>JARHVA010003563.1:1010000-1020000 GCA_037957365.1 Torreya grandis | reverse complement strand
GTTTCATTTTAATTCTTAATATCCATGTTACTTTTATCTACCACTGTATGAAGGGAAGAGATAATCTTAGTGGGGAGGTGTGCATAACACCAATGTTCTATGGTTGGAAGAAAATCACCTTGATGATGTTTTCCCTCTCTTCATCTATTCAACCATCTGGGGATCATACTCATGGATAGTTGTATGGATGATTGAGTTTTTTATGATGATTAATTTTAATACTACATATTTTATCTTATATATTTAATTTAGTTATATAATGTAATATATAGTACACTATGATTGATGACTATTCAATATAGTAGTGGCTATGAGACTTGTAATTAATTTTAAATATTGTAATAGTAGTGGATGTATGTTTATTTATATCTATAATTAAATATTCTTCAATTTATTGACATATTTATTTCTCTATTATTCATTTCATGAGGAATACATATCTAATATTATATTTTATACTATTTGAAAACTAAATGGATCATATTTTACCTAGGAGTTAATATTATTTCTACATTTACTACTCCAGATGCAATTATTAGTCAAGCAATGGAATTTATTGATTAAAAAATATGATGTCATAAGTAATATATGTATTTATTTATTTAATTTTGAAATTGAGTAACTTTTGTGTATCCCAGTGGGTTTGAAACACTTTAGATCTAGGATACTAGGGTTGTATGTAATCAAAATTAGGAGCATAAGGAATTTTATCTCAATGTTTAATTATAATTATGTTGCTTTTCAATGTGGTAGCCTCCTATGTGAAAAATGGTTTGGAATTTTTTTATATAGTGATATATTTTAAATTCATTTGAATAGGGATTATTATGGGCATAGGTTAACCTTTTCAAAACTTTGAATTTTTTAAATTAGTAATTATTTAATGGGAAGACAAGAGAGGGTATTGGATAACAAATTAAGGCACTCTTATATAATGGGGTATTGTTATTTAATGGGGATAAATAATAGTGTTATGGGTCTAACATGGCTTAAATGAGGGTTGAGGTTGATATAATAATATATAAGTACATTATGGTGTCATCAATCAGCATAGAATATTGAGTCTTCCACACACAATGTGGTTAAAAGTGGTCAAAAGGCCCTAGGATAGGTCATGAGCTAAGTGTGTAAAAAGAGTGGTCACAAGTGTATTATTTTAGCTTAAATGTTAATTTATATGTATACATGATTTTTATTCCATTAAAATACACTCATGATGATATAAATGGGAATTTTAGTAGATTAATAACATCATTATGGAAATTAGACACATTTTATTTGCCAAATATCATTCACACTTACAGAATATGCTAAGAGGGATCAAGTATGTTCACTCCTTACCTTATTAAGGAAGTGTATGACTTAAAGGCCTTTTTGAATCCACACTTTTTGGATGTAAACCATAATATATTAGGTATTAGGAAACCTAATATGTTTAGGTTCCATGTTTTGTATGGCATATCAATGTTGGAATTTAAAGCAACAATAAAATATCTAAAATTGTCTCATCCAATCCCAATATAGCATACAAAAGATAATGGTGAGCTAGACTTTCTAGAAGTTAAATATCCTTTGGCACATTTCAAAGAACTCAAAGAGATGGAATATTTTAAAAGGGGACTAAAAGAACATTGGTAAAAAAATTTAGTGGGCAGAGGTAGATAATATTGGCTTACAAAGATATGGAATTAGTAAAAAAATGTGTTTTAGATATACCATTTTTAAATTATATCAAGATGTCATATGTTCCTCTTTTTTCATAAATAATCTAATATAAATATGCATATGACCAAATAATTAGATCCATAAATTTTTGTAGTGAAGACTATATTAATAAAAATATTCCAAGTAATAATTATATTTATGGTGGGCCTATTTTTGAAAGATATAGATAATAATTTAATCCATTTATGGATGTGTATGTGGGGCAGATGCTTTTAGTATGACTAGTAAATGAAAATAAAAATATATGAATGGGAATTGAAAATATGAATATTTACCTTAAACAAAAGTTGAGAATGTGTCTAAAAATATAATGATTTGACGTAGATGTACCTTTAAATCATTATATTTAGATATAAAACATTAAAACAAAATTCTCTTTTACATCTACTCAATGCACCTAGCTTTGTCCCTTATCCAAACTCTATCTCTCTATCATCACTTAAAATTTTGTTCTAGTCACCCTTGTAATAAGAAAATCCTAAGTACTTACAAAATTTATTGGTAATAAAAACATGAACATATATCAAATAATTATAATGGTCACCTCAAATCCTCCTAATTGTTCAGGTCTTTTCTCCCAATTCTCACTACTCATTCTTGTATCCACTTGACCACTTTTTGGACAAAATGTTGATTGATTTTGTCACTTATACATTAGGTATAAGGATTACTATCTATTAAAATATTTAATTGACCTTTAATTGAATCTTTATATTCCTTGTGTATTCCCACACAACTCATTTTACTCTTCTTTCACCTTCTATACAATTTCTATCACATTGACAAGGTTCCCACACAGTTCTACTAGCCTCTTTTTAGGATTTTCTACTTGGTACGGTCATTTACAATACTTTATTACAAATATAAGAACACATTCACATAACATCTATAATCATTAGGCCATTCACAAACTTTTATGACTTGAGTACTCCTTTTCTCTAGGTTTTAGTCTCTTTGTATATATACAGTCATGTTTATAAGATTCCTACTATAGTTCTTTGGCTATAGACTTCCCATATGGATTTTTTTTAAATCGTCATTTTTAAAAAGTTATAAAAAAAATAGTGTCACCTTATATGTTTAAAAACCATAATATTGATACATTTTATACATCCTTTATCACACTCTACTTGCTTACTACCTGTGTTTGCATAGGCTTAATAGGGTTTATTATTTAAAAAAAAAAGAATGGAATAAAACATCTACTTTAAATAAAAATCACTATAAATGAATACAATGAACACTCAAAATTATACATCCCACTTAAATTATAGTCCTCTTCTATCATTATTCATAAATCAAACATGTCACAGTCAATAATTATGGAAGTATACAAGGTTTTATTTGAAGTTTTGCAATAAACCCTTTCCAATAAAATGAAGTGCAAACTCCAATGGGATTAGTAACTAGTTAGGTACTTTAATAAATAAATACACATTATAAATATATTTTCATCAATATAACCTTCCATTACTACATGTTTTAATAATGCCAATAACTTATTCATATACAAAAAATAGGGTACAACATCTTGCCTCGTTCAAACACAAACATGAAGTTAACTTAAGACATAGAAGGACATGAATTAATATAAAAAAATAAACTTAAAAAATAATTATAAAAGGCATAATATCTTAACTCTATTTCATTTTCCATCACAAAACATCTCTACACAATCATCTTTTCATATACATATATAGGAAAATGCAAGAAATCATTACTTTCTTATCTGCAAAGAAACAAATTCTTCTTTATTATCTTATTTTGGTTTTTATTACATTTATTATTCAAATCCAAATCCCATTAAAATTCTCATATATTTAATTACTTACCTTTATTCACACCAAAATAACTACTTATGCCAAAAGATTCTATAACTAGCTAAACTGACTTCTAACTCCTTTGTACACTGAAAGGATATAACCACCTTAAGCTATTAACATGAGCATAGAGAGGAATAATTACTTGAAAAATTTAAGGAACTATATTCCATTTACTTATTTATGGTATAAACTATAAGACTACCCTATAGAAACTCTTACCAACATGACCATTTCTCACAACCTTAGCCAATATGTTCAAAATTTTAATATTGTAAAATGGCAGGAAAATGCCAATGTCATCTAAATTCAAAATTAACACTAAAATTAACACCTTAAAATGTTTCCTAAAAACCTCCTCAATACCTAATGACTCAAAAAATTAACTAGACTAGTATTTACAAAGGAGGTAGTGATGTTCATATATCAGGATTCAATATTAGAAATTTATAGTGAGAATAAAATGTCCAACATTGTATCATGATTGTTTAAGGCCAAATAAAATGTCTTGAAGAAAAAAAATTAATATGTGATAGCATCTTGGCCTGAGATGTGGTTTTATTACAAGTCACACTCTAATAAGCTCTTAAAATCAATGTATTATGGTTTAATATGAATAGAATATTGATATTTAATTTATTGAATTATTTGCCTTCAATACATTTGGAGATAATTTAAGACCTTGATAACATTTTAGTGTGAATTTTTTTTACAATGTACCCTTTTAAAACTAAATTGGATTCTATATACATTTACACATTGTAAATATGTTTTATGTTGGTGCACTAATATTTGTGAATCTTACATGACATAATGATGTGACTAGTTAATATGAGAATTTTTTTCAAAAAATATTAGATAAAACTATGAAAAATATTATTTCATACTAAGACAACTATGGGGCATTATGTAATCAGTAAAAATTAGGATATAATTGGACCTTGACTTCACATTACATGGAATCCAATATCACAATATTTAAAACTAATAATAGAGATATTATAATACAATATCAAACTATTTAAAAATAAATAATAGAAACATTTAAATCCAATATCACATTAGTTAAAAATCATTAATATTAATATTGGAATCTAATTTCATCAGTTATAAAACCAAAA
Organism: Torreya grandis; assembly: GCA_037957365.1. Classification (NCBI taxonomy): domain Eukaryota; kingdom Viridiplantae; phylum Streptophyta; class Pinopsida; order Cupressales; family Taxaceae; genus Torreya; species Torreya grandis. The sequence goes on along the minus strand of JARHVA010003563.1, from coordinate 1,015,334 downwards.
ATGGTGATACTATAAGTCCATATTCTTATACATATGTCTATATTTAAAAAATTCATGATTTATAATAGAATATAAATTTTCCAAGATTCAATGTGATTAAAAATTAAGCACATAATATATATTGATACATTCATTTAGATTCTAGGGGCATATGGCATTCATATTCACTCACTTGAAATATAGAGTTATACACACTCAAATGCATGTGAATGGGCATATGCAAAATTATTATAAGATAAAGAGATGCAGGTTAAAAATATAGTTATAGTTAATAATATAGATGCATATTACTCTATATCATTGTCACATATTTAGAGGGCTCGTAATACGCATTCATGCTCAATCTTGCTCAAAGTTTGAAATTTTTTAAGTTTCTATGTTTCAAAGTTAAAAATGGCAAAATCCAAGATTTTTTAAAATTTCAATGTTCAAATTGAAATACAAAATATTTATTTCAAATAAAATTATATGAACAATGCATTCATGATATGGGTATGAATATTATTCATTATCTTTTGATCATGAAAGTCTAGAATATAGATTTGTCTAAAGTAGTGTGATTCAAATATATACGCGTGGTGTGCCTTTGATTCTAATGACATGCAATAATCTTGGCATCACTTATATAAAACCTATCATATTTGAACCATTTTGGTTTAGTACATGTGGTGCTATTTCATTTTCATGAGAGTTAGAATAATATATCTTTCCAATTCAAGATCTTGATTAGTTATTCAAATTAGGATTTGATCTCTCTCAATTCACTAATGGTTTGAATTATCTAAATGCTTCAATGAGGGTTCACGGTTCTCCATTATTAATTACAAGTTACAAGTCAAAAAAATTCATTTAAAAATAGTTATCCTCCTTCCTTGATATATTTTCAATTTTTAAAATTTTAAAGTTAATCTTTTGTTAATTTGTAAATGAATAAAATGACTACTTCATGAGCTATTACAAGGTTTTATAAATTTGATTTCCCTGCACAATTGAATTATCTTCTCAAAAAAAAAAAAAATTCAAACACTCAAGTTCAACTCTTTCTTCTTTACTCTAAAAATTTCATTAATATAATAAATAGGGGGCATATGTATACATATAATTTTTTTTAGATACCTGATAATTGTAATTATTGACATATTCCAAGACACATGACTTACACATAATTACATGAATATTATTTACCATTCCTCTTATCCATTTGCCTATATATGGGATTGACCTTTTTTTTTCATTATCATTACACAAAAATATTAATGCCAAATTTTAAAGTTTATTAGACTACTCCCTGTAAATAAAATTTATCTTTTATCTTCTTGGACATGTTCTCTCTAAGAAGAAAGTGATGTAATGTGCCCCTATCCACTTGGGGGAACTACATCCCATGCCAAATAATGGATAGCTTCCAAATTTTAAGCTATATTTTTGGGTATTCCCACACATTTTATAAGGTTGACTAAATGAAATTATCAAGATGTTTTCCTATGAATACATATCAAGGGTCATTCATTACCCCCATTTATTATTCACTTGGTCAAGCATATACACTTCTACATGTTGAGAAAATATACCTTATATTTCCCAAATTTTTAATCATTATCAAGGAATAACTATAATCTAATTAAATATCCTTCTAAAGTAAATAAATAGATATCATTGTCAAGTATCAAAGCCATATTTTAGTTTCATACATATAGTCAAATGATCAAAATGACATATTCACTCTAGGTGGGAGAACTATGTGGGTTTGATTTCCTTCCATGGAGTATTGGATACTAAATTAAATGTTAAGAGGATTATGGAGTTTAAAACCCTAGGTGTTAAAGTGTTGGAATATGGAAATAAGGGAATAAATATGCAATAAATATAGCCATTGATTTGTACAATAATTGACCTCATTTGATTATTCTAAAAATAGCAATGAACTACATAAGAATGTAGTTATCTTGAAACTAACTAAGGTAGCTAAATAAATGGTTGAAAATTGGTACAAAAGCTACTCAAAATGTCATTAATTGGAGTATTAAGCTAAAACTCTACCTAGATAATAGTGTGATCCTTTAGATAGTAACACACTATGATAGTGTCCTCTGGGGAATGATAGTGTCTTTTAGGGCATGATAGTGTCCTCTAGGGCATGATAGTGTCCTCTGGGGCATGATAGTGTCCTCTGGGTCATGATAGTGTCCCTTGCAAGTAAAGACCATGAGCATCTTGGTGGACCTTCACCTAATTTTGAGACATATTTGCCTATGTGGATTAATCTTGATTCACTTTTGATGGCCTAATTTGATTAATTTTAGATTTAAAACCATATAGCTCCATGTTTTTAGGGTATTTGAAGAATGCAAGTAAATTTTTTTTGATGTTAGCTAGATAGGTTGGATTTGACCTCAACACTCCACAGTGTTGAGAGATTCCTACATACCAATACCTGAAGAGGGTATCAATCCCAATGTAGTTATCCTACCTAAATATTTGGTGCAAATTAAAGTTAATTCTAGTATGAGTGTTGTCTTAAATTCTTTGATTATGCTTGAGACTATAAATCTAAGTAATCTAATCCTAGGATTGTTGTAGATGGATATATGAAAAATTAGAGTAGAAAAGGGATTAATGACCTTGATTTACACAATTCATTTATGAGATTTTTTCTATGTATTTATATTTTATTTCCATTTATTTGGTAAAGGGATGAAAGTGGTTTATATATACTAATATAGTGGTTTTTGGGATGTGGAATAGGTCTAGGCTTACCTTAAGGTGTATTATTATGTACCTCAACTTACCTCTTGGAATTTTATATGACTACATTCCCTCTTAATTCTATAAATTTAGCAAATTAAAATGAATAGGATAAATTAAAAATAAGTGTACCTCAACTTACCTATGAGGCAAAGCCCATAAATCTGGGTCTAAGTTTATAAAAAATGATCCATTACATATTCTAAAAATGAAACATGGATGAATCATGCCCTTACTTAAGTAATATATAAATCAAATAAAATAAGAAAGCAAAAGAGATAATAATGAGAGTAAAGGAATGAATACAATTCATTTGGTATGAAAACCAATGCAAAAATATGGTAAGATCTTATGTGTGTAGCTAGTGATCAAATGGTGAATAATTTGGACTGATTTGATGGTTTGCTCAAGCCCCATGTCTGGGTGGCTCAATAAATCAATACATTTTTGAATCCATCATTTCCCACCCCTATTAAATGGATAATAATCTATGAATAACATGGATTGGATTAATGTCATGTCTAACCCTCCTTTATAGGTGGCTCAGAAACTCTAGGCTATGACTCCATCATTACCTACCCATGTGTGTTAAATGAATCTATATTGAAACTATATGATGTAAATAAAGATGATATATGTAACTAAAACTATATAATATGGCTTTGGGGACACTTAAAAACTTTGAAATGTAAAATGGCTTAGGGGCCACTTGGGAACTCAGGTATGTAGCTTAGGGACTACTCAATAATGTTAACCACTGTAGATGAAATAAGGCAGAAATCTAGTGTGAACCTGGTGTATATATTATATAACATGGATAATGACATAGATTTTTTCATTCCATCTAATCAATTGGTATATAAGTGAGTAAATAGAAATAATATGTCACACACATGCCCCCAATTCTGATATATATGCATATGGATTCTAGACCAAGTTATAGAAATCTATATCTGAGTGTATCTAAAACTAAAATGGGACTGATCATAGCATTCATGATACCCCAAACATAAACAAATGGGTATGATTATATGTAAAACTAAGAATAAAATGAGCATAACTAATAATATATGACTCATATTATGCAAACTTGAATTTTAACTACTATATGTTTCTGGCCAATCTAGATTTTCCTATTTTTGAGGATATTAGATATTAGTTTTATCCTTTGGATAGTAGTGCACTATGCTAGTGTACTCTATGTCATGTTAGTGTCCTTCTATGATTTTTTAAGGACCCTCATGTAATAGTTTTGATGCCTTTAAATGTCACTTTATTTATGATGGAGGAAGGGGTAGGCCTCTCACATTGGACATGATGCTAGGTTGCCTAAGTCCTCTCATGACTGCTTAAAGAATATATCTTGGTGGTTTTATGCCTGATGGGTATTATCTTTTTGATCTTTATGTTTTATCTTTAATATATTTTACTTGTTAAAAATGGATTCAAGGTTGGTAATACTCTTGAATTAGAGATGCTTTGATTGGCACCTTATGATTAGCTATCTCCTTGACCCCAAGACATCTTGACTAATTTTTTCCTTTATTTAAATTGCACCATGATGTCAACATGTGTAGAGCTAGGAATCCTACTTTGGGGTGCCTAGAGAAGTCACTCAATGATGGGAAAATGTTGGGAGGTGATCCCACCTTATGTTGGCCAAAGTTTCACTTAGAGTGAAAAGGATCTCATCATTAACTACAACCTACTCATCTTTTTTTGTCCTTTATAACAGGCTAGATGCCAAATATTAATTACTCTAAGTTGAACTCTTTATATTTATGATTTAAACATTAATTATGGACTGAGTGTGAGCCACTTTTATTATTAATTTTACCACATAAATGTACTAATTATTAATGAAAAGAACAATTTTATAGTCTACTTAGTATATAGGATTAATAGACCTCCTTGGGATGGATCCTTTTTGAAAATGGAATCCTTCTAGAGGCTAGTATATTCATGACTGAGTTTGGCCAAGTTAATGGCCTTAATACTATACTATATCTTTAGTTGAATATTTTGTGGTTGTTTTATGAATTTTATGTTGATTTATTGTAATACCTCATGTTTATATGATTCAATGTGAAAGCCACATTTAAGTATGAATGTAATCAAGTAGTTTTCCAATGCCTTTGATAATAAAAATAACTTGTGTTCTACTCATGTGAATTTAGTTATATAAACCCATTCATGATATGGCATATGATTAGTTGATTTAGGTGTAGTTGGATAATATTTGATAAGTAATAATCTAAGTAAGATAAAATCATAAATAACTCTTAGGAGTATTAATAAGAATCTCCATAGGCATTAACTATAGATCTCCCTAGAGGGATCTGTCAAGTAGGAAGCAACTTTTAAGCCTATATGGATCTTTTAATGAAATGATGAATATGATTTCTCAGTTAAATTTTTTAAATGATCAGCCTAAGAAATTAGATTTGTGTCTCATCATGTATTCTATTATAATTTATATTATAAACTAAGCTTATCCATAAATGAGTGGATCTTAATTAAAATGGCTTAGTGTTTGTTAGGAAGAATAAATGCATAATAATATTGTATAGTCTGAGTATTGGCTATTTT
>JARHVA010003563.1:975000-1005000 GCA_037957365.1 Torreya grandis | reverse complement strand
GAATTTCCCCATGCTTTGATTAATCAAAAGATCCCCAGTATTAAATATGGAACTATCTATGGTAACTCATCATTACCCCATAGGATTCTAATGGTATAAATTTGAACATAGTATTATCAAAATTCACTCAGAATGGTATCCCCATTGAAGGTTATGTGATTTAGTAGGATGGGTTTTATGGTGTTTGGTGCTTATCATTCTCCTCTTTGAATGAATGGTATACCCAAGGAACACTTTGAATCTCATGCTCATAGTAGATGAGTTGTGGATCTCAATGGTTAAGACAATTATGTTTATGCTATGGTATATAATAAAGTGAATTTCCTCTTATAGAATTGCTTGTAATTCAACCAACATCTTATTAAAGGAAATAACTTAGAATAGACAATTGCCTTTAACATGAGTCACCATCATCTAATGCAACTAGCAAAGTATTATTTGATAGTGTAGCCCTAAATGAATCAAGGATTGGGTATAAAATTAGAAAAATTTTATCTCTAAATTAGAGAGATTTTTATGAAAGGAAGTTTGAATTATTACTATCCAAAATTGAAGCATCTTTATGAATAGGTCATAGGAGATTCTTGTTATGCTAAAATGCCAATAAAAATCTTGCAATAAAATTATGGGAAATGGAGAAGTTTTATTTTCATGAAGTGTTTTTGTTCTTATGTGCATATTATTATATATTTTTATGAAACTATGTCATGATGGTTTGTGACCAACACCTCAATGTTGGTAGTGTATCAAAGTTTTCCTATGTTGGGCATAATGGAAGGTTGTCTAATCCTCCCATTAATGTCATGTTGGTAGTGTATCAAATTCCTCATGTAATGAGCATGGTGTAAGGTTGTTTTATCTTCCCATAAATTTCATGTTGGTATCATATCAAAGTTTTCTTGTATTGATCATGGTGTAAGGTTGTTTTATCCTCCCACGAATGTATTGATAGTAATGTGGCAAATTCATTTTGTGCTAGGCACGGTGAAATTTTTTTTACCCTTACCTAATTATCCTAATAATAATGTGGAAATGTACATCTATGTTGGCCATGGTGAAAGTTTATATGACCCTTACCTAGACATCATGATGGAAGCGGTTGAAGTCCTCTCATGTTGTACATGATGGTAAGTTGTTCAAATTTACCATGGCCATTTCCATGAAAATTATATGAAGAAAAATCCTTGAGCAAGTAGAATAAATGATTACATCTTGAAAATGGAATTTAGGACATGTGATGCAAGTTCAAATTGATTATGTCATACCATTCTATAGTTAATAAGAGAATATGTATCAAAAATATTGATAATATAGGGATGTATAACCTTTGAAGAAGTGAAATATGACTTAGAAGATTGTATTCATGAGGGTTAGACTATCACATGTGTTTAAAAGGATTTAAAAATGATAAATGAAGAAACTTAAGGGTTTTTATAAATACAAATGAATAGTAATATTGGTTCCATGTAGAAATCAGCCTCCACATTTGAGAATTTTATTTAGTGAAGCAATGAAATTATCACCTTGTGTGCCTAATTAGTGTGCCTCATAGGTAATTTATGATGATGCTCCAATATTCCAATAGATTTAAAAACCTTGGTGGATGAACAAATTATCCCAACATCAAGTATGATTCCCTTTTTAAGGGGGGAGAATGTAAGGACCTCATGAGAAAATAATATAGCTATGATAAACCAATGGTTATGATCACTTTGTGGTGCCTAATTCAAAGGTAATAGGATTTTTCACATGGTAGATATTATTTTAGAAATGCTTAGATTATTACCTTAGGTTGTAATTGAAATTACATATGCATTAAGATGATATAAGAATATCACTTTATAACATTTTTAATAACTTGGTATGCTAATTATGTTGGCTTAAGTAATGATATAGCATGTTATAATTACAAGTTTTGGATATTAGGATATAAAATTTCATGGGTGTAATAATTGTGCAAGAATAGGTCATTGCCAATGAAGTAAAAAGGACTACACTAGGCATTATTGCATCATGTGTGATCTTATTTTTAACTCAAATCTTGTCTTAAACCTTGTCTGATCCTAGTTGAATGATTTATATGTTATTTGACCCTTTATTTAGTATTACTATGTCATATTAGTTATAATCTTTGATGGATTATGTGATGTCCCTTACTTAGGGGCTCTCTTATCTACACAAAGGCTCTGATACCACTGTGATGTCCCTTACTAAGGGCCTCTTTTTTCTTCCTACAAAAGCTCTGAACAACTGTAATATCCCCTTCAATCAGGGAATATAGAAACATATAAAGCTCTGAACAAGATACAATTTGTAGAATAGATTCAAACATGCAGTAACAAATCACAGATCTTATCATTCATCCAGCTGATTACAATAGATGTCCTTTCTTATGCAAATCAAAGAATATTATAGATATGGTCTTAAAACCCTGAAATTATGCAAACTGGGAATAAACTTGCAATTCTAGAATGTCTCGGCCTGCTGTGTAAAAAACACAGTCACCGACGTCGGTTATACTGCCGTCGTCGGTCGACCTGTAGTGATCCCCTTGCCGACGTCGGTGATGAGTCGACCGATGTCGGTCTCTGTAAGTCTCTATGTGCCGATGTTGGTACCTGAACTTTCTGTAGATGCGTACGGATTTTCACAGATCTGTACGGAAGTCATATGGCCACTGATATTGCTCAACCTATATGCTTGATCCTGACCTGTAGAATTATGGGCTAATACAAAGATCTATATCTGGATAATTCTGGAATCAAAACCCAAATAATGAAAATACCTGAAACCCTCGTGATAGCTTCTGTGTGAAGTTATCTCTCAAACTTGTAAGTACATGTGATAACTTTTGGATGAAGTTATCTCCCAATTCGGCAATAGATCGGTTGATCTTTCACAACCTCTGAATCACTCACACTGAAGATTTGACATTCTTCAATGCAGTTTGGCAATAGATCAGCTGATCTTTCACAGCCTCTAAATCGCACATAATGAAGAGTTGACGTTCTCCACTGCAGATGGAATACTGGAACCCTTGGCTCAGTCTTCACAGAAGAATTTCTTAACAAGAATCAATATCAAATAATCATGCATAATCTCAAACTCTCTCCCATGAGAAACTCTTATACCATTCCAAAGGTGTGCTTGCTAAAATTAGATTTCCTCAAATTAGAACTTGGGCTTCTAAAATTAGAATTCCTCAAATTAGAACTTGGGCTTCTTAAATTAGAATTCGGGTCTTAAAATTAGACCAATTAATTAATAATTAATAATTAATTAATATCTAATTTTAAATTAGAGATAATAATTAATTAATTAATAATTAGTTAATATCTAATTTAAAATTAGACCAAATAATTAATATTTGATTAAATCAATCAAATATTAATATCTCCCTCAATACATGTCGGATCCTCGAACCATCTGAAGCTGGTGAACCAGGGAGTGATTCTGCACATGACCATATCAAAACAAGGGTGCTCCGCTGTATGTCAAATATCCCTAAATAATAGGAGCTCAGGCCCAATGTGTCTGAAATAACCTGAATGAGAGCCAACTATAAGAATTCTGTAAATCAAAGCCAAGCCAATCTCCATCATGACCCTCTATCCATCCAATCAGCCTACGAAGGTCGCATAATAGGCTAATCATCAAGCCTGTCAATGTCCACGAAAAAGGGGACATGACAATCCACCCCTCCAAAAATTGCTTGTCCCCAAGCAATCTCAGAACAATGAACCACTCGATCCACCTGGATACCAAATGTAGTTATGCTCTACATTGTTGTAAATCAATGCAAGTACCTGGAACATCAGCAGAAGTAGAACAAAGAGGAACCCATAATCAAATTGGTGAATGCATCTCAAGCAACCTCTAAGATCACAAATATCATATACACCTTCCACCATGCTATGTAGAAGGCATGCTCCAACTCTGCAACAACTCCCAAATGGAACTATGCCAAGTATGGAGAATCCACACACTGTACCTCTACTATGGTCAGCATATTTGATCAACTCCTGCTCTAAGTCATGTACCAATAAACTGTCAACTCCACTTGCAAAAGATGATGCCAATCCATCCCATAATGGATGGTAAGAAACTGGAGCCGATCTACACCTGTGTGAAATCAAATCTTCTCTCTCTGGGTCAAATGAAGAATAATGAGGACACCCCACCTCAAAATCCTTGTGAGGTAGCATAGTAGATAGGATCCCTATAATCTCCCCACCCAATCTACTAATAGCACTAATACCTTGGATGAAAACACCTTCTATCACCCTATGCGAATCTAGATGAACACCTGCACTATCCAGCAAATACTCCATGAATGACTCCATGCAGTAAAAATTATATGTGGAAGCATCAACGTACTCCCCCACACACCACAACTGATCTCTCTGTAAAGGTGGCACAACCAACTGGACTACACTGTCATCTGTGTGAGAAGAATCAATCTGGAGAGGTATCCCAAACTCATCAGAACCAGGTACTCCCAAATCTTGAACCGGTGTGTCAGCCTCAACAACATGTTCCTCAGCTTCAACTATAGGAACGTACTCACCAACAACACTCAATGTACTAACATCTGAGTACACCTCCACACTCTGAATGCAAGCATCAGACTCATCCTCACTATCTAAATCCTGAGTTAGACTCACCTTAAGACAAAGCTCATCCACAACATCCTCAACTACTCTTGCCTATGAAGATAATGTAGATAAATCATTACCTGAAGATGTGTTAATATCTCCCTGTACTAGATCAGCATGACTATCAAACTCATCATGCAAGTGGCTGCATGTCATAGGGAAAGCACTACGATCCTTGGGCCTATTAATTAAATTCTTTAACCACATACAAGCTCTAGGTGAGACATTTCTCCCTTCTGTCTAGACATACCATAAATCTTCTGCCAAAAGTTTAGAAATTTTATCCTCCTCAAACAAGATTGTGAACATAATAGAGTGCATTGATGCCAATATATTGCTAGAATGAAACTCATCTAAAATATTCCAAAATATTTTAAACATCATGCGAATTTCACCAATACAACCTAATAACATCATAATGTTTTCAAACCCATACCTTGCAAATGTTTCAAGTAATCTTGCCCTCCTTGAGAAATGAGGGTCTCTAATGTTATCCAACTTTTCAAAGCTTTTTACCATGGCATAAAGTACCTCTCTCATAATTTGATCATCATAAAAATCAAAGCCAACTATGATCCTCATGATTTCACTAATGCAAGAGAGGGCTACAAGTCTTACCACCTCATCATGATGTCTCAATAATCAGAGCTTCACCAATGAATTAAATGCTGGAGATAACGCTCTTTGCATATCATGAGTATTTGATTACCCCACCTTGCTCAAATAAGTTTCTAACTCCTCCAAAGTTTTTAGAATGTCATCTGCTTGCTGGAATGGATTATCTAGCTTCTTCTTCGCATTGTGCATTCTTCCTTCCAAATCTTTGACATTTGTTAAAGCCATATTGATACCCAAGCTACCCAACAGAATGGCAAGACATTAGTTCTGATGTGCCCAATAGGATGGCAGGAATTTGGCTCTGATACCACTGTGATGTCCCTTACTTAGGGGCTCTCTTATCTGCACAAAGGCTCTGATACCACTGTGATGTCCCTTACTTAGGGGCTCTCTTATCTGCACAAAGGCTCTGATACCACTGTGATGTCCCTTACTAAGGGCCTCTTTTTTCTTCCTACAAAAGCTTTGAACAACTGTAATATCCCCTTTAATCAGGGAATATAGAAACATATAAAGCTCTGAACGAGATACAATTTTCAGAATAGATTCAAACATGTAGTAACAAATCATAGACTTATCATTCATCCAACTAATTACAACAGATGTCCTTTCTTATGCAAATCAAAGAATATTACAAATATGGTCTTAAAACCCTGAAATTATGCAAACTGGGAATAAACTTGCAATTCTGGAACGTCTCAGCCTACTGTGTAAAAAACACAGTCGCCGACGTCGGTTATACTGCCGTCGTCGGTCGACCTGTAGTGATCCCCTTGCTGACGTCAGTGATGAGTCGACCGATGTCGGTCTTTGTAAGTCTCTGTGCGCTGATGTCGGTACCTAAACTTTCTGTAGATGCATACGGATTTTCACAGATCTGTATGGAAGTCGTATGGCCACTGATATTGCTCAACCTATATGCTTGATCCTGACCTGTAGAATTATGGGCTAATACAAAGATCTATATCTGGATAATTCTGGAATCAAAACCCAAATAATGAAAATACCTGAAACCCTCGTGATAGCTTCTGTGTGAAGTTATCTCTCAAACTTGTAAGTACATGTGATAACTTCTGGATGAAGTTATCTCCCAATTCGGCAATAGATCGATTGATCTTTCACAACCTCTGAATCGCTCACACTGAAGAGTTGACATTCTTCAATGCAGTTTGGCAATAGATCAGCTGATCTTTCACAGCCTCTGAATCACACACAATGAAGAGTTGACGTTCTCCACTACAGATGGAATACTGGAACCCTTGGCTCAGTCTTCACAGAAGAATTTCTTAACAAGAATCAATATCAAATAATCATGCATAATCTCAAACTCTCTCCCATGAGAAACTCTTATACCCTTCCAAAGGTGTGCTTCCTAAAATTAGATTTCCTCGTATTAGAACTTGGGCTTCTAAAATTAGAATTCCTCAAATTAGAACTTGGGCTTCTTAAATTAGAATTCGGGTCTTAAAATTAGACCAATTAATTAATAATTAATAATTAATTAATATCTAATTTTAAATTAGAGATAATAATTAATTAATTAATAATTAGTTAATATCTAATTTAAAATTAGACCAAATAATTAATATTTGATTAAATCAATCAAATATTAATGTCTCCCTCAATACATGTCGGATCCTCGAACCGTCTGAAGCTGGTGAACAAGGGTGTGATTCTGCACATGACCATATCAAAACAAGGGTGCTCTGTTGTATGTCAAATATCCCTAAATAATAGGAGCTCAGGCCCAATGTGTCTGAAATAACCTGAATGAGAGCCAACTATAGGAATTCTGTAAATCAAAGCCAAGCCAATCTCCATCATGACCCTCTATCCATCCAATCAGCCTACGAAGGTCACATAATAGGCTAATCATCAAGCCTGTCAATGTCCATGAAAAAGGGGACATGACAGATTAGCTGATACACCTTTATTTTTGTCATCTTTAATGCATGAGATGAAGTAGACCAACCTCTAGTGACAACTTGTAGGCTTATCCATTAATTGGCACCTACCTTGAACCAATAAGAATCATTGGGTTGATCTTAGAATCAATATTAGGAATATATATGATATTTCATGCACCATTAGGGACTAAAAAAATATCACCCATTTTGAAGGAAAGAGATGGCCAACAAAATTAGTTAGTCAATCCAAGGAAAAAATAAACACATGTCATGTTTTGATTGGGTTGTAAGGAGGATAGAACACCTATTTAAAGAAGGTATATCTCTAAGAAAAGGGTTTACTACTTTTTCCATTCAAGACCACCTTGGTAATAAAGAAAGAATAGAAGGGAAAAAATTAAAGAGCCTAAAGAGGGAAAAACTCATCTAGTAGAAACTTTTAGAAAACATCCATCAAAAGGCCTGGATCATTTGGTATGTATCTGATAAACTTGAACATCCTTCTACTTGACCAAATGAATTTTGTGTGATTCTTGATTGAGTTATTACATTCAAGAGGAGTAATGCCACTTGGCTTACTTCTTTTTCTTGATTATTTTCTTAATGTTATGTTTGGGTCACCCCATAGTGTTTTACCCCTAGTATGGGAGTTTGAAGTTGATATATTCCTTCATGATAGTTCTAGTAATTATATTTATACTTACCTAGATATTATGGTTTCATCATGTAATACTTTTTATCCCTTTAAAGGTCACATTCTTCATGATGGAGGAAGGGGTAGGCCTCTCATTTTGGATATGATGGTAGGTTACATATGTCCCCTCATAACTACTAAAATAATATATCTTAGTGGTTGTATGACTTATGGGTCATATCCTTGTGATCCTTATATTTTCCCTTTTATGTATTTTACTTGTTTAAATGGATTTGAGGTTGGTAATCCTCTTGAATTATAGATTATTATATTTTCACCTTGTGAGTAGCTATCTCCTTGACCCCAATATATCTTGACTATTCTTTTCTTTTATTTAACTTGCAATATGATGTGAACATGCCTAGATATGGCATTTTTGCTTTGGGGTGCCTAGAGAAGTCACTTAATGATGGAAAAAGGTTGGGAGGTTATCTAACCTTTTGTTGGCCAAAGTTACACTTAGAGAAAAGATATGCTTGCATCAATAGTAGCCTACTTATGTTTTAATACCTTTTATAACTAGATAGATGCTAGAGATTAATTAATCTCAGTTAAAATCTTTGTATTTACGTTTTAAAGATTGATTATGGGTTGAGTGTGAACCACTATTATTATTAATTTTACCAATTGAATGTACTAATTATTTATATAGAGAATTATTTTATAGTTTGCTTTGTATATAATATTAATAGACCTCTTTGAGATGGATCCTTATTGAAAATAGAATCCTTGTGAAGGTGTGTATATTCATGATTGAATTTGGCCAAGTTAATGGCCTTACTACATATATTATATATTCAATTGAATATTTTGTGGTTGTTTTAATACCTCATGTTTAGATGATTTAATCTAAAATCCAAATTTAATATTGAAGGTAAGTAAGTAGTCTTCCTATTCTTTTGATAATAGAAAGAACTTGTGTTTTTCTTGTACAAATTTGGTTATGTAAACCCATTCATGATATGGCATATTATCATCTAGTCTAGGTCTTGTTGGCTAACCTTTGATAAGGAATAATCTAAGTAAGATAAAATCATAAAAAAACTCATAGAAAGAGTGTTATTGAGAACCTCCATAGGCCTTGACCATAGATATCCTTAGAGAGAATCTATCAATTAGGAAGCAAATTTTAAGCCTATATGGCTCTTTTAATGAAATGGTGAATAGGTTTTTTTGGTCAAAATTTTTAGATGATCATCCTAATAAATGAGATTTTTGTCTCCTCATGTATTTTTTTAGAATTTATATTATATATTAAGCTTATCCATAAATGAGTGGATCTCAATTAAAATTGATGAGTGTTTTTTAGGAAGAATAAATGCATAATAAGCCTGTATATTCTGAGTATTAACTATTCTCATAAATAAATTCATTATGGAAGGGTTCTAAATTGAATCATTGAAAAAAAAATCTACCTTATACTTTTCCTTTATCAATACCCTCTTCTTTAACAAGATAATTAAAATAAAACATGGATCTTGGGATAAGAATTATTAATACAACATAACTGAGTATGTTAACTGTAAAATTCCTTGTAAAAAATTAAACAATGTTAGAGGAGGATATTAAGGCCTTCTTTAAATCTTTGATAATATTCTTGCTTTAAAATTATAATAATTCTCTTATCTTGGTTTATTATATGAGGTATTTCTATTAATCCTTTAATTTTTATAACTTTTAATTAATAGACAAGTTAGCTTTCAAGTTGAGGTTGCCTAATGTTTTTTAGATATTCAATTAAACCAATGAGATTATTGGTTTAGTGTAGAGAGATTGTTTAAGTCTTAGTGTCTATTTATTTCTTTGATTGTGGAATCCATCTTACTTGTGAGTCTTATTCAATTCATATTTTTATCTTTAGACCTTTCTACACTTCATTTTGACATTCATATTCTAACCTTCCTAAGCCATTCTACACAAATTAATGGCTTAACTAGATTTGTTTGCCTTGATCCCCTTTGGATTTTCTTGCAAGCTTTTGCTTAGTCAAATATGTATTTTTGAATTAGTCAGATTTCCTTGATGATTAAATTTATTTACTTGGACTTTTCCTTAGACACCTCATAGATGGGTCTTTTCGTGGCTTTACCTTGGCTTTTCTTTGGCATTTTACCTTAGTCAATTTCATGACATTTTTTTGAGTGGTTCAATTGAAGCCACATGTCACTATGCCATGAACTCAAGAGTGAAATCAATGTAGTTGATTATATGATCAGTGTCGAGCTATCAGGTGTTTCTATGTAGCACAATACCATAAATTTGTAGTCCCACAAATGAACATTCTCAATTATAGCCTATAAGAAAGTAGGCTTGTGGAATGTTTCCATGTGGCATAATCCTAGTGACTCGATATAGTAGTTATGTTTTTGTAGCTTATAAAGGCTCTGAGAAAATAGGTTCATGGGATGGTGCCACATGACATCATCTTTATGGCCTACTATCTTAGAGATGTTCATGAAGCTTTCAAAGGCTTAGAGTAATCAGGCTTGCAGGATGCTTCCATGTGGCATCATCCTAGTGACCTATTATCCTAGATATATATGTGCAGAGTGTAAATCCTATAGGAAAGTGGGTGAGTGGGATGTAACCATGTGGATAAATATTAATACTTTGATAATAGAGAGGAATCCATATCATATGCAAATAATGTGGTCTATCAATCTAGTGGGATGTTATTGCATGGCACAATACTATTACTCTGTAACCCCAAAGAATCCATGTTAGCCTTATAGGTTAGCAAGGCAGTGAGTTATGAATTGTCACCATGTGGTGCTTTTATAATGTCACCTAGGAAGAAATATGTGGAAAGTGTGGCCCTAGAAGCCCAAAAATAAGTTAGCATGGTCATGGAGATCATCAAAGTGACCACATGGATCTTGACTATGTCAGTGGTGGATGGGGTCAAATTTTATGGTTGTCTCAATGTCATTTACGTCATTTTAATTTAGCACAAGTTGTGAAAGGATTTTTGAGTGTTGGGTTGAATGATTTACAGGTATTTTGAATTAGTGTTTTATGCCTATATGATCCTTGTGGAAGTATAGGATCTTGTAGTGATTGGATTATATTTTGGTATCTATCCATGTGTGTTGGTAAATCAGAAATTGTGTATAGTATGCCTCCAATGGGTGAATGTATCAATGCTAAATCTATGTTTATGTGTATGTGACCCCAATGGGTAGATAGTAGCATATAAAAAATTTTGTGATGGAAATGAGTCCTATAATAATATATGAACACTTGAAGAGAACAATTTAATCATATATGTATGATAAAACTAACTATATTAAGATAGCTAGCATATGTAGTACCTAGAAAATAGAAGGAATGTAAACATCGGAATGCATAAAATATAAAATTTTGTACTTTATAATAAATATTTGAATTTTTCTATATTTTATAACATATTATATTTTTTTATTAGCATAAGCTATGTACAAGAGGAGATATACTACTAACCAATGAGTCTCACAGAAGACTCATAAGCAATGTGTCTTGTATCAAAGAGAGGAAGAGTGATCATGTGTGTTGTGGAATGACGTATATGAGATCAAATAATCAGATGTAATAAGTTATTTATATCATAAAATATCTATGGAGTGGGGTTATGAATCTATGGAACTGACTAAATAAGGCTATGAACTATGGAGTGCTTGGGGACCCATCTGGTAGAAGGAGTTGTAACTAGAGTGGATGCTCAATGATATAATATTGATCTATGTGGTAATGGGGTAGATAGTCTCTCTATAATCAAAAATATGACTATGATTTATGGTAACTCTAATAAAGGTCTCTATGGTAGACTATGCATACGTAGTAATGTTGTAGAAGTAGACCTCACTTGCACTATTGGTTCAACTAATATTTGAGGTGTGATAAAAGACTATATGTTTCGAGTTGTAACTATTTAATATTTTATAATTGGTTTTGGAATAGGTAAATGATACTCATATGGAAGGTCCTCAACTATAACCACCTGATTAATATGTATATATTTGAGACATCTATGTATGGTGGATGGGATATCTTGAAGTTATTGTATCTAAGGCATGCCTTAAAACATATAAAATGTGTTGGCACTAGTTATGACTATGAATTTGGTGTCCAGATGTATATGACCATCCTATAATTTAATTATTATCTCCCTAATGTAGCTATGAACATGTCCATTTAATCCATGAATAACTATATCTATTTGAGAAATGTCATGCACTGAATAACCCAAATGTTTTAGAAGTGTGATAATACACATGTTAACACTTGACCTATTGTCAATCATGACACTTTGAATAGGATGATGATAAATTTAGGCTCATATAAAGAGTGGATATAAATATGTCCCATCATCAACTATCTCCTATTCTAAGAGAGTGATGAGAGGTCTAGATAGTATTGTAGTATGATACATCCCAATGATATTATGTAGAGGGTGTGTGTAAACTACATGAGTATGATAAGATGTTGGTGGTGGTTTTATTTTATATGTATAATGAACACCTAAAGTGCTTTTGGTCTCATTATACATGTGATTTTGTAATGGATCTAAAAATGTTTACAATGCTTTTACTTTCATTGGTTGTTCTCTAGGTGCCTCTATAGGAGTGCTAACATCAATGATATTAGCATATAACAAATATTGTATCTTATGTCATATAGTAATGAATTTTTTTTTTGTATTTCCTTGTGTGATGTGATAATCATAAAAAAATTTGGCATCAAAATTTATTGGAAGAGGCCTAGTGTATCAACCTCTTTGATGGGAGAGAGAGATATGATGTTACATTCTAGGAGTTGTTGAAGAACATGTGTTGGTGATTTGGGAAGGTGTGTGAAAGGTCTCCTTGGAGAAGTTTATAAAACCATATGAGGAGATTGTCCTAAATCTATATTAACTTTATGCCTTTTGATAATAATAATTTTTAGTGGGCCTTACCTTGTATGGGGGCTTATTCAAACTCTTATTAGTTGAATATGATATATTTGTGTAATTTTAACTTTCCCATAGAGAGAAGCTTGACTTCCTACTCTTTCACTATGTGGCATAGATCTATGAATGATTTAAACTTATTATATACAATAGTTTCATGTAATTCCAATAATAAAATTTATTTTAATATGTCCTATAGTTCTATATATGCCATGGGGCTAATTATATTTTCTAATATAGTTTTATATCACATGAAATATTCATCTATTGGCTCATTGTATTTTCTATTAAGTTGAGAAACTTGAGCATATGAAACCTTATCATTAATGTTGATTAAAAAGTGTGCTATAAACATATTTTATAGTGTATTAAATGTTGTGATGGACTGATTAGGAAGATCATATAACCATTATAGTGTATAGTCCTTCAAAATATGAGGGAGAAACTTAGTGAGTATCTAATCATTTGACACGTAATCCAAGCATGATGCATGGAAAGATCATAGATGATGTTCTAGGTCACCTTTACCATCATATAAAGTAATCTTGGGTGCCAAAAATATGTATGGTAAATGAGTTGCCTCTATGTGTTATGCCAAAGGTGTATGTAGGTACATGTGAAATTCTAAGGCATAAGATGGTCTAATCACACCCTATTAAAGATGTAACACCTTAGACTATGGAGAAGTAATCTCTTCTCAAATAGATTATACATCTAAATAAGAGGGATGTGTATTAGCCATAAAAGGTTATGCCATGAGTGAAATTTGTCTAGTTGCAGCTAATTATTATAGAGTGTGAGTTGCCCCCATAGTAGGTGTAATAATACTATTGTCTATGAGATTAGAGGATTAACCTGTAGTGGATTTTATGAGCTCTCCTTAAACAATATGGATAAGCTAATCTTACATATTAGTATTTATAGAAATTAAATATTGAAAATTTATCTTATTGGTTTCATAAAATTGGTTATTGAATTCTACCATTGTAGGTTAGGAACTAGGAAAACAAAAATTATATATTTCAAACATTTTAATAAATTAAATCTATGGAACATTACAGAAATATAATAATGAATCAAATATAAGATTTGGAATTTAATTACATATCAAATAAAACAAAGGGATACAAACCTTAAGATCATATCAATTTAGGGTTTTGGATATATTGAAATTAAGTTAGGTTCATCAAATGATTTAAATTTTAATGGGATTATGGATTTTAAAACCTTAGGTGTTAAAGTGTTAGAATATGAAAATCAGGAAAAAAATAAGCAATAAATATAGGCATTGATTTGTATAATTTTAGACTTAATTTTATTACTCTAAAAATATAAATGAGCTACATAAGGATGTACTTAGCTAAAAAATAACACATCTAGATGAATAAAATGTTGAAAATTGGTATGAAAGATACTTAGATTGTCATTAACTAGAACATGAAGTCAAAACTCCTCCTAAATACTAGAACAATCCTTTAGATAGTAACACACTATTCTAGTCTACTCTGGGGCATGGTAGTGTCTCTTGTAGGTAGAGACTTTGGGCTTCTTAGTGGACTTTTTCCTGAGTTTGAGACAACTATGCCTATGTGCATGAACCTTGATTCACTAATTATTACCTAATTTGATTGATTTTGGATTCAAAACCCTAGACCTTCATGCTCTTAGGATATTTGAGGAACACAAGTAGGAAAAGTGTGATATTATTTAGATAGGTTGCATGTGACCTCAACACCCCATTGTGTTGAGAGTTTCTTACATACCAATACCTTTAGAGAGGATCAAACCTGATATAGTTATCCTACCTAAGTGTTTGGTGCAAGTGCAAGTGAACGCTATTATGATTGTCTTTCTGAGTGTTTTGAGTGTGTTTAAGCATATAAATATAAGGAGTTTAAGCTTAGGATTGTTGTAGATGGCTATATGTATAAGTAGCATAGAATAGGGATTAATGAACTTGATTTACACAACTTGTTTCTAATCTTGTTTGTGTGTATTTTCATCTAATTTCCATCTAGTGGGTAAAGGGATAAAAGTAGGTATATATATTTATCTCATGTTTTTTGATGTGTGGAATAGGTCTAGACCAACTATAAGGTGTCTTTAAAAGTGGAAATATATCCATTAGAGAAGAAGAGATGTAAGGGATAGTAGTGTGGTCCCTTGGTCACAATCATTGAGTCCAAAGGGTCATGTTAGTCTCTATGTTATATAATCTAGTGCACTAGGGGGCTATATTCCTAAGATATGGTTTAAGACTATTTTGATACATTTAGGGATGGATTAGACCCACATTAAAGTTGGATAAGGATTTAAATAGGCCCTAAGATAGGTCTAGGACTAAGTTAGGGATAGGGTGGTCTCAAGTGACATTTATTGTACTCAAGTGACATTTTTTATGACCTTATATACATAGGTAATGATCAAACATCAAGGGGTTATTGAGGTTAAGTTTTCCCATTACACTCCCCTATTTTTATTTTAGGTTTTCATGTTATCAAAGTTACTTAAGGGTTTTAAAAGAAAGAAAAGACAAATAGTGATTTATACACAACCAAACCTAAGTGTGATATCTCAAATTTCTCATCATACATAATTTCAATAGGTGAAATGATTATTTTAGATATACATTTATCCTAAATAAGTCCATCGTCCATAGACTTAGATGCATTATGTAGTTATCTACCCACCACACTTTTGTCTATATTTATATTCTACTTATTTTTATTTCTCACTTCTAGATTGATGATTTTTCTATCTTTCTTTGTTTGATATCTATCATAATCAACTTATATGAGTTTTTGGTTAATATATTAGATCATATTGCATCATCATCTACTTACAATGGACCTATATATATTTAATTTTTATTTTTATTCCTGATACTAAGCTTACATAGTCACCTCTTATTCTAATTTTCATATTCAAATAGTCATAACATTCAAAAAAGATCATTGTGTAATCTTAGTATATTTATCTTTAATTCTTTCCCAAAATATTAACTTTTTATATTTGGTAATTTTTCAAAATTAGAATAGTTAATTATTTACATATTTAGTATTATAGTATTTTTCATTTTATACCTATATAATCATATAATACTTCTTAGTTCATTTATTTTTTTAAATAAAAAATAAGGTCAAATACCTTCATAGATTTATCTTATTTGTGCCTCCTTGCCTTCTTATTTTTTGGATTGCACGATAAGACCTAGGTAACACAACCATGCCCTCTTCACAAATTCTCATCACTAATCATTTTGATTCATAGTCTACTTTTGCTTCCACCTTTAGCTAGGAGTCTGTATGCACTCAAAAATTGAATGATGTAATATTTTTGGTACAATGTCTAGTGATGATGTAGTGATCTCCAAAATATGTTCAAATGGGTTCTCACTAACATTCTCATCCCCTTTTCCACCCTATCTCTTTCTAAACCCCTCAAAATATCTTCTGATTAAGTTTTTTAAGCTTTTTTTATATTATTTTTGAAAACACTCCATAGAGTATGAAATCACCTTTACTAGTAATGGATCCACCTCAATCTATTACATAACTGCCCAAAAATGACAAAAACCATTGTGACAAACCATTATCGACAGGGTGGTTATGTATACTCTAGGGTATTTATGTTATTAGATAGGTTAGTTATATCACTTAGAGTGGTGGTTTCATAAAATCCCCTACAAATAGGGGAAGTTCTATCACCACTTATTTGTGTTTTATTTTTAGCCTCTAAAACTTGAATTTTTCATGTGTTTTCATGTATCTTTATTTTTTCCTCCCTGAGTCTGAATCATGACTACCCAACTCAATCCCACTCTTATTTTGATCACTCCCCATCCTTATTAATTTTAACTATTAATTAACCCATAGTTAAACTCACCCTTACAAGCTTTATGCTTAACCTAAAAGTATCTTAGTTCTATAGGAATTTTGGATCTAAAAAACTATATTGGAGATTTGTGTTCAAATATTTTTATAGGCACAACATAATTTAAATTAATTTTGAGCTCCATCCTTGATTTTTTCATTCAAGACTACACAATTATATAAAAGGGAATTACTAGAATTAACAACTAGTTCATTGTAATTAATGTACTAATTAGCCACATTCAGCTGAACTATTATTTGGAGTTATGTCTGTATTCATTCTCCTTTTTATACTATTATTTTTATTCCATCCTTTTCAATATATAACCTTAAATCTTGTTTAATGGGAGGAGATAACATGTTGAGGACAAATTCACATCAAATACAACTCTTACTACCAGCTAGTATCACCTTGATTAGCTTGGGGGTTTCTAGTTTTAGTTTTTTATTTACTGACTAGATTACATTATTTTACTCTATTTAGATTCATTATGTTATATTTTATTATAAAAATTAAATATATAAGAAAATAAATCTTTTTTCTCCTTCTCTTGCACCAAAATTAATAGTTAGATTCTTTATTTTCTTGCATACATATCATAAAATTTCTTGAAAGCATTCAATATTGCATTCAAGAATTAGGTAAATTTTAGGGAAATAAAAAAATATTTTTTATATTTTAAATAATCCATTTTAATTTTTAAACAAGTTTTTATTTAAAAATCACACGAGCATGTGAAAACTCTATAAGAATGTAGGCAAATAAAGGGTGTTATTTTAGCATTGTTTTTATTTATTTGCATGAGATATAAACATTGTTTTCAAATTAAATAAAAAATAAAAAAATCATTTCTTAATTATTCACTTCCATAAAATACAAATAACTTAAATTTATTTTTCATTCATTGGAAACACTAGATACTAGTATTAGCTTGCATATACAATAGAATCTCTAGATACTTAGCAGTCTCATTATTTAGAATCCAAATCTGATTTTGGTATTTACTTGCATGTTATAAGGCCCTTATTTTTCACAACATATTCATTATTTCATAATATTAAAATACAAATACAAAAAAATAATTTCATTTAGATTGCATATGGGAAAGGCAAAAATCACCATTTGCAGTGTTAAATTAGATTTTATTTTCTTTGCACTGCATACACTAGAAAAGTAATAGAAAATAAACAAAAAGAAATGATTGAATTTATATTTTTAAATTTATTTATAGTTAATCATTTTATTTCATTTATTTATTTATAGAAATTATCTTATCTTATTTTTTTAGTTAAAACCTTATAAAAACTCAAACAAAACAAAACAAACAATCAAAGGATTGTCTGAAAAAGCACAAAAATCCTAAAACCTTGATTCTTAAAAAATGTCAAGTATTACCACATACCACATTAAAAAAAATATCTTAATATTACACATTGTGTTACGTTTCCTCTTGGATGACTCTTATAGAGTGTATTTATCTCCATAGAGTATGCCTTTTCCCTAGAGTTAAAGCCCCAGGTCCTACAACCAACATTCAATCTGACATTAACAAAGTGTCCAAGAGAGATTTTTTGTTCCACACATTATCAAACCTCATTTTAGGATCTCTCAACACTCTATAATATAAATAAAATATCCATAATCCACTTATCATTATCCTTCCCCAAAACCAAGGCTACCAATACAACATCACTCTTGCCTAGTCACACTCATCCCCTTTTTATTTTCTCTTAGGGATAAACCTTGTCATATATCATTCACATGTGTGAATGGTATTTCCATGTCATATTAAACCTGATATATTCAACCATATATCTTGATTTATTTAGTGATACTATTATCACTTTGACATTCTCAATATCGATCAAGAGTTTTGCCTCGTTGTCATTATTGACACTATGGGACCTTAGAGTTTTATTTTCACCTAGTTTGATGATCTCAATGAGTAGTGTGACAACATGTAAATATTTTTACAATAAATTTATAATCATTTATCACCCATAATTCCAAACCCAATTCCACCAAAAAATCAACGCAATCCCTAGTTCTATCCATCATCCATCCATTATGTCAATTATCTCACCCAAGCCTCAAAAATTCAAGTGCATAGATAATGTGTGCTTTCCATGTGCATACTAATTGGTTAACTTGAAGTGAAAGGTATTTTTATTTTGTGTTTTATTTTTTTTCTTCCCTTATTTCTCTTTTTCTCACTTCCTCTACCTTTTCCATATTGTTTGGCTATCTATATACCTTTTGAATATGTTTGGTTAAGATATCTTAGATAGAATTATGGATCTTTACACTTATAGAAGAAAATTTCAACCCAAAGGTGAATGTTTTGTCTTGAATTTTTAAAACTAATAACCCCACACATAATTTGTACATGACTTATCAATTTTAGGATTTAAACTCCAATACTATATCGGGAGTGGTTATCCATAAAGTGTGGGATCCATCAAAAATTGATGGCAACCATATTAAATATAACAATATGAACCTCACTATTAGAACCAATGCTAACCCTTACATGGTAGTTATGCCTTATATTAATCTTAAAACTGCTGATGAGGAAAGTACCCAAAACAATTATCACTACATTGAAAGATTTTTTTATTTGGAGGATGGGTTGAACATGATTAAAGTGCCTCAAAATCCTCTTGCTCACATCATAAATATTCCTATATCCCATGATAAAAAAATGATGCCCCCCCCATGATTTTTAAAACCCTAATCAAATTTTCATGAGATACCAACCAATCTCACTTTATAATCTAATAACATGGGTCATTCAATAAAACACTTGTTCATCCTCGAATGAACTCATCTCAACTTTGATGAGACACATTCGAGATTTGGAGAGCCACCAAGATTCTCCTAATTAGGCCTATCTTCCTCAAATTTTTGTACCTATGTCAACTTACCCACTACCCCAATAACACATAAATCATCTCCCAATCAACCACATCTAAAGCTAAAATTTACGAGACATTCTCATGTATGGGGTGCTTAACTATATGGCACCCACCCCTCCTCTAGTATACCAAGATCCTATCTAAACTATGTTAGGAAGTTTTTATTCCTACCTACCCCCTTATAATGTGGAAAAAATAATATTCCACCTTACATCATATCAACTAATGTGATGATAAACCAATCTCCATCCTATGTCCCTCTTATGTATGTGATAACCACCCAATTATCATAGTATGATTCTTATAGTTATGTGTTGATTAACCAACCACCTACATACACCCCTCTAGTTAAAAAAATGTATCCCATTTAAACTAACTAATTAGCTCTCTAATTCCACATGTTCTCCAAATACACTTAGTTGGATAACTATTTTCTAGGTATTATATACCTTTTAAATAAATCCTCCATTTTCCCTCTAGCAGTTATGCAACTAACCCCTATTAAAACAACTCCTTTTGAAACATCCCATCACACCTTGTATATATATTATATTCATGGAGGGGTATGTTAAATATTTGAAATAACCCATTGATCAAATTATATGAGGATTTATCCTACCACCTCCCTTAATATAACTTCTTGATTTTAAAGAGGAGGGATATGCCAATGTGCACATCAAGGATTATTCCAAAACTATTATATAAATATTACCTTTGGATGGGGTTATTGTAAAGATATTTTCCAAATCCCTAAATGGGATTTGTCTTGACTATTATTATTTCCTCCATGAGGCTTATATCAACTCTTTATATTAAATTATTTATATATTTGTAAAACACTTCAATATGAATAAGCTTCTAAAAACTGGCATTTGGGATTTCTTTCATATAAAATAAGAAAATAATGAATCAATTACCCATTTCATCACTATATGATGGTAGTTTCTATACTTATTTGTTAGTGTGCCACATATGGACCAGATGGAACTATATTATCTTTTCATTCACTCCCTCAATAAGGATATGAGGTAGGATGTGAAAAAAAGTCCCTTATCAATCTTTCTTGAGAGCACTTTATGAATGGACCACATAGCCATTAATAGTGGACACCAGAATTATGGGACCAATGGATGTATTATTACCCCTAACCATAAAAATTGGTGCCTCCAAAATTCAAACCAAAAAATTGTTAACAACCAAGGTCCCAAGATCCTTAACTAAAACATAAATTCCACCATAGAC
This sequence comes from Torreya grandis, assembly GCA_037957365.1. Classification (NCBI taxonomy): domain Eukaryota; kingdom Viridiplantae; phylum Streptophyta; class Pinopsida; order Cupressales; family Taxaceae; genus Torreya; species Torreya grandis. The sequence goes on along the minus strand of JARHVA010003563.1, from coordinate 984,169 downwards.
AGTGTGACTGACCAGAACAAGAAACCAAACCCCACAAATAATTACCAATTAAAACCCATGAACATCAATGAAAATAATAATAATAATAATAATAATAATAATAATAATGATGATGATGATGATGATGATGATGATGATGATGATGATGATGATGATGATGATGATGATGATGATGATGATGATGATGATGATATGAAGAACCTGAATTTTCCATATAAGTTCTTCTAGATGATTTCAATCACTCTCCACGATGAAACATGAAATATCATAACCAAAACCAAATCCATTTCCATGGAATTGATGATCTCTCATAATTTTAAAACCAACCCTTTTATCAATGGAATAACTAACAATGGTGTGGTCAGAATGGAAAAAACCATAGACCTAGGTACTATGACCTAAACATCTACTACTTTTTCCATCATATGGTTATTAATGACACTTTCTCATACTGGGAGTATAATAATTTCATCCAAATATTCTTGGAGGAACAAAGATAAACTTTTATTGACATGTTCCTAGGGAATGTGAATGTAAACCATCAAACCGAGTTTAATGACCCTATGACCCCCCCCACCCCCCCCCCCCCCACCCAAATTAAAACCTCTAAATCTACTAGAACCCCTTCCCAAACCATAAATGGTAAGTTACATAAAACCAACCATAATTTAGCTCACAAAATCAGCCCACACAACACATCTCACCTATACCAACATGCACTCATGATGTTGAGGCTTCACTTTGGCATGTCTAACCTTAATGTAGTACCCTAATTAAGAGTAAAATGGAAGGATAAAATTATAATATTGGTATATTTAAACATAGATTAATAAATTAACATTATCATTCATACAAATGAATATCATCCCACAACTCCCCACCCTTCCAACTATTTGGAGGGTGAAAGTACTCATAAACTTGTGGGAAACTATGATTTGGTTATTAAACTTAAAAATACATTCTCCCACATATGGTTTCTATATTTACTCAATAAATCACCTACCCACTATTTGAAATTGAATTATGCCCTAGTTTTGGGACATTTAACTAGCATTACACCCCCACCTCAATCTTAGATCAACCACATTGATCTTGACAAGTTTTCACCTGGGCAAAATTTGAGGGGTGAAGGTTATTTATTTTATCTTTCAATTCTCCTTCTTGATTCTGAGATGTATAAGAGATGAAATCCAAACCTATTTATTCAAGTATGGATCTATCATAATTATGTTAAGAAATACATGGTTAATTATAGGGTAGTGTTAAACATAGTCCCCTTTTCATTTCTTTATAAGCTTGGATATGGATAAATTAATTGTTTAAAAACCCATAATACCATCTAAGGCTATGATATCCTCAAATAAACATCTATAGGAACTATTGTGATTCTCATTACTCTATCTCTCAATATGATGTTGACATACCTTTTTTATTAACAAATACACCAATTACAACATGATTTTGGGTACACCTTAGATCTATAGGATGAATTCCATCCCTTCATCCCTTTTCCATAAAAGAAGGTTCCTTCATCTCAAGAAGGTTTTCATAACCTAAGGTGATCGTAAAACCTTTGTCATCATTCAATTAGCCATGCATAAACAACCAAGGTTACACATCAACTACCATTAACCCAATAATGGCATAAATAATCCCCCACATCTAATTGAGGATAATAATACTCTTAACCTAATGTAGTCACTTTGAATAAATTCAAATAACTTGTTAAATTTATGCTAAAAGATAAACTAAAGAAAAGGAGGATATGATATTAGAAAAGATAAGTGGTAGGAACCTTAAAATAACACTAAATGTCTTAACCATGTATACATCTTACATTATTTATATCCTATAAAGGGGCACACCATTTATGATTCCTTTTGATCCATGGGGAGTAGGAGAGTAGGAACTTACCATAAATCTAAATTTAAATACCATAAGACCTAGGAAGGGTAGTTAATATACTCAACATTAACATGGTTAAGATATCAGAGGATCAAGAATCTCTTATTATCTATGATGATTATTCTTCTATAACACATGATCAATGATCCATTCATTATGATGGGTAAATGTAATTTTGGCATAGGAGTATGAGTTTTCTTGATCTGCTTAAAAGGGAGGTTCTTGGTTTTTAATTTCAATCTTGATTTTGAGTACAACAATAATGGAGCCAAGTATGAGTCTTTATTTCTTAGGATGTTCATCACTAAGTGGTTGTGAATATAGAACCTAAGAATCTACATTGATTCACAAGTAGTAACCAATCAAGTCTCATAAATATATCAAATTAAAGTTGAACACCTTTATATTTATAAATACATTATATGATAAGTATCCAAATATTTTTAATTCATCTCTATAAGATTCATACCTAGGTATAATAACCAACTTTTTAATTATATCATTGTTTCCTCTTCTAATTATGTCTATTACCCAATGATACCTAAGAAATATTATGTAGTTTCTATTATAATAAAACCCATCATGTATAAATCACCAAATAGCCAAACTCTCACTTGTATAGGGGAGTATACTAGACCATTAGTCCTCAACCTAGCTAAAAATGATGAAGCCATCTTATATTTCCTTTATGCCTATGAATACCTCCTATATTTTCCACATAAGAGGGGATTTTATCTCACTTTTATACCATGTCTACCCTAGGGAATGATTATTATGATTCTTAGTACAAATTTTAAGATTATTTATCTTATTATGAGGATATTGGTGTTTTTAACATGGAAGGAAAATAACTTTACCTCATGCTAACTCCAAATGAATTTGAAGAGGGTAATTATTCCCCCATTTAGGATACTATTGATATACACATAGGGGTTGAGGAAACTTATAGAATCATCAAACTTGGGTCTTTGACTCAATCACAAGAAGTAGAATACCATATGTAGTTACTCACTAAGTTATCTAAGGATTTATCCTTATCCTACATTGATATTATAAGCATCAAGCCTAGATTAGTTTCCCATAATTTTGGAATGATACTTAACACAAAGCTAGTAAAATAAAAGTACATGCCAATCAAGCTTAAAGTGGTAATAATGTTGAAATAAGAGGTCATTAAACTCCTCATTTAGTGTTCATAAAACCTATGGATTATTCTAAATTAATGTCTAACATCATCCCCATTATTAATAAGAATGGTAAAATTAGTATATGTATTAAATTTCATGATATTATCAAATCATGTTCAAAATATGATTTTCTTCTTATGTCCATTAATGTTATACTTGGTGCCATGGCAGCTTATGAGTTTCTATCCCTCATCGATGGATTCTCTAGGTATTATCAAATTTGTATCTCTAATGAAGATCAAATGAAAACCTCCTTCATTATAACATGGAGGAATTTTTTTTATGTATTCATGCCTTTTGGCCTTAAAAACATTAGGATAATATATCAAATGTCCATTACTAATATTTCCCATGATCATATTCATAAGATAGTGGAGGTATATGTAGATGATATTATATGGAAATAAAAGAAAAAGATTTACCATCTAGAAGGGTTACACATAATCCCTATGTGATTAATCTAATATGGCATTACTCTCAATCCTTATAATTATATGTATGGAATCATGAGTGGAAAACTTATTATCTACATTATCTCCTAACTAGGATTGATATTGATCTATTAAAAATTCATGAAATTTTGTATATGAACTCCCCTTCATTGATGAGTTAGGGAGGAAGTTGGGAGCCATTTGATGATTCACCAGACCTCACCTATGTAGTTCTTATACTTAGTAATTTACTTAAGAAAGAAAATGGATTGACTTGGATGAGGGATTTTTAGGATGAATTCAAAGTAGTAAAAATCTTCCTTATGTCCCTTCTTATGCTCATGATACCCAAATATAATAATCCCCTCATATTTTATATTAGGTCAATGGAAGTGTCTCTTACCTACATGTTGCCCCAAGATGATGACAATAGAATGGAGCCTATAATATATTTCATTAACTTCCCTCTTATGTATTATGAAACATGCTACATGTAGGTAGAGAAATAGTGCTTGGATATTATTTTCATGACCAAATGACTAAGAAACTATATATTTAATCAAAAAATAAGATTCATTGTAATATTTTAAGCCTTATGAACTTTCTTGGCCCAACTAACCATGTCATGAAAATTTGGACACTTTATCTTGCTATTGATAAATGTCTAACTTATATCAACCAGAATTATATCAAGGGATAACTCATTTTTGATTGATTCATAGAATCAAATATTAAGGTAGGTGATATTTTTGATACTAATTTAATTGATGAGTTAATTTAATATATATAGAATCCCACTATTATCTCATGCCTTTGGTATGTTGATATTATCAACTACCTAATTGGCCAAATCTATCTTAAGGATATCAACTAATAATAAAAGCAATGCCTCTAAATCATCACATATAATTACATCATTCTATACATGGTTATATATTATAAGGCCTTTTACAACATGTTATTGATGTGTGTTAACTAAGAATATTTAGAGAATGTATTTTTCCATTGACACAATAGTATTTGTGGTAGACATTTTGGTGGTCATAAAACCACCTAAAATTTTCATAGAATGGGATACTTATGTCTCACAAGCATGATACCATTGAATACATACACAAATGTGAGAATTTATAACACATTTCATACTAGATTCATATTCCTAACCAATATTTTCAACCCATAATCACTCTGTGTCCCTTTTTCACTTGGCACCTTGATTTAATCAGTAAGCTTTCTCCTACTTCCTTAGATGGCCATCATTTCATTATTAAATACATTGAGTTTTTCACTAAGTGGCCTAAAGCTATGCCTCTTATAATGGTTACTATATAAAATATTGCTAAAATCATTTTAAATTGGAACATTTCTCAATTTGGAGTCTCATTCATCATTATCATGGACAATGGATCTCCTTTTAAGAACCATAAGGTATGTGAAGTATGTAATAAATTTTACTTCTCTCATCAAGTACCTCATTATAAAATCCATAATCTAATGGCTAACCTAAGGCTACCAATAAAACTTTAAAGTTAATATTTTTTTAAATTGTTAAAAATTATAAATGACATTGGCATTTATATCTCTATCTACTACTTTGGGATTATAAGATGAGCATTAAAACACCTAAGTATAAACCTTGTATTCACTTTTGTTTGGATCAAAAGCCATTCTACCCTTAGAGGTAAAAATACCTATCATTTATTTTTATTTTCAATTTCTATCAATCATGAATAATATGTAAATGCATGGCTAGTTAATCTAGAAACTTACATGAACATCAGCTTAATGTTGTGCAAAACCACATTTCCTACATCAAACATAAGGGAAGAAAATATAACAAAAAATTCCATAAGTACTATATATATTTAGGATACCTTGTAATTATTCTTGATATCTAGATTGAGAAAAACAATGGAGAAGGTCATAAGTTCAAACCTATCTATTTTGTCCCTTACCTAGTGACTAAAAATTTTCAAAATGGAGCTTATTGGTTATGTACTTTGGAGGAAAAGGAGTTTGGTGAACCTATGAACTCTTTTCAAATTAAATTTTTCTACATCTAGTATTTTCATGTCACTTTTGCCTTGTTGCATTACATTTTTTATTTTTTGAAATTTTTCTTGCATATTAGATGTCATGATTGGCGATTACCTAGTTGTCAATTCACATAACAAAAACTTCCAAAATGAAAATTATCATCTCATTTCAATTTTAATATCACCATATTGTCTTATAGAAAATATTCTTAAAATCATCATTACATTGATTATTTCCTTAACTATTATGATAAAAGTGTACCTTTGTTTCCATATATCTTCTTGTAAATGTTAGAAAATAGTAGCCTATAGCCTAGTCTAGATGTTTGTCCATGACATAGTCTCCTCTTATGGTTCACTATAAGCAAAAAACATTAACATGCTCAAAATTAAGGAAACCTTGCTTTCCTATATTTCCCTTTGGTTGTAATCCCTTACATCTTACTAGTTACATGGGGTCAAGATTTGGGGGTAGGGACCTTAGAAAAAATATGTATATGTGAAAAATGGAAAAGAGGACACTTATATAAAATCAAAAGCTTATGAAAAATAAAATTTATATTTCACATCTCTCACCCTTCTCTAATATTTTGTGTTGATCCTTCACATATTACTAGTTGCATGGGTTTATCATTAGGGAGAGATGCCCTTACTCGCCTAAATCTATCCTTTCATGTTGACGTCATTTTACATGACTATAGGTGTTGCTTTGGTATGAGGTAGGTTAAAATTGGAACATGTTGTTAGGTTATGAATGTAAACTATATATGTTAATATAAAAATTAATGAGATCCCAAAATTGAGATTCCTTGACCCTTTTACTTAATGTTCATGTTCAAACATGTCTTGCATTGATATTTTTGAGTTTTTCATAGTTTGTTCTTTTATTTTGGTTGATTTTAATTTATGCTTGTTTGGTGTAATTTTTGATTTACCTACTTTATTGTTACTAAAATAACTTGGATTTTTATTGAAATGGAATTTTTATCAATCTAACACCAATGAGCCTATATTAAAAATTAAATTGGTTTCAAGTTCTAAAATTTTGGATAAAGGATTATTTGATAGGGCTTTTGAAAATCACTTAGACCTGTAAATATTTAAAATAACACACATCCATTCAGCTTGAAGTTCTAAGTCATTCAACTAGGATGAGATGGTTGAATGCCATCTTATAACATGGACATGATAATGTGTTAAGTCTTATAGACTTAGGAACATAGAAAGAAGTGATGGTAAGTCTATAGGACTTAGGATATGATGGTTTTTATTATTATTCACCTTGGACTTGGAATACCATAAACATATTATTACGTTTGTGGATAGTTGACATTATAGACCTAGTCATCAACTAGGGTTTTATAAAATGATGGAAAGCAATCAAATCATGTTAGTATTAAAGTGTATTTTTCATGATAATAAACTAGGTTTGGAACTCATTTTTGTTTCCATGCATAACTATTTCCATGGTGGCATTATATTTATTTAAACACTTAATAGGATTTGCAATTGGGAGGAACTAGGTTACTCTCCCAATTGGAACTTTAGTTTATAATGAAAATGTGTTTCAATGGATTGTGTAGTAATAAGTTTTAAAAAATGAAAACTATTCAAGAAAAATATAGAAAGAAAGAAATAAGAAAAAGAGATGGTTGTTCTAGTAGTTGTGGCATTCTACAAGAAAATAGGTAAGTCAATTGGATTTTTATACAAAGTTAAATGTGATTTTTACTTTGAATATAAATCAAGTAGGTAGTAAAGTAAATACTTCTTGTAAGAACCTCCATTTCATTTTAATGGTGGCCAAGGATATCCTAGTTTGGGGGAGGCCAAAAGTTACATCTCACCCTTGGATGGTGTATAGATGAACCACAAAAGTTGGTTTTTCTATATAAATTACTTCTCTATCTTTTATTTGCTTATCTTTTGTATTTGGCATTATTTTTTCATTTTATATGTAGTGGTAAAATGGTGTATTGTTGGTTTTGGATTCTATCTAACCCTTGCTAGATTTTTTATTTATTTATTTTTATTTAATTTTTGGAAGGGGGGTCATTTATGTACCTCTTTTAGTAAAACTCTAAACCTATTCAATATCTCATTATAATTTACCTTAAACGTATGTGTGTATGTTTTGGGTTTAGTTCTGAGTGCATGTTCCATTATCTAATTGATTGTTGGGGTGGGTAGGGACCCACTTATGGATGGGATCATTTTGAATGGAATGGATTCTAGGAATAGTAGTGTACCTGATCATTGCTTCAGTTTGTTGGTTATTATCACATTAAAATTTAGTTCTTATCCTTATTGTGATGAAGGTCTTATTTGATCTAAATGGTGATTATATATGTACTTGAGTAATTGTAAGGTTAGATGAAGGATGTGATATTGTTTATGATTATTCTATCTTTCACAAAATATTTAAACTTATATGGGATAAAACTTTATTTACAGTCACTTTGAATTCGATGGAATTTTTATGTTTGAATAAGATCAAGATTGAATTGACATTAACTATTATATAGTTATTGTAACAAGAGGTTTTGGTTTATTATAACATGGTTATTTGATTCATTATAAGCATGATGTTTGAAACTCTTTTACTTATTGTATTCTATCTCTTCACATTTTTTTTATAGTAAACTAATTTTGAAGGAGTATGGATATAGTTGTGCATTTTGTGGATTCTTGATTAGTTTAAATGAATCATGTGGAAATGAATTATTAGAAATAAGCATATGGAATTAAGATTCAATCTTTATGTCTACATAAACTTAGTTTTAAAACTAATTTTAAGTAAGATCCTTGATTTTTAAGGACATGGTGGATTGAGATATTTCAAGCATGTTGTTATCACTCTTTTATTAAAAATTCTTTAGATTGATTTTGTCCATTTATAGTTTTTTTATAACAACTATTTGGGAGAAGTACTGATTTTTTTAATAAGCAATATTTGGATAAAAAATGTGAATTATATAGAATTAATTTATAAAAATTGGTTGATGAGCTTTTATAATTTCTATTTTATGATTTAAATGAGTATAAAAGGGGGATTCAAGGAGTATTAATTGAATATTCATAACTCTTTTATACTTGCATAAATATTCAATTCTATGTTCTTTGGGAACAACATCAAAATTTTGAGACATGAATAGATTTATTCATGATGGGTAGTGAATAGTTACTCATCACCAATACAACCATTCACATACTATATCATGTATATTCAACTTGCAGTCTTGATGGGTTTTTAATATGGTCTTCTAATTTGATGAATTAGTTGATTCATTATTGCATAAGTTGAGGTTCATTCTATCTTAGTTGTAGTATATTAGATTTCTCTATGGAAGTGAAAATGATTATAAAGTGTTTAGAGGATATAAGAAACAATGATGGTATGTAAAAAATAGAATTGTTGCATACATAAGTGACTCTGATTTTATACATGCATTATAGTTTCATTTTAGTTTATCATATAATAAAGGATAAGTGAACTATTTTGAATGCATATGAAATTGACATCATTTGTGTGAATTATTCATAAGATTAATGCTTAGTATTATAAGGGTTTTAATTAAAATGAATTATCTAATTTTAAAAAGAATAAATT
>JARHVA010003563.1:960000-970000 GCA_037957365.1 Torreya grandis | reverse complement strand
AAATAAAAATGTTTCTTGTTTAAGACACTAACATGGATTTCACAATTATAAATTATTTAAGTGAGAATTTTGAAGCATAAACATTTGAAATAAATATATGACTAAGTAAATACATTTATTAAGAATTACTTATTATTTTGGTATAAAATTACATAAGGAATTAAGATATTATGATTATTTCTTGAATTGTGGACTAACTCTATATTTATGTGTTTGTAAATTGTCTAAAGGAATATTATCACTAGTTGAATTACCTTAACTAAAGAGATTTAGTAATGATAGGATGTTTATTTGGAACACGTTTTGTAATGTACATATAATAATTTGTATCTAAGTTTGTTTTGGAGATCAATTTCCCACTAAACCTTGTTAGTTGACTATCTTATTGTTATAATCGGTTCACATAACCTTCAAAGTTAAGTTTTTTGTTATCTTGATTTTTATGGGTTATGATATGTGATATCAAAGCCTTTTTTCAACTTAAATAAAACATTTTTGAAAAAAATTACCTAAATATGTGTTTAATATTTCTCAATATGGTAAGAACTAGAGCAAACAAATAAATTTGGAATATCAAAAGTTACCTATTGATAATCATGATCAGGATGAGCATGAACACTTTGATGATAATGTTGATCATGATAATGGTAATGTTGGAGATCAAGATAACCCTAGTGATCATATTATTAAGGAAAAAAATGTTGTTATCCATGAAATATTGGGTGCATTAAATAATATACAAGTGTAAATGGAATGGTATGGTCAAAGGTTGACCCACCTGGAAAATCTATAGAAGGTGGGTAGGAAGTATAGCTTCATAATAAGAAAATAAGGCAAGAAGATGTTACAGATCCTATCATAGAGGAGTTCAAAAGACTTCCTCCTCCCACATTTTTCGGTAGAGATATTGATGATTCCATTGAGTCAGGGTTGATTAACTTGAAAAAATGCTTTACTTTGCATAATATGGGTTCCAACATAAAAGATTGAATTAGATATTAATAATTGGTAGGTGATTTTTCCTTGTGGTGGAACCACTTGTGTGATTTTAAGGGGTATTATTCCATGAATATTTTATGGGAAACATTTAAGATATATTTCAATAAATGATACCTAAATAGTATCTATAAAGAAAAAAATTATATAATTTTAGTTACTGAAAAAAGGAACCATGATGGTTTTAGAATATGAAAATAAGTGTTTAAATCTCTTTCATCATGTGAATTACATGAAAGATGAGGAAACTAAGGTTACCAAGTTTAATTTTGGCTTGAATTAAGTGCTCTTTCATGATATAAACATGACTAACCCACAAACATTACATGTTTCTTTGGAATCAACACATCATGTTTAAGAAAAAGAGGTCTTGCCAAAAGTCAAGGCAAGATTATAAGAACACAAGATGAAAAATAAATTTAAGTAAAAAATCCCTCCAGTGAGAAAAATTTTCAATGAAGGTGAAAAGAAAAAGTCTTTTGTAAATAACCATAGTTCTACAAGAAAAAATTATAATAATAATAAAGGTCTAAAATCTCATTTTTTTGCCAAGAAGATTGTTGAAAATAATAATAATCAACATGAAAGATTCCATGGACTTGCCACATGAGTTAATATATTCCCTATACCACTTAAAACTATTTTAACATGTTAGTAATGTGGTGATAACCATTACCATAAGGTTTTCCCTAGATGGTGATGTAACCAAGTCTCAAACCATAAGGTCTATCCAACTATGGATAATATAAATACATAATTTTAATCCCCCTAATTAAAACTTGAGTTATAACTTACATATTTTATTTCATAATTTTAATTGATTCAAAATAAATAGATATTTTTATTTCTCATGCAAGTTATTTAAAATTTAAAACTAATCCTTATAGACTTAGAGTAGGATGGGATGTATAATTTGGCACCGATAAAAAGGTGGTTGTTTTAGAATGTCATGAACAAACAGAGTTTAATCTAGGAGTTCTTAAGACCCACGTAAACATGTTTCTTTCCCCACTAGGATCCTATTATCTTATCTTATGAATGGATTAGTTAAAAAATAATCAAGCTAAAATAAATTTCTATAGTAAAAGTATCCAATGTCTATATGAAGGTGGTAAAATTATAGTGATCCAAGGAATCATTAAACCCTAAACTCAAAGGATACCTTTATCTATACAACTAAAAAGAGATATTAAAGAAAAGGACATTAGATCTATTATATAAAATTAAATGAAGTATTTCAAGAGATATAATCTATTCTTCAATACTACCCTATCTTAGAAGAATTTTTTGATGTGTTTCTTGAAGAATTACCAAGACTGCTTCCTAAAAGAGAATTCAATTTTTCAATTGATATAATGCCTAAAACTACTCCTACATCTAGATCACCTTAGTAAATGAATGTAGTTGATCTAAGAAAACTCAAGGTTTATCTATAATAAGTATTAGATAAAGGTATGATATAACCTAGTGTTTCATCCTAGGAGTCTCTATTAGTCTTTGTTAAAAAAAAGATGGGACTCTCAGATTGTGCATTAACTATTGAATGTTGAATAAGGTCACCATTAAGAACAAGTATGTTATTCTAAGGATAAATGATCTATTTGATAAAATAAAGGGAGAAACTATATTTTCTAAGATAGATATTCATTTAGGGTATCACCAAATATGTATCATATGGGCACTATGAGTTTGTGGTTATGCCTTTTATCCTAACCAATGCACTAGCTACTTTCATGAATTTAGTGAATAGTGTTTTCCAATATTTTATTGACAAAATTGTCCTATATTCCCTATATTACATTATAATTTAATAAAATAATGAGAAAGAACATGAAAAACACTTGAGAATGGTGTTGTAAAGGTTAAGACATCACAAATTATTTGGTAAATTATCCAAATATTCCATTTATCAAATTTAAATTCACTATTTGGGAAATGTGATTTATAGTAATGATCTTGTAGTAGATCCTCCAAATATTAATGCCATTAATAAATGGCCCAATCCTAAGAACTTGCAAGAATTTATAAGATTCATAGGGTAGGTTATTTATTAATGAAGGTTTGTACAAGATGTTTTTGGAATTTAAAACCCCATAAATTCCTTTCAAAACAACTAAATTTTTATTATTAGATTCCAAAGTGTGAAAGATTTCCAAAATTTGAAATATTTGATAACTTAGGCTCCAATTCTGGTCATTCCAAACCCAAATGAAATTTTTTGAAGTATGGGCCGATGCATGTAATATTGGTATTGGCATTTTTCTAACTCAATAGGCTAGGTGGTTGTCTATGAGTCTCAAAATCTTAAAACTCATGAGAAGAACTACCCAAATCATGATATTTATATAATTATTGTCACCCATAAATTGAAATAATGGAATAATTTCTTGTTGGAAAATAATTTTAAAATAAAATCTAACCATGTAAGACTTGTGCACTTATTTACTCAAGATGAGTTGAACGCAAGGCAAAGAAGATGGCTAGAATTTATCAGTAATTTTGATACTAATATTTATTATATGAAATGGAAAGAGAAATGATTAACCAATGATATAATTAATATAAATTAAATTACTAATATCTCTGTTCTAAAATCAAATTTTAGAAATTATATGTTTTTATGGAATAAATCAGATCCAAAATACCTAAAAATTTGTGTTGAATTGGGATAACAAAAGTCTAGTTTTAATTTTTTTTATAGATCTAGATGGTATTTTAAGACATAAAGGTATAATTTATGTTTCTAATTCAAGGAATTTGAGGGGGAAAATTATGAATGAAATGCATGTGGCACCTCATGTTTTCCATCTAGGTGTCATAAAAATGACACAAGAGCTAAAAACATTATATTATTGGCCAATCACGAATAAATATTTGGCTAAGTTTATGGATAAATGTATGGAATGAAAACATGTTAAGTCTAAAAACTACCATCTTAGAGTATTTCTCTATCCTCATCTAATTTATAAAAGGAAATGGGTTGTGATATCAATGAATTTTATCTGAGGACTACCTAAATCTTGGGGTAGACATGATACAATCCTAGTTGTGATTGATAAATTAACAAAGATTATTTCATTTATAGCAGGGAACATTAATAATGATGTTGTCATCCTTGTCAAAATATTTTAAAAAGAAGTGGTTTGCATACATAGTGCACTGGAAGTGATTATATCTAATAGAGATAAGTTGTTCACTTCCTGATTTCAGAAAACTTTGATGACTATAAGTGGCACTAAACTAAAATAAACTTCAATTTAGCATATCACCTAGAAACAGATGGTCAGACTAAATAGTCCAATATAATTATTGAATATATGCTAATAATTTATGTCATGGATCAATAATACAAGAGGGAATATTACCTCCACTTGGTGTAATTTACCTCCAATAATAATTATCATTTACTCATCAAAATGGCACCATTCAAATCCATGTATGGGGGAAAGTGAAAAAATCCTAGGCTAGGAAAGTTAAGAAAATTGAGTGTTTTTAGGCACAAAAAATTTTCAAGATTTTGATTAACAAATGGTTATCATTTTCCAAATATTAAAGGATCTTCTGATTGGTATAAAATCTATGTTAATCTAAAAAGATGACCTACACAATTTAAAGTATCTGATAAATTATTTCTAAGGGTAAGACCTCAAAAAACCTCTCTTAAGTTTTGAAATTCATTTAAACTTGTTCCACATTTTTTTTGGTCCCTTCAACATAGTGTAAAATATAAGCCTAGTGTCTTATAGTCTAACTCTTCCTCCTTCCCTATCTAGAATACATAGTGTTTTTCATGAAGCCTTACTAAGTAAATATGTTTTTGATCCATCTCAAATTCTATATTAGAATAATATTCAATTTGTGGATAAGGAAATGATATATCTATATCCCTTCAATATCTTGGCTCAACATAACATTAATTTTCAAAAAAATAAAAGCTCAACATGACCTAATGGGATCAAATGGGTGAGAAAAGTGCTACCGAGGAAGATGAAAATATTTTTTAGTAGCACTATGCTCACATATTATAGGCTCTAAGTACCATGTCATTATTTAGGGAGGGAGGATGTCATGATCACACCTACTTGATACTATGATTATTATTATTATTTTTAACATTATGTTGATGTGTTTGTATAATTAAACCACTAAAATAGTTTTTCATTATATTATGATTATTCAAACTTATTAGTTTTATTAAATTTAGTGTCATGATTTATTTTATAATATACTAGACAATTACTATTAATATTATTTTGTATGACTACAAGTGTTGCCTTGGTATGAGTTAGGTCAAAAATTGGAACATGTCATTCAGTTATGAATGTAAGGTATATAAATATATGTTAAGGTATAAACAAATGAGATCCAAAAATTGAGATTCCTTGACCCTTTTTATTGATCCTCATGTCTAAACCTTTCTTGCATTAAGATTTATAGGTTTTATGTAGTCCACTATTTTGTTTTGGTTAATTGTACTTTAATATTGTTTGACACAATTTTTTTTCTACCTACTATGTTATTGCTAAATTAGTCTTGCTTTTTATTTAAAAGGAACATTTATAATTCTAACACTAGTGATCCTATAACATGAATTGAATTGGTTGCAATTTTTAAAACTTTAGATAAAATATTCTCTCATACAATTGTTAAAGGTCATATGGACCTATAAATTTTTAAAATAACTTGCATCCATGCAGCTTGAAGTCCTATGTCATTGGACTATGAAAAGGCATTTGAATACCATCTTATAACATGGCCATGATAATGTGATAAGTCTTAAGTATGTATTAACATGGAAATAAGTGGTTAAATTTTGTGGGACATAGGCTATGATGTTTTGTATTATTAGTCACCTTGGACTTGGAGTAATACAAATATATTATTATGTTTTTTCATAGTTAACATTATACACCTAATCATATATTAAGGGTTTTTGGAATGAAAAAAATCACTCAATGCATGTTAGCATTTGAGTATATTTCTCATGGTAATAAACTAGGGTTGGAACTCATTTTTGTTACCATGCAAAGTTATTTCCATGGTGTCATTAGATTTCTTCAAACACTTAATAGGAATTGAATTTGGGAATAATTGGGTTACTCTCCCAATTAGAAATTAAATCTATAATGAAGAAATGTGTTTAAATGGATTGTGTGGGAAAAAGTTTTAAAAAATAGAAAATCTTGGAAAAAATAAATAAAGGAAGAAATAAGACAATGAGATGGTTGTTATGGCATCCAAGGCATTTTAAAAGCAAATAAGACACTTGGATTTTTATGTAAGTTTAAACATGAGTTTTACTTCCTGTAATAACCTCTACTGGGTTTTAATGGTGGTTGAGGATATGCCAATTTGGGGGAGGCCAAAATTTAAATCCTACCCTCACATGGTATATAGATGAACTTTAGAAGATGGATTTTCTATGTAAATTACTTGACTATGTTTTGTTTGTTTATCTTTTGTATTTAAAATTATTATTACATTTTGTATGTAGTGTTATAATGGTGTATTGTTGGTTTTGGATTATATCAAACCCTTGCTAAATTTTTTAGGTTTATTTGGGGGGAGTTAATGTTTTTACCTATTTGATTGAAACCCTAAACCTAATTAGGATTTCATTCATAATTTACCTTAAATATATGCCTACATGTTTTGGGTTCAATTTTTAATGCATGTTACATTATCCAACCAATGGTTGGGGTTGGTAGGGACCCAATTATGTATAGGATCATTGTGATGGAATGGATTCTAGGATTAGTAGTGTACCTACTCATTATTATAATTTTTTGGTTATTCTCACATGAATCTTTAGTTTTTCTCGTCGCTATGATGAAGGTGTTATTTGATCTATATGGTGATTGTATATGTACTTGATCAACTATAAAGTTAGTTGCATGATGTTATGATTTATGATTATTCTCTAATTCAAAAAATATTTGAAATTACATGGAACAAACCTCTATTTAATGTTACTTTGATTAAATGGTTATAATTATATTTGAATGGGATTAGGATTGAATTGGTTTTAATTATTCTATAATTACTATAGCAAGAGGTTTTGGCTTATGACAACATGGTTATTTGATTCATTATTACTATGATGTTGGAAACTCTTTTACTCATTATATTTAGTTTATTCGTAGTTTTGTTATAGTGAACTAGTTTTGGAGTATGAATATACTTGTGCATTTTGTGTACACTTGATTGGTTTGTATGAATCTTGTGGAAATTAATTGTTATAAATAAGTATGTGGATTTAATATTCAATATTTGTGTCTAAATAAACTCTATTTTAAAATTAATTGGTGATAATATCCTTGTTTATTAATGAGGTGATTGAGATAGTTTAGTTAAGTTGTTATCACTCTCTTAGTAATAATTCTTTAGATTGATTTTGTCCTTGTATAGTTTTATTATAACAACTATTTTGGAGAAGTATTAATTTTTGCACTAAGTAATCTTTGACTAGTAAATGTTAATTCTTTATAATTGTTTTATAAAAATTAGTTGGTGAATTTTTATAGTCTCTATTTTATTATTTAAATGAATATAAAATGGGTATTTTAGGAGTGTTAATTGAATCCTCATATCTCTTTTATACTTACCTAAATATGTAATTATGCGTTTATTGGGAACAATGTCAAAATTATAAAACATAAATATTTTTATTCATGATGAGTAGTGAACACTTATTCATCACTAATACAACCATCCACATGTTATATCATGTATGTTCAACTATCAGACTTGACAAGTTTCTAAAATGGTCTTCTAATACAATGAATTAGTCAATTCATTTTTGCATAAGTTGAGGTTCATTTTATCTTAGTTGTAGTAAATTACATTTCTCTATGGAATTAAAAACTATTGGAAAATATTTATAATATATATGAAACACTTATGGTATGTTAAAAATAGAACCATTACATGCATAAGTGATTTGGATTTCATACAGGAATTATAGTTTCCTTTTAGTTTAGCATATAATAAAGGACGAGTCAATTATTTCAACTACATATGCAATTGGCATTATTTGTGTGAATTATTCTAAAGGCTAATTCTTGGTATTATAAGGGTTGTAATTAAGATTAATTATCTCATTTTAAAATTAAAAAATTGTAACTTATAAATTTGGAAGGTTTATTGAATAATTTTTTATTGAATTTTGAATTGATAAGATATTATTTGATTGTTTCTTTTTGTAAAAGTGTTATTTTAACTAAGGGTTAACTTACATACTCAACATAAAAATTTGAAAATGAATTAATTTTTTTTCCTTAAGCACTTTAATGGTTTTTACTTCTATAAAATTTGAATTAATTATTTACATTAGTCACATACCCATTTAGGGATAATTATGCAAAGTAAGGAATAAAAGTTAATTAAAACCATTATAACACTATAGTGATTGTATATTGCATCGTTAAGCTGAAAATAATGCTAGATTAATATTTAAAGTCTTATTGTAAAGACCAAAAAGGTCATTATTTTAACCTTTTAGGATTTAGATGAATGTAAATCTTATTAAATAGCTCAGTATAGTAAATCAAGGTAGAAATATACAATAAATACAACCACTAATCTATTATAGAATTGATTTAATTTGACCTTTCCAAAACTAAAAATAAATAATGTAAATGAGAAATTAGTGGGAAAATGACTAAGACAGATGATCTGGAGGCTAAAAATTGAGTTAGAGGTTAGTCTGAGTGTTGAAAATAGGATCCAAGTGTCAAAACCCATTATGGATAGTAGCACCCTGTTTGAACATTAGTACCATGTGTCACTAGTGTCCTTATTTTGGTGGTAGTTTCCTCTATATAGTATTATTATGAGATTTTAGGTGCACCTATGTCTAGGTATATCAAGCATATTTTTATGTTCATGAGTTTTGAAACCCTATAGATTACTTGTTTTGATTGATTGTATGAGAAAACCCTAATCCTCTATATTGCTAGGGCATTCAGATGATACAAGTAGTAAAGTGTGTTTTTAAGTGGGGTAGGTTGGATATCCTCAACACCTTGTTGTGATGAGAGTTGCCTACATATAAATACTCTAAATAAGGATCAATCTTAATGCATTTCTCCCCAGCTCAGTGTTGGTGTAAGTATCAGTGAAGCCAGTATTATTGTAGACTTGAGTGGTTTGAATGCTCTTAAGACTAGAAATATAATTAATTTAAGATTAGAAATGTTTTAGATGTTAGTGTGATTAAGTAGAGAAGAATAAGGATTTCTAACCTTGATTATGCATAAATTATTATAAGTTGGTATGTGTAATTTCCATTTGATTTCTATCTAGTGGTTACAGGGCTAATAGTCATGAATATATTTTATTTTGGTGTTTGTGTGAGTGTTAAAATAGGTCTAGGCTAACCCTGGGTGGTCTAAGATTTGAAAATATATCCATTTGTGGAAAAAGGAGGGAAAGGATAATAGAAATAAAATTGGGACACTAGCACCATGTGGCACTATTGTCCAGATTATAGTGCCAATGTCCAGGTGGATAAAGTAGAGGCACGAAGGGCCTGGATGTAATAATGAGGGTTTGATACTACCTTAGGGATGTCTATGGATATTTATTACCTATACAAAGGTTGGATATATGTATAAATAGACCATAAGATAGATTTAATACTAAGATAGGGATAGGTGGTCTCAAGTATCACTCTTAACACTCAAGTATCATTTTTAAGTGATTACATCCCCCCCTTTATTCTATAAATATAGAAAAGTTAAATGAATATGATAAAGGAAAAATGACCATACTTAGACTTACCTAAAAGGTGAAACTTGTGAATCTAAATCTAAGTATGTGAAGCATGATTTATTATGTTATCTAAAATTTAAATGTGCATAGATCAGTATTTAATTAAGAGATATCAAAATAAAAGACAATAATAAATAAATAAGTAAACTTGAGTAAAGGGATAAGAGAGAGGAAAGGAATAAATACACCTCACTAGATACAAGAACCAATGCATGAACCTAGAGATAACCTC
>JARHVA010003563.1:667500-955000 GCA_037957365.1 Torreya grandis | reverse complement strand
CACTCATGTACATAAGTAATCAAATCATTATTTACTTATAATATAACCCCTTACACATTATCAATACTTTAAACTCATCCCTAATCATCTCTAAATAGACAAACTTAGAAGATTATCCAAGCCTACTTCAAGCATACTAGGATAAGCACATTGCACACTTTGTCATTGTCACTTTAGACTATGAATTCATTTAATCCACTCACTTAGACACTTCTATGACATAACTGATCATTATCAAATAATCTCCCCTTTTGTCATTGATGTCAACATACATCATACAACTCACCTTCCTTCTCTCTCTCTTCAAGTATTCTTACCATAGAAACTTTTCTCCCCCTTTAACACAATGAAAAATTGGGCACCAAATAATCCTAAGGATATAAAAATACTACCAATATTATAGTACCACCTTTAAAATATTATATAAACTCCCCTTACCTTGAGCCTACCTTTTCTTTCCTTGACAATTTCGTCTTGCTACATGCCAACACTCTTCTTTTACCAAGCACTATAACCAATGAAGAAAGAACACACAAAACACTAAAATATAATAAAACTCACAAATATACATTTAATAGGGACTCCCCCTAATATTTTTGATCCATTTCATCACTTGAGCATCTTCAAATCTCCAAACACCATGAAGAACCACCATATAGGCTTACTAGCCTTCTCTCTCAAACCACCTCAAGGACCACTAACATAACTTCATGCTACTCAAAAAATATAAAACCTTATCTAAATCAACCTGATAACTCTCTTTTAAATACTCATACCTTTCTATTTTGAAAAAAATTAACAAAAAGCACTCTTTTTCTCATTAGGCCTATCTAGACTCCTTGTAGCCCTTCCTATAACTTGCAGATCCCACAATTTTTAGTAGATGCACCTTCAAGACATAAAACTTCATATTTGGAGAAATATCACATTTCCCCTTAATCATAAACATTTTAAAAATCTATCTCATCCTCTAAAACATACTTCCTTCACAAACTAACTTGTTAATTAGCTCTCCATCTTGACAAAAACATGAATAATTTCAAAACCACAAACCTTAAAATATCTATGAAACATGATTTTATAACCCATTTTTCCCATTCAACTTATTAAATAGCCTCATACCACAATTCACAAGGAAAACCACTTTTCTATCATAGCTCAGAAACCCTATAATCTCAAAATAGAGTCAATAAACCTCCTTCTGGTCAATGCCCACATCTAAAACTTCTAACACACCTGGAGACAACCATCACAGACTTTTGTACCAATATTTGAACTTCCAAAACTTTGGGAACCTTAACTTCATATACCATGGCTTTTGACCTTTCTGAGCACTAAACTCTTCTTGAGACTATAAATCTCATCAAACCACCTAGAAACACCCATTCTGACCCTGTATTATATCTTCTTCAGAAACCTCTAGAGAAAGCTCATGAAATTTTTTCTCCCCCTTAACCAGTGACCTTTAATAGAAACACAATTCCTTTTATAGATTGTAATTATGACCTTGAGCACACAAACTTGCTTCTCCACAAGAAAGATGTCTCCTAAGAAGCATAGGTAGAGACATCGTACTTCATAATGTCCTTGAATAATGTGAAACTAGGAGTTTCCCACAACTCCTCATATTCCTTCTCCTCCTTGGTCATCTAATTCTTATAGCTCTTTTTATTATTATTAGGCTTAATATAAGAAACATGTTTATCCTCTACAACATTATCCTTTTCTTTTATGACTAGATTGATAATACATGGAGACAACAAAGATTCATGACATACCTTTTCATCTGAAGAATCTTCCTTGTAGTTCAGAAACTCATCACTAGGCATTGACAACTAATTTTATTTACATGAAACTTACTCAATAGCTATAGGATATTCACTTATATCCATACATAATTTATAACTAGCTTCAACTAGTACCTTGGTCTTCTCCTTGAGCTTAGTCTCTTCATTCACAACATGAGTAGAAAATGAAATCCCTTGGAAATTTTCAAATTCTATAGTATTCTCCACCATATAAAATAGATTACTTCAACCTAAAATCTCATCATGACTCATAATTACCACTTTTAGCTTTCATGAGTTGACTTTCCTTCTTCCTTGCACTCTAGGAGCCTAATTAAACCTATTTTGACTTATATACCTTTGTTTTCAGAATCTAGTAATGTGACCTCTCTCTTCATAATTGTAGAAAACCATTATTTGTAAAGTGAACTCAACTTTCCTTACTTTAGATGGACAATGTTTTTCAAAGTGTCCCACAACATGATAGTTGAAACACTCAACCTTATTCACACCTTCTGACTAATGACCCAATCATAGTTCCATGCAAACTCATTTCTAACAAGTCTCTTGCATTATCTATCTCTATGCCCAAACTAATTACATGTGTAAAAATAACTTTTTAAACATAGATACGTCATGGAATTTGGTTGTCTAATCTAATTTGTCTTCATTCTGCTAGCACCTTCATTCCTTGTATGATGATTTATATTCAAAGGCCTATCTAACTTACTCTCATTGTCATTCATGTCAACTTAAGAATAAAATTTAGGCTCTTCATTAAAACCCAATCTAGATTTATCACTAGTTGACTTTTGACACTTTAAGAGATCATCCAAATCATTATAACTTTGATCAAACTTGACAATGATTTCACCTTACTTGTAGACTTATTTAACTCATCTTTAAAAGACATAATTTCAAAAACATACCTTGAGAATTCTTATTCTTTGGCACTTAGACTTATAGACATAGATTCTAACTTATAATTAAGAAATATGACAACACCTTCATGCTCTCTAGAGTCTTCAACCAATCTTGCCTCAAACACATTGAATTACTCCTCATAGTCTTTGAGTGTATATTTCATCTTCTTATTAACATTATTCTCAATATTTAGTTATTTAAGGGCATTCATTAATTTAGTCTCATAATCCACCTCATCTTTATCATCTGAATCACCCCAAGTAGACTCCCCTTGATGTGATAAACTTCCTTCCTCAGCCATGAAGAGGGATTCATCTTCAATAGGACCATCATATTCATTATCAAACTCTGAGTCACTATATTCACTCTCATCATCACTCTACTTATACTTGTGAGGGCACTTATTAGCAAAATGTCTTACCTCTCTACAATTGAATCATTTGAAGGATATTTTACCCTTATACTTTCATAATCTTATTTTTAATTTCCTTTCAAACAAAGAAATTAGTTCATCCTCATCAATATCAAAAATTTAATCCTCCTTAGATTTGTTACCTTGGAACTTATTCTTTATCTTCATTTCAATCTTGAAAGATGATTCTTTCTTTGGTGGTATATCATCATTTACTCTCATCTCATAGGTAATAAGGGTTCCATGAAATTGATCCATATTCAACTAAGTAAGATCATACTTTTGGATCAAACTTGAGGGATAGATACCTTAATACCTTTTTAACTACAGTATCCTCTTTTAATTTCTCTCCAATACATCTAGTGATGTTCAAAATCTCATCAACTCTCTGTAGAAAATATGCCATAGAATCTTCTTCCTTCATCTTTAGACTCTCAAATTCTCTTTAGTGAGTTTTTAACATTTCCAAATTAACTTTTGAGTCTCTTTCATAAATAGTATTCAATTTATCCCATATTTCCTTGGTAGATGTATAATGGATTACCTTGGTGTATTCAATCTCTAAAAGACCACAAGTGATAACATTCATTTCCTTAAAATTATTCTCAAACAACTTCTAATCTATAACACTAGATGGAGGAATACCTATAACCATCCACACTAGATTTCCAATTGTCAAACTCTAGGGAAATGATGTAGGTCATTATCCTTGCACTCTAAAACTCATAATTGGATCCATTGAACATCCATGCTTGCTTAGTAAAAAAACCTCCTTGATGACTACCCATATTATACCTTAGATCACCTTCAAGCTTTCAAGCCTTTACCAAAGGACTTGCTCTAATACCAATTGTTAGAGGTATAATCACTGATAGGGGGAGGTTGAATTATTGAGCCCATATATTTCAATTTTAATTCTAATCTTTTCATCCTATTAAACAATAAACATTTATCAACTTGATCAAGTAACATTAACAAGAGAGCTCATTAATTCAATGCATACATAAGATCAAACACATAACACATAGTTCCTATGGGAAACCCTCATGGGAAATATAACTCACTCTCAAGCCTAAAACACATGTATTACTTATCCTATAAGAGATTACAATCAAGAGACTAATCAAGTCCTTCTAACCAATATTTAGTGAAACATCAAGTTCACAAGGAGAACCTACCCCTAAGATGATCAAGTCCTTATAATAACCTTTTGGTCAAGTATTTATAACTATAAACCTTATTCAAGTCCTTCTAACCTAAGGCCTTTAGTGAAACAACTATTTCACAAGGAACAACTACCCCTAAGGAAGATCAAATATTTTAAACCCTCTTATGAAGTGAACACCTCCACTTTAGAAGTAATTTCTTTAACACCTAAATATGGATATATAATTTTCTAACCCTTGAAAAAACTCCCTCTTTATCTCATATAGGCCTCTCACACAGGCATGTCATAATATATCTCCTTCTTCACTCAAATTGTCCTCATATGCACACTCAGACCTCTTCATATATCCTCAAACTAAAAGAGAATTATTCTGACATCAAAAATATGAATTAAAGTTCATACACATAGTCAAAAAACTATTCTTCTTATCAACTCATCCAAAATTCACACTACCTATCCTCTCTTCTTCATTTTAATGCTCACTCTACAACAACAAGCTTATAAACCATCTCCTTTAGTTTCTCTATATATAGATCCTTCATGATAAATAGCTTCTTGGTCAGCCATTACACTTGACTTAACCCTTAAGTATTCTCTCACATAAATACATGGCTCAAAACCAATCTAAATATTCTAGCCATAGCATCTATGGGACACTCTTAAGAAGTTATACCTTTCAATTAGGCCTTTGTAGTGCTTATAGGTCTCATGGAAACCTATTCACCCATTTAGAACTTCATCATGTAAAATAAAAACATAGGACCACTTTAAATTTCATAGGTCCACTCCACATGACTCCCTAAACATTCTCAAATGATCACAATAATCTCTACTCACTTTTTCTTATGCTTAATCAACTCAGACAATGACCTTATACATATGAACACCATGAATGAACACATAGTAAACTTGTTAAGAATTTTTCATACTCAAGATAGATTTATCACACTTCTAAAACCCATATATATGATCCTCATGGAGTATAAATAAATTTTAAATAGATAAATAATTATGAAACATTGAAATAATGTCAACATAAGCTCAATTATCCTTCTCAGGTCACTTGCAATCCATGGGTAAACACATAGTAAACTTTGGAGCTCAATATCTTTGAGTGTAAAAATAATCATATCATATAACTAGGTTTAATATATGAACCATGGAGTTATCTATAATTTTTATTTTTACAACACCATCAAATTCATCCTAGATCAAAATTTATGGATGAAATAATGAGTACTAGTTTTTCCCTTTACAAATTCAAATATTCAAATGCCAATAGTCACAGTTAAACATCAACCACTTTGTCCTCATCTCATGTCCTCAAATCTAAAATTAAACACACACCATCAATATTATTTTAATTATCTCAACCTTTACCTTTCATCTCATATCATTGGATATTCATCTTGACTATTTGACTTAATGTGTTATGTTGATCTCCTATATGTAGCTCAGTCTTTATCTATGTTAAACATTAAACACCTTGAAATCATATTGCTCAATACGCAACATTGATATGTATATTTATGAACATATACTCACCTTTATATCTTATAATAGTATTTATATTTACATTTTCTTAATGTTAAACTTCAAACACTTGTCCTCATCTCATTACTTTCTGACACCTTGGAACAAACACTATTTGTTGATCCTTTTATAAGGAGCTTCATCTTTAAATTCATTAACCAATGAACACTTTGACTATCTAGACTCAATACATTCCATTTATGTTGATTTTTATGAATACCTAAAATTTATTAGATCTCTATTTGGTCTGAGTCTTTACCCTTCACAAATTTGGCTAAGTATTGAGACCATTTCAATCTACATGGAAGGCCATCTTTGTTCCTTAATAAATTTTTCCTATATCAATATCAAAACCTAAAACTTAATCCATATGATCTATTAATATATTATAGTATATTAACCGATAAACCTACTTCTATAACCTTTACACATTCAAGATATAACACCATTAATCTTCTCATTCATATTTTTCTTCCACATAGCCAACTATGCCTAGAGCTGCTTGGAAGGCCAACTTTACACATGCATATATTTTGATTTACTTCATCACATGACCTAAGATTTAGTGCTTATAAAATAGGCACAAAAATAAATAAAACCATATGATAAAATCCTTATAAAACTACCACACATACTAAATATAGCTTCATTAATATGTTTACTTGAATTTTTCTTGCCACATGCAAATTTGGCTAAGTATGGGAAAACATTATCAAACTGCTTGGGAGACCAACATTGCACTTGCATATATTTTATAAAACTTATTCATATGAACCAAAATTTATTATATAATATCTTATCTCATAGATGAATTCATCCATATATCAAGTTGCTTCTAAAACTTTCATACGTGCGAGATATGATGTCACCAAACTACCAACTCATATTTTCTACCATTGGACCCTAAATGTATAGATGAAAAATATGATCAACCAAATTAAATCCAATAATCCAAATAATTAATCAAATAATTTTTTACATATTATATAACCCCTTGCGCATTATCAATACTTTAAGCTCATCCCTAATCATCTCTAAATAGACAAACTCTGAAGATCATCCAAGCCTACTTCAAGCATACTAGGATAAACACATTGCACACTTTGTCATTAGCAATTTAGACTATCAAGGCACTTCATCCACTAACTTGGACACTTATATGACATCAATAATAATTTTACAACAAGATATACATATGTTGATTCTAAATTATTAGTAACTAATAAAAAATATGAGTAGTTGTAGGATGATCGATATCAAGATATGATAACGTTAAATCTATGATGTAGAGTTTAGAAAGATGTAACTTGGTAATAAAAAATGTGTATAGGGTTCCCCCAAATGGAAAAATTTATCCAATGAAAAATCCATGTATCTATGTCTATGCCATAGTGGATAGATAATAAAAAATCTAGATTGTTGTAGTGGACCTAAGTCCTGTAGTAATCTATAAGCACTCAACAAGAATAATTGAAGCATGTATGTATGATAAAATTGACTATAATAAGATAGATAGAATATGTAGTGTCTATAAAATATAATAAATGTAAACATGGTAATGCATACAATATAAATTTTATGTATTTTTGAGTAAATATTTCAATGTTTTTATGTTTATTAACATATTATATTATTTTTATATTTTTTAGATATAAGATATATACAAGAAATATGAAAAGAGGTTTATTTTTATATGTAAAATATCCTTGGATGAATTATGCTCAATGGATATTTTATCACCTTAACATAAAGTGAAGCTAGGATATATACTTTTAGGATAAGCTTTTCTATGATTAAGTATAGGCCAAGTTGACTTGGTTTGAATTTTGCTTTGTTATCTTCTTTGGCATTGATATTTATGATATTTTATTTTAAAACTAGATAATTTACTTTGGATTCCATGCTATGAACATGATTATTATAGTTCCAATGGATTTATTTTTGATATGCCCTGATATGATTTGAGGCTTGAATGTGCATGTGATGTAACTATTCTAATTCATGGAAATGTCTTTCTCTATATTGATCATTTATGATGAGCTATTTTAAGGATACTCGTAAGGATGGAATTTATAACTCCATTAGGATAATTTATTCTATGCCATATACTTGTTAATAAGGAGTATCTCTTATTGGTGTACAAATATTGGTGTGGTAAGCCCATAATGCATAGATGAACTGATTGTACCAATCAAAACCAAATATGGTAACTATTATGTTGAGGATACTTTTGATTATCTTGTTTTTTGTTTTTTCTTGACCATTTACCTATGGGTAGTATGAAGTAGATAATGTGTTCCATATTTTATCTTTAGAACAAAATTTATTCAGTGTTTTATTCTAAAAAGAAGTTAAATTATCTATAATAATGACTGATGAGAGGCTGAAGTAGGAAATAATGTTGGTAATGAGAAAATTGCTTATATATTCTCCCTTTGTAGATTGTAGTGGAATGTACTCCACCCATTTTTAAAAATATTTTTATCTATGATAATGAATTTCTAACCTCCAAATTTTTTATTTATCGTACCAATTAGATTGAAACCCCATAGCATGAACAACCGTGGGGATAATATGGTTTATAGTTTTTTTGAAGGGAAATGGTGTAGGTTACAATGGATTTGAAATTTATCACATAATTTGACATATTCTTGGCATTTTTTTTCATGGTTGGCCAATAGTAACCTTGTTTGAATAATTTTTGTGACATCACTTTATCACTAAATTGATCACTACATTCATTGTCATGTACCTATCTGATAACATACTTTTCTTCCTTAACTATCAAATATTGGATTAAGTGTCCCTCAAAATATATTTTTAATAAGTACCCACAAATAATTAAATATCATAGGGAGTTTCATTGAGGTTTAAAATTTTCATTTCTTGTGAAAGTGTCTGGTGTAATAGATTTAAGTAAAAAGTTATATATATCAGAGAACCATTCAGATGTTATTGTGTTGTGTGTGGTAACTAGAACTATTAGAGCTATGAGGTATGAATGGGACACTGATGGAGATTATAATAATTTGATAGTGAATATATCTTTGTATTAATTTATGTCAATGGGGATCAATGATGTTTCACTAGCCATTACATTGGCATGATGATTATCTTTACATGGAATGTTTTCAATAGATAAGTTTTCAAACTAAGCCTATAGATATTGAACCATATTCTTGTAGGGAATGAGGTATTATTATTTGGTTTTATATACATCTATAACTTGATTGAAAATTAATTTTGAATCCATATAAACTTTAACTGATTGGATCTAGAGAGCTTGAGTTTCTTGAAGGCCTAAGAAAATATCTTTGTATTCTCTGATTTTGTTGGCACATGAAAAACTAAATCAGTGAGGGGTACTATGTGCCCAAGTGGGTTCATAAAAAAAAATTGCGCTCTAGCACTAGATGCACATATAGAACCATCAAAGAACATATCCATGTGTCAGAAGTGGTATTATAGTTTGTGAATTCATCCCTAAAATCATTGTTGATAGGATTTATGTCTAATAATTGAGTTGTTTCCAATTGATCTACAATTATCTGGCCTTTTAATATTTTTTGTAAAATGATCTCAAGGTTGAATTATGTAACATAACCTATTTTATAATATGACCTAAGAAATGCAGTTTTGACATGAGGAAATTTAAAGGATTGACTTTGGTAATGACTTGTGTCTCCTTGTTAATCATATAGTGTCAGAGCTTCTAAGTAGTAAATATAAGTGCCAAATAATTTTTTTCTATTTTTGGATAATTTCATTCATAATCCAAAAGTGTAAAACTATTGTAATAAATGTCCCACTCTTTATGTTGATCATCATGCTATACCAAGATTACATCGAGTACATGATCTATTGCTGAGAGATCAAGGAGAAGTGGTTTTTTAGGTGTTGGTGATATTAGGATAGGTGGGTTTAATAAGTACTATTTAATTGTGTCAAAGCCTTCTTTACATGAAATGTACCATTAAAATTTTATATCCTTCTCAAGTAATCTAGTGAATGATTGAGTCTTATCTATGATTTGTACCATAAAGTGGCATATTGCTTAAATCTTGCCTTGTAGAGAGTGAAGTTGGTTTAATTTGGTAGGAGGAGGCACATCCATTATGGCTTTGACTTTCTTTGGGTCAACCTCAATACCTCATTGGGCTATTATAAATTCTAAGAGTTTACCTTATGAAACCCCAAAGAGGCTTTTATTTGGATTTAGTTGTGCATTGTATTTTATTAGTATACTAAAAATCTATCATAAATCTATTGTGTGGTGTTGTCATTATTTTTATTTTACAAGAAAATCATCGATATAGTCTTTGAATAATTTATGAAGATATTATGAAAGATATGTTTCATTGTTCTTTGGTATTTTGAACCTAAATTTTTTAATCCAAAAGGCATGACTATATAACATAAAGTGCCCCATGGTGTGGTAAAAGAGTTTTTTTCTTGGTCTTTTTTAGTGATATTAATTTTATTATAACCAGTGAAGGAATCCATAAAAGAGAGAATTTTGTATCTTGCTATGGATTTGACTATCATATTGATGTTGGGTAGAGTAAAATCATCCTTAAGACGTGATTTTTTTAAGTCTATAGAATCAAAACAACATTAGATTTGGTTGTTGGGTTTATAACAGGGACAATATTAGTAACCCATTAGGGATGAGTAACTGGTTGAATGAAATCAACATCAAGATAGAGTGTAATCCTATGTATTATGATTGAATCTAATGAATATTTGTATCATCTATTTATGTATAGAAGTATCCAATAGTATGATACAAGGATCAATATTTATGCCATAATTTAATTCAATTTCATCTTCATTAATTAATGTAGATCGATCTATGGTCTACGGTGCTATAGGGATAGTACCATCTATGTCAGATAAACTATCATTGGAATCATTTGAATGGTCACCAAAGTATTCTTGGGAATTTATGGAATAATGAAACGTGTTCTTATGATATAAGGAAGGGAGATCCTTGTATGCCCCCAAGAATTATAAGAGACCCTCATCATTAGTGAATTTTTTGAAAGTAGGTAAACCCAGGTAAGTTGTATCATTAATAAGATCTGGTTAAACAACTTAGAGTGTAGAAACATGATTTATCATATCATTTGATCATGGAATAGGTGGAAAAAACAATATTTGCTGATAATTATGGTGAGATGACTTGATATTAGATGTGTTATCTTTATATCTAGGTCCTTGCCTACCCTATTAATCATATGCTCAATGGGATTAAGGATTCCCTGCTCATACTTTCCAAGGACCTATCCTATGTAACCTATTTTTTTGAAATATATCAATAAAAAAGGATAAGTGAACTTATTATCCTATTAAAGAAGTGAGTCAAGAATAAAGAAAAGAGTGAGATAGGTTGTGTTTTCCTCTACATCATATACTCCCTTTGAGTTCATTAGTGACATAGGTGATATTTAAGCAAAAATCCGATAACCAACCAAGGTTTATTATTTATAAACCACCTCTTTAGAATCTAATTATATTTCCAACACCCTCATGGGTATCTATTTCTATTACATTAGGCTCAAAGAGGACTGATTTTGGATTGAAGAGGGTGATTGAGGATGAATAAAATTCAATTATTTCTCTTCCCATCTTACTAATATATTCTCCATACATTAATTCAAAGTATTTATATATATCATTTCATTGGTTAAGGCATGTTTGTTTCCCTTCTCAATGGATTTCCACATGCTCCTTGAAAACTATAATGAGTTCCTTAGCTTTTGAATGAGATGACTAGGGATAACATGACCAAATTGTACATTTGCATCTATCTTTATCATCACCATTCTATTATTATAAATAATGTTTTATCAAAATCCATGTGAAGAATATAATTGTGTGAAGGGTCTATATGTTCATAGTATTTTAATGGTTCTTTATCCATAGGATAAGTGTAGATATGACCTTTGTAGTTTAACTTTAAACATGCATGTAATGTGGATATAACTACATGTATATCATGAATTCACAGTCTTCCAAGAAAGATATTTTCATTTATATCATTAAACATAAATTAGCATGTTTTAGGTAGTGTTCTAGGCCCAATGTAAGGTTTAGTGTGATTTAACAAAAGACTTTGAGTGGAATATTATCTAACCCTCAGATGTTCATATTAGAAGGATCCAAATCCTTATCATGTATATTAAGAAGTTGAAGAAAAAAGATATTAAAAACATTAAACCATGATCCATTATCGACTAAAACATGTTTGACACCTACCTCATTTATTCATAATGAAATGTAGGTAGGCAAGTGTAAATATATGATGTGTTGAGGTGGGAGATCTTCCTTTTCAACTGAGATATGCTCTTCGGTCCATTTCATAGTATTAATTATGGAAGCAGCATAAGCTATCTCAAGTGTTTGAGGCACCTAAGTATCACAAAGTACTGCATAAAATATATATTTATATGTGTCAAAATGCTATAGGAGCTCTAAAATGGAAACTATGGGTGAAGAAACATTTTTTTGGTTTAAAAATCTATAGCAATGGGTTTTGTTAGCCTATCATATTTTGGGACCACATGTACACATCATCACATGGATTGTAGGGTATATTAAAAGCATAGAGTTGGTAGTAGAGGTTATATGGTGGCTAAATGTGTGGGTTTGAGAAGGAGGATGGATAAGTAAGACCACTAACATTCCCTTATGTCTAAGAATTATAGGTGAGGAATCAAAGTGAACCAAATATCAAAAGGCATTTAAGGGAAACTTCTTAATTTTAGGCAATGAATTTGGTATCTTATGTAATATATTCTCTATATGTTTAAAGATTTTGTCTCTGAATTTAATTCCACATAAGAGAAAGATAACATGATAAATAAATAATGGAACATGACATTAATTGTAATTGATATAAATCATCACGTCTACATGTGTTTATGTCTTTTCTAAGTCCATTCTAAATTAAAGGAAATAAGCATGCAAATGATAGAATTAGACTTTGTAAAAAAAATTGATACACTTATTCTATGATTATTATACCAAATAAAATTAGAAAATATATGGGTCTAAAATCTAAAATATCAATCTTGGAATGCTTGAAATATAAAACCTAGGGTTATCTAGGGTTGGGGTTTGTGAAATATTTGAAGTAAGTTAGGTTCACCAAATGTTTTAACCTTTTAGGACTTAGATGAATGTAAATCCTACATTGTTAAATAGATGAGTATAGTAAATCATGGTAGAAATATGCAATAAATACAACCACTGATATGTTATAGAATTGACTTAATTTGACCTTTCTAAAAATTCAATAAATAATGTAATTGATAACTTAGTTAGAAAATGACTTAAATGATTTGGAGGTTGAAAACTAAGGTAGAGGCTAGTCTATTAGTTGAAAATAGGATCCATGTGTCAAAACCTCTTCCTGTAGTATCATCCTAATTGGATAGTAGTGTCATGTGGAACTAATGTCCCTATTTTGGTAGTCGTATCCTTTGTATATTAATGTTATAAGCTTCTGGGTGCACTCGTGTCTAGGTCTATCAATATTTTTATTACATGTATGAGTTTTATAACCTTGTAGATGACCTATTTTGATTGATTTTATGACCAAACCTTAATCTTCCATGTTGTTAGGGCATCCAGTTGATACAAGTAGTAAAGTGTGTTTGTTAGGATGGATATCCTCAACACCCTATTATGATGAGAGTTTCCTACATACCAATACTTTAAAGAGGGAATAATCTTGATGTAGTTCTCCCTACCTAAGTTTTGGTGCAAGTGAAATTGAATTTAGTATGATTATAGACTTGAGTACTTTTAATGTGCTTAAGACTATAAATCTAAGTAATCTAAGCTTAATAATGTTGTAGATGCTAGTATGTAAAAGTAGGAAAAAATAACAATTGATAACCTTGATTGTGCACAACTTGTTCTGATTTTATATGTGTAATTTGTGTTCACTTTCCATCTAGTAGTTAGAGGGATAAAATCATTCATACATAATATTTTGGTACTTTTGTGGGTGTTAAAAGAGGTCTAGGCCCACCTTAGGTGGTCTAAGATTTAAAAATATTTTTTTTTTATGGAAAATAAGGAAAAGGAAAATAGCACCAAAATTTGGACACTAACACTATGTGGTGCTAGTTGTATAACTTGAGGCACAAATGGCCAAGATGTAAGAATGAGAGTCTAGGACTACTTTAGGGATGGGTAGGGATTATTTTGGCCCACACAAAGGCTAGATAAGTGTATAAATAGTCACTAATATGGGTCTAGGGATATGTTAGGGATATGTGATCTCAATTAGCACTCTTAGCACTCAAGTGTCATTTTTAGGTGATTACAATCATATTTAATTATAATAAACCTTTAAATCATTAATTCATGTAATTATGTGATCTATTTATGTATGTATGTATGCATGTATTCATTAATTCATGCATGTATGTATCTATGTACTAAATTATGCTCACCATGTTAATTATATTAATTATACTAGTTCCTACTAATTTAGTCTTTGTATATTTCTTAGCTAAACTAATTAATAGCCTAATAACCTCCATCCCATTATCATATACTCTAGACCTTATTCAATCCCAAAAACCAATTAATCCCCTCATTAAACCCCTAATATAACCTATTATCCACTAACCTACTCCCTAAGCCAACTAGCCAATTTAAAATTCCAAAATAATCTACCTACCCAACCACCACCCTATCCTAGCCTCTCCTAAAACCCTAAACCCTATGGGGAGATTTCTAGAATTTGAGGACTCTATAAATATTCCCCATTATATGCCCCTTATTTATAAATCTCTAATTATATAGATCTCCACATAATTAAAAATTCTATGGAAAATCCTTAGCCCTTTATATCAATGACCCAAATTTGAATTTGAGTCATTGATCTCTCCCTCCATGTCTATTTAACCAAGATCTTCATCCACCAAACTAACTTGTATATACATAGAGACATCATATTACTACTATATTTGATCCACAAAACTCTCTTGCATCCATTGATAGCTACTATCAAGCCCATTCAATCACTTGGAAACCATTCTCAACACTTATCAAGCAATCTAACATTTCATGTTCTAGACAACAAATAATCCATTTGAAAATCTTAGAGTGCAGCCACAAGGAGGTAAAATTATGGTGAGAATGTTATTATTATTATAATTTCCTCTTTTATCCATTCCTATTGTTGTGATTAAGTTTTAGGTTTTTATTACTAGAATTAGTAATATAGCTTGGATCTAAAATTTAGTATACATTTTGGTGACCACGGTGGGAGATTAATCCCTTAACTAACATTGTAAACTTGCTAGAAGTTATTTGAGTGATTTTAATAAAAATTGGACTTTAATTAAAGATTGGAATTTGAATTTTTTTCATGTATAGGTAAATAATGATTTTACGCTGCTATTAGTGGTATTGTAGACATGATTTTGTAAACTGAGTAGCAATTTTATCAAATAACCGCTAGGGTTTTTGTAAGGTTTTGGTATTTTACAAAACCACAAATTCAATAATTGTGATTTTGTTTTATTAATAGTGGTATTGTAAATTAAAGCTATGATTTTGTCAAATTTACTAGCTATGGGTGAATCTGTAAATTGTTCTTGCTAACCCTTTTCTATAAGTATTTTGTTTGTGTATGTTTTTATATGTGTAAGGTAGGGAAAGAGTCAACTTAATATTTAATCATTGATACTCTAGACATAAAAAATCCTCACACTATGATATCAAGTGTAAAAATACCCCTAGACTACCTTATAACCCCCTTGAGACCAATTTATCCCTTTAACCTCTAGCCAAGCCTAACCTAAGTTATTTTGATTAAACTAACTTAAACCAACCTTTTACCTATTTCTACCCTTCACCCTCAACTACCAATAGTTAGGATGACTAACGATGGTCAAGGTCTACCTCTTTAACCACCAACATGCAAGCCCATCCACCTTACTTTTCTAATAATAACTCATCTAAATCCAATTGTGAACCATTGCATGTGTGAGTTAAAATTAAGAAACCCAGTTCACATCTTCTTGAAACTCTCTTGACTTACCTATAAGAAGAGAGAAGTATGGAAGTGAAGATCATCTACAATTTTTATCAAGATCTTGTGCATCTAGAGTTCCTTTATTTTACAAGTAAATTATCATTAATAATCTAGCAATCCAGCTACTATGTTAGAGAGCCAACTTGTTATCATAGCTCTGCCAAAGTACTAAGTGCCATTAGATTTTCAAAATCATGTCAGAATCCACTAATAATTCAACCACCTCAATCAATCACTTGATCAAATTTCTACAAGATAAGTACTTGATTTTTATCATTCAATTATTTTATTGGTTTTTTGCATTTATCTTAGCAAAAACCCATCTCTCAAAATCTCACTTTGTGATCCTGTTAATTAGCCATTTATCAACCCAAATCTATACATAATAATAATCAATAGTTGTCTCAACCATTGATGGTCTATCTAACCATCAATGGTCATCTTGACCATCGATGGTCACCCTAACCATTGACAATTAGACCAATTGATGACCATTGATGGTCACCCTAACCATCGACAATTAGACCAACCATCGAAGGTCACTAAGGCAGTAAATTATAGCAATTTATTTCCACCTACCTACCTTTGACCAGATCTAATTTTCTCTACCCCTACCTATTCATAGACCCTTGCCTAATTTTTTGAAGTAGACCCCAATCATCTAGCACTAGTATTAATTAGATTATCACTATTTTTATCATTTCTAGTCTATTTCTTTAGCAATTATTTCTTATGTCCAATTTTAGTACCTTTTGATTATTGATGAAAGTACATTTTATTATATTTATAAATTTAAATGTTTAAAACATGTGGATTAATAGCCCCTGATGAAGCTCTTGATTCCAGGATCTAGCTATTGCTAAGCAATTCATTCAACTATCTATCTAACAAACAAATTTTCTTTAGTGATTTCTTATGTGTAGGTCATCCTCCCAAGCCAAAGAATATTTCTTCACAATCATCTAATTTAATGCATACACAACCAAATAGGTTTTTCAACCATACCTATACTTAGTTTCTTCTTTTCCCTTTCCAAAGTAATAAGCTGAAATTCACTAAAACATTATGGCATGCCTACTGGGACCTTTGTGTCTTTACTTAAGTTCTTGTTTTCTTGCATATTCTCTCTATTCTATGTTCATTATCGAAATCAAAACTTTATTTGGGGCTTAAAATTAAGTGCATACATTGACTTCTTGAATTTTTAGTTCACATAGCTTAACTTAAAAGCAAAGTAATATATCATAGCCTCACTCTTTATTTCACACACTCAACCAAACCACTTTCATAAATTAAATATCAAACAAACTTAAGAAAAGGCTCAACTAGGATTTCATCACATAGCAGTAACCTTATCTAGCAATCCCACTTAGACGTCATTACCAAAGGGAGAACCAACTCAACTCTCTAGTTGAGTATAAACTCTAGATATTAATATATATTGGCTAAACATATAATAACCTTATCATTGTGGTGTGTGAAGTGAGTGGGTAGGACCTAATACCAAGCCATGTATTGATTCTAATACAAATTCTTTTTGAGTACCTAAACACAACCTAAAACCAACCCAAGACTTCCTTTCTAATACCCACTCTACAAACAAATTTCAGTCACACAAATTCTTAAGGTATAAGACAAAAGCAAGATAAATAAAAATTCTAGGTCTTAACATCTCTTTCATAGTGTGATTTTATCTCTTTTATCATTTATTGTCTTCTCTTTGTTTGAGTAGTGAGGATTTTTGTGTTTTCTCTCTCCCTTATCTTGTATGGTTATCATTTTTTGGTAATGGAAGAACCTTGTAGAACAAAACCCATCACCAATCCAACCTACCTCTTCACCCATAGACTATGTTTTTAAACTAGTAGATTATCCTCATCCATTTAGAAGCCCTACCCTCCCTCAAGAGGTTCATCAAGGAGATGTGAACTTTGTCACTTTCCTAGATAACAACCCTATATCCTTACAACATTATCTTACAACCATGTTGTACCATATCTTAGCTTCAAGCCCACTCATAGATCTTTCCTATGGAATACCTCCCCACTTCATGATTAAGAACTCTATTTCCATAGTTATAACCCAAACATTGGCTATTTAAGCCTCCTCATCCACCAACAATCCCTTTCAGACTACCATGGAAAACTAACCAACCCAAACTATGAATGCCCTTATGCCTTCCACTCCTACCAATAACTCCTCCACCTTAGGAGCAAACCAACCTATAACCACCTACACTCCCTCCACAATAAGAGTGCCTTCCTCTCTCATTACCAACATTCCTTTAGCTACCCCTAATCCATCAACCTCTACTCCATTTCAAAACATGGTGGTGTCTATACCCTCTACCTTACCACTGATCAACACAAGGGTTACCACCCTTCCATCAATCACCAACCCAAGTACCATTCCTATCCAAAAATCACCCCTTAAACTAAAATTTGGATAAATCCCTAACCTACAAGGTCATGTACCCCTACCTACTACCCAACCACCTTCATCTACCTACCCTTATGTATATTCTACCCAACCATTAGCATCTACATAGCCTCCCAACCTTCTACCAACTATCATTATATCACCCAACCACCATAGCAGTGTGCATATTATAACCTTTTGGGTACACAACCCTAAGTGTACCTAAATAAGATGATTATAGATAAGATGACCACCTTAGATTTATCCATTTTGGGTGCTCACAACATCTTGTTATATGACCAAATCTATAATGATCCCATACATCCATCTGTACCTATCAAGCTATATCTTCCCCAATGGGAACTTCCCAAGTTCTCTAAATTCCAAAGTAAGAAGGATATTTAGTAGCACCTTTAGGCATTCAAGCATGCTTTTTATTTGATTACCTATGATTATTCTCTCCTTCTCCATACCTTCCCCATGTCCCTAGCCAATTTGGCATTTGATTGGTATAGTGTCATACCCAAGAACTCCTTTTTCTCCTTCACCCAACTATCTCAAAACTTCTTCGATCATTTTTTGATCAATATCAACAAGAAAGTTTCTATCATAGACTTCTACTCTATCTGGTAGTTTGAGGATGAATCCATTTCTAATTTTTTAGCTCATTGAAGGAGATTTATTAACCAACTTTACTTTTCTTTACCTCAACCCAAATTCAGCAAGCTCTTTACTGAGGCATGTGCCAAGCATATCTCCTATACACTACATGTCCAAATCTTCTGCACCTTTGATGAAGCTTTTACCATGGCATGTAAGTTAGAGAATAGAGCCATTGATGAAGGGAAGTTAAAATGGAAGAAAAATAAATCCACCTATAAAACCAATGAGGCCTCTTCTTCCAAATTAAATAACCAATCCAATACCAATAGTAGGGGAAAGGGAATCACAAATGCAGTGGTCCTTAAATCCATTCCTCCACCATCAATAAAGTAACCAAATTCCTCTAGTTCTTGAAAGTAAAACATGAAGAACCAAAACTATATCAACCAGAAGCAATTCACTCCACATGGAGAATCTTATGCTTCAATCTTGGAGAAGTTATTAAAAGTTACTATCATTCAAATTCCTCCTATCAAACCACCCCAACAATTTAACTCTTTGCATCCTATACCTAGTTGGTATAATGATAATGATTTATGTTCCTTCCACTTAGTGATATGACATGATGTTATTAGGTGAAATACATTCAAGAGCCTTGTCCAATCCCTCATTGACAAGGGAGATATCACATAGGACAACCCCAATGCATCATCAAACCAAGTCCTTGATATATTCATGAAACCTTTCCCAAACCACACTCTTACCAAGAATGAGAGTAACTAGGTCAAGTGTTCTCATGATGTCCATATAGTCAATATGGTCCTTGATGCACTAATTACCAAACCACCTAGTACTTAATCCTCTAGTTATCTACCTATGTCATCTATTGAGATAGTGGACTTACCTTCCCTTCCTTTGGTAACCTAAATAAAATAAATAGCATCTTCTCCTCCTCTACTTGTTGAGGTAGTAGAGTCCTTAACCACTCTTTCAACTTATATAACAAAATAACCAACCATCACCACTGTATCTTTACCTTTAACTATTGAGAAACTCATCCCTCCCTCAGAGATTATTCCCTATGAGGAAATCCCCATGTCTACTCCTCCCACAGAGGAGCCACCTATCTCAACTTTGCATCCTTTGATTAAGGAAGTGGACAAAGTTACCATCCCTGTGTCTCAACCGATGGGCTTACCTTACAAGTCCACTATTTAGGGAATGAAACCAACCTACAAACTATTCTTGAGGCTATTATAGAAATTAGAATTTATATCTAACCTAGACATGGATCAAGCCACCTTCTCGTAGAAAGAACCTCCAACCATACCTTTAGCAAACCAACCTACCACTTCTACTATCTAAACTCCTACCCTATAAACAAAACCAATAGTAATGTCTACCAATCTAAAAATCCATTAGACACCCAAGGCACCTAAAACCCAAGTGAATAAATCACCTTCTCAAACCAAACCAATCAAGAACCTCGACACCTCCCTATATAGAGTCTTAACCACCCATCTTTGAAGGTAGAGCTTGCCTCACTAAAACTAACAACCAAGCACCAAACCAAAGTAACTAAGTAAAACTGCCTAAAGGATCAAAGCCATAAATTTTACCTCCCTCAACCTTGCCCTTTATTTTGGGACCTCATCCCTCTACCTTGAGTATAAATCCCATTATCTCTACCAAAACCCCACCACCTCTTTTGGTTACACCTTCATAGTTTATTTCTAATGCACCTCTCTTCACCACACTGATAATACCTAAGCTACCTACCT
Organism: Torreya grandis; assembly: GCA_037957365.1. Classification (NCBI taxonomy): domain Eukaryota; kingdom Viridiplantae; phylum Streptophyta; class Pinopsida; order Cupressales; family Taxaceae; genus Torreya; species Torreya grandis. The sequence goes on along the minus strand of JARHVA010003563.1, from coordinate 934,317 downwards.
TGCAATATTCCACCTCTAGCTCATTGACTTCCTTGTCTAAAATAAAGCCATCAACCAAATTCATCATCTTACCTAAGGCACCTATCACCAAACCTATTTCCAAACAACCTTATGCCTCAAAAACCAAATCCAAGATCATTAAACCTTTACCCCATTTAGTTGAATACTACTCAACCATTTTCCATAGGTTATTACAAACCTATTATTTATACTTACCTCCCATTAGCCCCTTTGACCCTCTTACTTCAAAACCCATCTAGTATAATGACCACCAAGTGTGTTCTTATCATAAGACACCTGGCCATGACATGAAGAACTATAAATCTCTCCAAAACATTATCCATCGACTTTATGATGAGGATGATCTATTAATAGATAAACCTCCTATGGTCCCCATATTAATCCATCTACCACCTACCTAATGCTTACCTACTCCTCTGGTCTCACCTCAAAGTGAGGATAGGTCTAACCCATCTTCTATCCCAATTTCTCATATCTATACTATCAACATGGTCATGAGATCATAACACAAGGGTAACGGGAAGGGTAAGGTGTAAATTCCTTATATGTGTCCCTCTTACACCTCCCAACCAACTCAAACATATCCATCTCTATCTTCAACAAAACCCAAGGTATCCATCCTAGGTGCCTCCCAATCTAAACCCTTAGAATCCATCAAGAAAGTTATCCTCAAGAAAATTCACTAGACACTGGAAAAGATGAGCTTGTCTGAGTTGATCTCTACCTCTCCCCATCATCATAAATCATTGATAGAGGCTTTCTAATTCATTGAGGTCCAACATGAAGACCCCTAACCTTTATCATCCTTTATTATCAACATTAAAATTTCCAACCTTGTTACCTTTAAATACTTAGAAATACCATCTATCCATCTAGATGACCCAGACCCCCTCTCTTTATTACCACATATATAATCCAGACCCATATTAAATGGGTCATGATTGATGGGGGATCTAGTATTAACATCATCTCTTCCCATACATATAACCAACTCAACCTAATAGATAATTTCATGTTAGAAACCTTAGCCATCTTCCAATCATTCAATGATACCAAGGCCACTATCCTCAGAACTATTGTCCTCCATATCCATCTAGGACCCTGTACACTCCCTAAAATATTTTATGTAGTGTAAGGTGAATTATAATACAATGTTTTTTGGGATGACCCTAGATATACTCCATGGGTTTCATCCCCTCCAACTTTCACCATTACATCAAATTTGAGCATGAAGGCTAGGTTATCACCACATAAACTGACCCAAGTCCTTTCTCAACATATAACATGACCTATCACCCTAATGATGTCCTCATACTCCCATTTAGCACACCCTCATCAACTAAAAAACAACCTTCAACCAAGAAAGTGAATGTCATATCCTCTTCCACCGATGAGAATACCTTTAGACCAAATCCCCATTATGGGCCCCTTAGAATCAATATTCCATCACCTTTCACTAGGGGAGTGTCACCTTTTTATCCCTTCATACTTTCCATACTCCTCATGAGTATGTTCAACTTACTAACCAACCTAGATATGACCTTAATGTCAAAACTATTATTTCCTTTGCAGCTTCCTACTATCAAACATGTTTTGTCTATGGGGGACTTGAAAAACCCATTTATGACTCTACCACCTCTCTTCCACCTTGACCATTCACCACAAACTTATCTTACCTAGATAGACTAAGATTCACGAAGACATACCTCCATTAGTGTGTTTGGAAAGGCTTTGGTCTTGGGCATAATGAGGATGGCCTATATGAGTTGGTCTCTATTGAAACTCAGAAGCCTCATGAGAAAAATAACCTCAATTTCATCTTACCTAAAAAGAAGCAACTCAAACCACCTAGCATAACCATTATTGAGGAAGATACCCCTTCCTCATCAACCTCTCCTCTGCCTACATGTGAAGATGATGATATCATCCCACCTATATTTTTTTTTCAACATGATCAACCTAAAACCCATAACTTATCAAAAGGAAGGAGCCATTGTAACCATCCCCTTGACTTATCTTAGGATTATATGGGATGATTCTCCTACCATTAATATTGTTTGATGTCATGATGATGATTCCATTCTCACCTACCTTGGTACCCTGAATTCTTCCATCCATAAATCCCTTCCTCCTAAGACCTTAACCATGTTGAATGAATACACCATGGATATCAACTTGGGTACTTTGAGTATCCCCATATTGTCAAAATTAGCTAATCATTAAACTTTTAGGAACTCTAAGACTTCCCCTCTTTCCTCTAAGACTATATCATAGCATTCACTTGGTATTATAGAGACATGCCTAAAATTGACCCCACCATTGTTACCCATAACAAGTCAGACATAATGACACCAAGCCTATAAAGAAAAAGCTTTGATGTATGCACCCTTACATATCCCTCCTTATCAAAGAAGAGATTCAGTGTCTTTTATCTATCAACTTCATTTATCCCATTGACTACCCTTAATGGGTCTCAAATATTTTACTTGTCACCAAAGCCATAAGAGGACTACACATTTACGTGGACTTTCATGACCTCAACCTTGCTTACCCCAAAGATGACTTTACTCAATTGAGCATCAACTAGCTATTTGATCTTGTAGCCAACCATGAGATGTTATCTCTCATGGATGGATTATAAATATATGATCATATCCTAGTTACTCCTAAAGATTATCACAAGACTACCTTTACCACCCCATGGGGAACCTTTTTCTATAGCATCATGCCTTTTGGATGAAATAATGTTAGTGTGACCTAACAATGTGCCATGACTTATATCTTTCACGACCTTATACATAATATTGTAGAGGACTATGTGGATGACCTTCTCAAAAAATCCAAACTCTAAAAAGATCATTTAGTCAATCTCAAGATCATCTTTGAGTGACTTATACATTACCATGTCCACATAAACCCCAAGAAGTGTATTTTTAGGGTCTTGTTAGGAAAGCTCCTTGGCTTCATCATATCCCTTCATAGAATTAAATTTTATCACACCAAGATCAAATCAATCCTCTTCATGCTTTCTTTATTCAACCTTAAGTAACTCCATAGTTTATAGGGGAAACTTCAATCCATTTATCAATTTATCTCACAACTTTTGGATTGATGTCAACCCTTCCACCACCTTTTAAATAATGATGTCTCTTTTAAGTGGAATAGAAACTATAAAAAGGCTTTTGAGTCACTCAAAAATTAACTTTTATCTCCACATATCCTTACCCCTCCTAAGCATGACCAACCTTTCTACCTATACATCTATAGCACCAACCATTCCCTAGGGGAAATATTTGCTCATTTAGATGAATAACACAGAGAGAAATCCATCTACTACATTAGCCACACACTTATAGAGTATGAGACTTAATATACCCATATTAAGAAACTTTACTTGGACTTAGTCTTCATGGCCACCAAACTTTTCCACTACCTACTTAACCATAAAACTTATGTCATAACCAACACTAACCCACTCAAGTACATACACTCTAAGCCATATCAAAACTATTATATGGACAAGTGGCTTATGCTCTTAGTATATTTTGAACTTGAGTTCCTTTAGAAAAATTCAATTAAGTGGAAATACATTTCCAACAAATTGGCTAAGGCACATTTAGCAAACAACCTACCTCTTCCTCTTGAGTTCCTTGATGAGTCTATCATGAACCTCTCTTAGGCAGATTTTACCTATCAAATCACCATGTTATTTGATGGTTAACAGTGTCAACATGGTGGTGGATTGGGTATCATCCTCATCCCCTTTTATGGTGAGCCTCTCCCTTTGTCTTTCAAGATTGATTTTGAATGTACCAACAATATGGCTAATTATGAAGCCCTAGTCATAGGCCTTCAAACTACCTTAGCCCTGGGAGTCAAAACAATAAATATTTTTGGTGACTCCAAACTTTTAGTCAATCAAATAAATAGATCTTACCATTGTAAGAATGATGTTTTACAATAGTACAAGAAAAAGGTTGACAAACTCTTAGCATCATTTAAACACTGCCATATCTAATCAACCCCATGTTCTACTAATAAATTCACTAACACCATAGCTTTCCTTGACTCTTAGATAGCATCTTCACATTATGAATCTAAGCTATTTTTTATTATCTATAGACTTACCTAGCCTTCTTATGTCAAACTAGACTCTCCCACCATTTTTAATGTGGAATACACCCAACCCAACCTTTGTTATCAGTAGACCTTCAACTACCTTAACCTTGCCATCATTCCTTTCACCTTTCAAGGAATTATTCAAGACAATTTATCTATATGACCTCATGTTATACCATACTAAGAGTTATCCTTTATAAATTCAACTTTTATGGTCTCCTCTTCTTCTACCTATGTAGTCATGAAGCCTCTCATGCTATCAATGAAATGCATGATAGTATTTATGGGGGACATTTTAGTGGCCTTGTTGTAGCTAAACACATCCTTTATGTTAGATATTATTGGCCTACCATTAACTAAGACTACTATGATTATGTAAATAAGTGTGTTAAATTTCAATGGCATGCCAATTTACATCACACACCTAGCCATAGTCTTCACATTTCTACCAATTTTTATCCCTTTTCACAATAGGGCCTAGACCTCATTAGTAAAACTAACCCCCATTCCTCACAGTGACACCATTATATCATCACTATAACCAAATATTTTATCAAGTGGGTAGAGGCCATTCCTCTAGTCTCGACCAACATAGAAAAGATTGTTAACTTTATCAACCATCATATCATCTACTACCTCAATGTTCTTCATAATATTATCACTAAAAATGGTAAATATTCTAAGAAAAATCAAGTCTAGGGTCTATAATAAAAATTTGGAATTAAGTTAAGTTTATCCTTGCCTTATCACCCTCAAGTGAATGGATAGGCCAAGGCCTCTAACAAAACTCTTAATAACATGCTAACTAAAATGGTCAATGTATCTAGTCAGGATTGGCATTTACACATCCCCTTCACCTTATGGGCATATTGAGCTATAATTAGGACCCCAATGGGCACTAACCATTTCTCTTTTATGTTTAGATTGGAGGTTGTCTTGCCTATTAAATTCCAAATCCCATCTCTTCACATATCTTTGTAAGATCTCATTTCTAAGAGTGATTATCATCAACACCACTTATCCCAACTTGAGCTACTTGATAAAAATCATGTATTATACCTTATCCATCTCAATGTATATCAAAATCATATCAATAATTCCTATAAAAAACACCTTAGAGTGCAGGAATTCAACATTAGAGACCTCATCCTAAAGGAAAATCATCATGTCACTAATACGGAGAAAAATAAGTGGGATAAGTTTGCTTTAAATTGGTTTTCACCTTATATTATAACCCACAAGTATGGATCAAGAGCTTAATAATTATCTTCTCTTAAAGGCCACCAAAAAATTGAGCCTCTTAATGCTTCACATCTACATCCATTTTTTATTAAGAAGGATCAAGTTCACTTTTTGTTTAACTTAAGCCCATCTGTTTCTATCCACCCATATTTCATCTCCTTATTTTATGGGTAATCAATTAAAACTAAATCATGTGATTATCCATCATATTCATAACCTAATCTTGAAAAATGGATACCATGGCTCTACCCATCGCATTATTCTCATGGTACTTTCTACCCCTCTAGGGATGGATTACCATGATTGTTGTCACCTAAATTAATTTACACCTAATCAACCTTCTTGTAATTTTAGTTTTTAATTTCATAAATATGAACCCTTAAGCTTATATAACCAAGTCTATGTCAAATAAAATAAAACAAGAAAAATAAAAAACCACACCAATAGCAATCATGGGTCATTCCTAGAATTCATAGACTACTCCTTAAAAAGGCAGCTACATAAGCGTACTAAAATTACACAAATATAAGGTAGATTATTCCTTTCAAGGATATTTATCTCAAACCCTTGAATAAAGAATATAAACTTAGACCACTCCCTTGAAGGATGGCTAAGTAAAGCATTTGTCAAAAGCATAGTAATTTCTTAAAAGCTTCCTACATTGATCAGCTTCCCATATACAACAACAAAGCACACGACCTATTATCAAAATCAAATAAAAACAAATTCATCTTCAAATTCATAATCATCTCTCAATATGCTTAATAACATGTAAACCATAATAATCTTTCATAGGTAGACTTCTCACATTGATCAGTCTACACAGTTTAGTATAGACTTGTTTATAATAACTCTTTGGACACCTATAGAAGAGGGATGCTAGTCTCACAAGAAAGTTCCATTTTCATCCATCTCCCCTATAAAAAAGGGATTTTTTAGCTTACTTGACGTTATGTGGTCAACACACCTTATTAACCAACTAATTAATGCTAATGCAAAGCATTCAAAAGGGTTATGTTCATTAAGCCAATTTAGATTCAAGTTTTTATTTTAGTCCTTATCAAAGAAGATGCATTATGCCCTCTTCTTATCCTATCATGACTAGTTGATATTTTCATTAAGGCATTTTTATTTTCATTGTATTATTTATTCTCCCATCTAGTGTTATTAGTTACCTTACCTAATGTGCTTTACCTTAAGTAAGATAACAACAACCATAATCATAAAAAGCATATCCATGTGTGTCATAAGCAACATCATAATCACAATCACAACCATAACATACATGATCATTAAAAAATAAACCACTTTCCACCACATGTCTAAACATAAGTAATGTAGCATATAATCATTAGTATTTAGCATGTTGTACGTAACCAATAAGCATGACCATATATCAAACCATCTCAAGCCTAGCTAAGACTATATAAATGTCTAACATCCATGAATATAAGCACAATCTATAATCGACATGAGCATCACATCATCAACACAAACCATGAACATTAGAATAAAAAATGATCATATTTATAATTTTTGAGTCAAATAGCATAATATATGTGTATAAGTATATATACATGTCTCTCTCAAAATTTACATCTCATCACATTGACTCGTAGGCCAAAATCAAGATGATATACAACATAAATATCATAAGTCATTTCATGTCTATGCCCCAAGGGCACCACTATCCCCTAGAGAATCATTGGATCTTGGTGATTACCCACCTTTTATACCTATTGATCTTATATATATCCCTATTTGTTTAGCTACACACACTACCCATTGCCTTGGTATCACCACACTAGCACTGCCTACCAATCTAACTCTATACTCACCCCATCAGGGCTCCTATGGAAACTATGTCAAAACTATGGCCTCATAATACAATATATCCTCCACTGTAGCTAGGTATCATGCCTAGTGGACCTATTTGTGTTGCATCTACTCCCCCTCCTCTCTACCTTAGAGAGTCCCTCTCCTACGTAACCAAGGTGAGTGAAGATCAAGTTTGGTCCCTGTCACTTATGAGAATAGTAACTTGAACCTGTAAGGTAGCAATATAACCCTGTAAGGTGGCCACCTACCCATATAACACTATAACCTATACCTATACAGTGGATAAATCTACTCCTACCTATCTATTAGGGCCAATTGGATCCACTACCATTGGCCTCACACCTCCATCATCCCCATTAATATCTACAATTGCATATAATGGATGGTACCATGCCATGTACCCATATGTAAATCTGACATCATCTACCTAAGGCCTAGCTAGTAACTCCTTGTAATATAGTAAAGTAGGCATAGGAGGTAGCTCTAGTAATAAGTTCTTTGAATTTTCTCACCTGTACCTAGGGAATAGACCCAAAATACCCTATGCAAGGCCAAATTACCTCCTCACCCTCTCAAATGGGATGAGATCCACCTCCCCATCCTACCTACTGAGAATCCATTTATATCTCTAAAAAGAGAATGTCTACCTCTTATAGTTAGGCCATACTAAAAACTAGACATAAGGCTTTCATGTGATGTCTCCTATCACCGGTGCACCTAGTTTACCCTTGAACCACTCCATATTATTTCCACCACCTCTTGTACCTAACATAGAAAAATTACCCCTCCATCAGATAAAACTAATAGGGAACTCTATTTATGTGAACCCTACCCATGGCAACCCCACTAGCCTCATCACCTATATGTGCTCATAGGCCCAATAATGTAGAACTAGACCAACACTAATGCCATACCTCCTATAGGCCCTAAACCCCCATAGTTCCCTATATATGTATGTATGTATGTATTTTTGTATGTATGTATGTATGTATGTAGGTATAATAAAAAGAGGTACCCAACTGATTACAGTTTAACCTAACAATAGCTCAACCAACACCCCCAATAACAAGTATGGAAACCTCCCATTACTCAAGTCAGGAAGCATAAACCATGAAATGGAAATCATAAGCATGGTCATGAGTCTCCTCTCACCTAGAACCCTCTAATATAAAGCACTATACCTAAACCCCCAACATGCCATCTAAACTACTCATTGTCATCTCCATATAAAAGCTCCATGACCTCTTCCCACTCCTCATGCTATATATGGTAGGTTGGATCACGTTGAAGAGGAAGTCAGGTGATCTTATGAATGTCCTATAACAAGATAGTCATCTCATCAATAAAAAATATGAAGGTATTCATATTAGGATCCCATCTATCAATGAGCATATGACCATGCATGAATCTTAAGGCATATGTTGATAATGCCTCATATCTCCTAACCCAACCTCCTTTATGTGGACCCAATTAGCTGGAGTCATCCCCTAATGAATTTCTATGAAGATACATGGCACTCATTCATGCATCTATATCTACTCCCTAGCTTACACCAATTTATAAACATAGCTTAGTCACCTACACCATTATCATCTACCCTACCCTTTAAGAAACTAACCTATTTCCTTATCCATCCTAACCATCTACCCAATACCTTCTAATTTTTCCCTCTAAATTAGCAATGTCAACTTATCCCTAGAAAGAAAACACTCACTTAGCCTTAACACCTTTATATGCTTTCTAAATCTCCTTTTTACCCTAGTTGATTATTCATGGTCATGGTGATTGTTGATGGTTAGACATCCATGTTTTCAAGGTTGTCAACCATTTATGGTTAGACTTGGTCATCAATGGTAACTATGTGTGTTCTGAGGCCAAAACACCCAAACCCTATCTACCCTAAAAATTACCCAAATAGTGAAACAAATAACCTGATTTGATAAATTAATCCCTATGCACCCTAAAAACACCTACCCACCCTATCAATTTCTATTTTAACTATAAATTTAACCATACTACAAAAAAAACCTTACCTAGGGCATAACCTAACCAACTAATCAACCACCCTTAACCCTAATACAAAATGCACTAAAATCAAGCTAAGCTATCAATTTCAATGACATCCCCTACCTAATTTATGACCACCACCATGGAGTTGGTTTTAGGCCTACCCATCCTCATCTACACCCACAAGCTCACTACATCCTAAATGGTCCTGTAGGTCCACCCTCCACATCAACTAACAATCAACCCTAACCATTGACAATCAAAGTGATCATTGATAGTCACCCTAAAGCACCTTGATCATTAATGGGTAGGATACTCACCTTGTTAATTTCACCTAATTAGACATCTTTTAGAAAAACCAACCCATTTTACCCACTTTTGTAGACTAACTTCTCTACCTTACCTGACCACCTTGCCATTGGTCTATTTTGGCCCAAATATCATGCATTTTATGACACCTTTTGCCTAGTCCTTTGATCAAAGTGACAAAATCTCTATGTTGACCCTTTCTGAACATGTGCCACCTCACTCTTACTTGACCTACTTGTGTCTTTTTGGGAGCACTTCCTACCTTGGATACCCATGACATTTGACCAATTTCTATTTTCACTAGGAGCACTTCCTACCTTAAATACCTAGCAAAACATAGACATCACTTTAGAGACTTACAAGTGTACCCAACCACCATGCCTAAAGGTAGTCACATATTCCACTTGTTCATTATCCTCCTAACACTAACCTTTATTTTTATCAACTATGGTAACCTAATATATGTGTGATCTTGGCTATCTCATCTTTTTATCACACTTTGTGTTCTTGTTTGCATTTTAGTGTCCAACCTATCACCCACCTTCATGATGTCTACCTTTGTCATTACCTTCACCCACCTTAGCAAACCTTTACCTAATTCTATTTTACCTCATCTACTCCTAATTTAAGGGGGAACACCTCTTCCCATACTTGGGCAAATCAATAAACCTTCAACTAACAATCCATTTTTTTTAGTTTATTGATTCAATGTTTTATAACAAAAAAGGGGAAAATGTAGACACCAAAAATACACACACTATAGTCTCAAGTGTTGAAATACTCCTAGACCACCTTATAACCCCCATAGGACCAATTTATCTTTCTAACCTTTAGTTGAGCCTAACTCAAGTCAGTTTGATTAAAGTAGCTTAAACCAACCTTTAACCTAATTTTACCCTTCACCTTCAACCACCAATGGGCAAGATGACCACCGATGGTCACCCTGATTGCTAACATTCAAGATCCACCTCCTTAACCACCAACATGAAATCCCATCTACTTTTATCTTCTAAAAATAACTTGTCTAAATTTAGTTGTGAATAATTACATGTGCAAGTTAAAATTAAAAAGCCTATTTTACATCTTGTTGTAACTCTGTTACCTTGCCTATAAGAAGAGAGAAGTAGGGAGGTAAAGATCATCTATAATTATTATCAAGATCTTGTGCATTGAGAGTTACTTAATTTTTCAAGTCAATCATCATCAATAATCTAATGATCTAGCTTCTACATTAGAGATCCAACTTACTACCATAACTCTACCAAAGTTCCAAGTACCATTACTTTGTCAAAATCACATCAAAATCCACCAAAGAGTAAACCACCTTAATCAATCACCTGACCATGTTTTTTCAAGATAAGTACTTGATTATCAGCATTTAATTACTTTATTAGATTTTTACATTCAGCCTAGTAATAATCCATCTCCTAGAATCTCACTTTGTGATCTTATTAGTCAACCATTTATCAACCTAGATCTATACATAATAACCATCGATATTTATCTCAATTCTCGATGGTATATCCAATCGATGATGGTCACCCTAACCACCAATGGTCTCCCTAACCACTAAAGGTTAGCCCAACCACTTATGGTCATTATAGAAGTAAATTATTATAATCTATTTATACCTACCTACCCTTGATCAGATCAAATTTTCTATGCCCTTGCCTATTCATAAACCCCTATCTAATTTTCTAAAGCAAATACCAATTATCTAACACTAGAATTAATTAGCTTATTATTATTTTTATCATTTATAATCTGTTTCTTTAGCAAGTATTTCTTGTGTCTAATTTTAGTAACTTTTGATTATTAATGTATGTACCTTCTATTTTCTTTATAAACCTAATTGTTTAAAACATGTGGATTGACATCCCATACAGAAGATCTTTCTTTTGGGATCTAGCTATCACTAAGTAATCCACTCAACTATCTATCTAAAAAACAAATATGCTTTAGTGATTTATTATTTTTAGGTCATCCTCCAAATCCAAAGAGGAGTTATTCACAATCATCTAATTCAACATGTGAAAAAAAAAGAAGGTTTTTCAACCAAACCTATTCTTAGATTCTTCTTTTCACTTTCCAAAATAATAAGCTAAAATTCATTGAAATAGATAAATCAAGCACAAACTCACAACTTTGATAACTATGAATTTCTATTGGTAATTGTATTTTTATCAGTTAAAGTTATGGTTTTGTATAACTTAGGTTTACCTTAGACCTCCTACTATCACCTAACAATAGACATCTATATACATTTCTTTTACTACATGGGAGAGGATTTTGGTTTTTATTTTTAGGATAAATAAGGTTGCACCAAGTTTGGAAGCATTTAGACATCATTCACAAAGCCACAACTCTACAAATAGTGACTTCATATTGGTAACTATGGTTTTGTTAGGTAAAGTTATGGTTTTGCATAAATTAGGTTTACTTTTGACCTCCTTCTAGTTACTTAACATCAAAACGTCTATAAACCCCTATTATTCTATTTTTGTTGTTCGGGAAGGATACTTTGGTCTTTGGTTATAGGAAGGAATATTTTAAGCCAAACCTTGACCTTTTAACTATCCATTACAAATCCATGACTTTATGATTAATGACTTTGACCTGGTAGTAGTAGTTTTTCCATCAATAGTTATGGTTTTGTCCTTCCTTATAAAACTAGTAAAACTCTAACCTATATATTTTCTATATCATCAATAGAAGGATCTCAGATTCTATAGAAAGGGTTGTAAGGTTTCTTAAACTAAACTTAAGTTTTTGTTTGTCAATTCTAACCATTGGTCAATCTAGATATTTTGAATTGATCACTTACCTATAGAGGGGTCCATATAGGTTTTTCTTTGTGTGTGAAAGGTTAATTTGGGATATAACAAATTCAATATAAACATCACAGACCCCATTCCAAGACTATTTTAACTTTATTACAAAATTCCAAGTCATGAACTTGAAATTTTGTCTTGATAGTCACAATTTTATCAGTTTCAATAATGAGTTTGTAGTTATAGAGTTAATAGGGTGGTTTAGGCCACATATCTAGAAGTAGGCTTAAAATTTTAATAGCATTAGGATTTGCATAAAATAATAGAATTTTGTTTAGTAGACTAAATCCCTTCTTTGGCCACCTTTTATAACAAAATTTTCATAATATTATATCCCTATTTAAGAATTTTTTTAAGGTTAGTCAGGTTTATAATTAATCTAATAAAATAATTATCGTAGTGATATTTAGGTATATTTTATAATTTTATTATCTTCTACAAAACCATAAATTATGATTTTATGATAGTTACAATTTTGTAAAAATGTCATGGTTTTGTAAGTTAAATCATCACAATTTAATAACCATCTACAATGTTGTAACTCGTGACTTTCAAAAAAAATTATAGTTATGATTTTGTGCATTATAGGTGCAATATTGATCTGTTTATTTATGGTTTTGTAGAGACTTGTATTTTTGTAAAAATTCAAACCACTAATCCTTTATGGTGTATGACCCTTCAAGACCAAGACACCCCACTTGGATTTCTAACCTTTGTGCTTATAGGAAGGGGTGCCTTTAGTATATTATCCTAGTTTTCATTATATATATATGTTTCTATCATCTCATCATATATACTTTCTTATGTTTGTTTTGACTTGTAAATAATTGTTTATACTTATGATCCTCACACATAGGAAACTAGTTGATTAATTAATCATGTTGTGCTTGCATGTTTGTTATCCCTTTGAGTGTATGCTATCACATGATTTGTAATTCATCCCCACATATGAGCTTGGAATATAGGGTGGGTGACTTGGATTTCATCACCATGCATTAAAAAAACTCCATGTTCTAGTGGAGTCAAAAAATTAAGAGAGTTATCATTACACACCTAAGTTGAATTCCCCATAAAAAATTTCGTGGAGTGAGGGGTGGTTAGGTTATAAGATATAGGGTAGTTAAATATAATATTACATGGACTTGGGCCCTAACATACTTTCACATATATCAGGGATGCACCTAGAACTTTTTTATGTATACCTAGATTAGGAGCCTTCAACCATAACATGTGTACCATTGTAAGATTCATTATCAACTTTAAAATAGCCATCAAGTGCAAGTGGGGTTAAGAGGGTTTGATTGGTACCATAATGGGTCACCATCATACAACCTCACCCATAAATCCATTGGATGGTGCAAGCATTGAGTTACACACCCATAATAATTGACTAATTTAAGATTTTACTTTTATGTGTTATTTGAGTTTTGGGTAAAGACCTGTATTATTTGTAAGCTAAGTTAGCCATACCTATACTTTGTGTGATACCTTAGATACCTCTAGGTTAACACTGATCATCATATCATATCCTAATTTTTCATCCTCACATCATTCACCCATAAATTGGTCATTCATCCACATTTGTCACCTAACATCCATATAATACCCATTTTAATATCCCTCTTATTTAATTCTATATCCATTTCATATCAATTTTTTACCTCTATGTTAACCTTGTATATCTGTATCATCTCGTATTCACCCCACATCCTTCATATCCTAAATATTTCATCCTTCTTCCATATCCACTATCTACTATCCACCCCATTTATATATATCCTATAACATTTTGTTTTAGATGAGTGTTCAAATCTTGTCCCATTTCAACTTCATCCACAACAATTATGGTCCAATTGATGTTGACACTCTCTAGCCCATAGGGTTCTATATGGAATTATGTAATGGGCTTTGCCTTGATTGAAACTTTGGTCCCATACCTTATCTTGAGGGCCATATATGACTAGTATGCAATAAGATATCCTCTATCTTTATTATGATTTCTCTAGATAAGCACAGTACAAATCGAGGAGGCACATTCAAGACCAATACATCTTGGGCCACTAAGACACTAAGACAAGCTTGTAGGGTCATATTGAGGTATCTAATTATGCCAGACTATTAAGGAGAAGAACCATTATGTTTAAACACTCCTTTGGACTGTGGCTCATATTTTAGACAAAGCTAATTAGTTATATACTTTATCATCACTGAGATACCAACCCCACTATCTACCAAACAATTGTGCACCACAGAGTTTGTAATGATTATTGAAATATAAAAGGGAGAATGCTTAAATTCTTTAATTGATTTCCCTTCCTCTATCCCTTTGACTGCATTGGTGATAAATTCATTCACCTTACTTAATGGCTTGTTTTTAGCATTTATAAAATTCAACTTTGACAAACCCTCCTAAAGATTGTCTACTTGACTAGGCATGGAGAGCATATCCCACATGGGTAAACTCACATTTGACTTCTTTATTTTTTCAACAATGTTGATGGGTGAACTACCAACCTATGATTATGATTTGGGAGCCACCACTATTGTTTGTTGAACTTGTGATCCTTGGGGAATAAAAGGATTCCTTTATATCTAATTTCTTAGAGGTACTAAAACCTTTGGAGTGATTGTAAGTTCACTAGGCCTTACTAATGAAGGAGTAATAGTGGGAAGCTATTTGACTTCTTCTTGGTTACCATCTATATTCTTTATTTTAAATCTTGTGTTTGCTACCATTAGACTATAGGATTGGTTGTAACTAGCCTATTGGATAGCTATGTAGCACTCTTCTTATTCACAGTTCATCATTGTAGCATCTAGCTGATCTAGTCCCTTATTAGACCCTTAACCTTGTGGAGGTTCTTTTGGTCTAGTCATCATAGGCACTTCTACATTTTTGGCCATGAGATCTTGGTTGTATCCAAATTTAGTATCTTTCTACCATTGATCATTGAAGGCTTGGTTAAGGTCAATATTTGGGACACTATGTTGACTAAAGGACTAGTTTAAAGGCATAATACTCTTTGCTTCTTGATCCACATTATTTTGAATAGAGACCAAGGAGTTGGAGGTAATAGCAACATTAGGATTGAAGTTATTTTTCCTATTGTAGCCATGTTACCCATGTTCTTGGTTCTAACTTTAGCCCTAGTAGTTTCCCTTATGTGGAGGCATATTTTATTTAAAAGCCTACTATTGAGGTTGATATGAACCTTGATAAGGCTTGTTAAAATATTGTTACCTTTTGAAATTTACTAGCTCATTCCTCAATGACTAAAACATGATTTTGAGCTCCTAAAAGTTCTCTTTCTCTAGTAAATTGCTAGATCCACTAGTAGAATTTTTCTCTTGCTTTTGTAATAGTTTTGAAGTAATTTTTGGTGTATGGAGAATGACATACAATTACGGAATATAAATGGGAGATGGTTTGATCTTAGTAAATAAGGGAATTGATGGTTTGGGTGTAAGTTTTCTAACTTGAACTAGACAATTTTTTGCCTTATTGGCCACCTTATATGCACCTAGAATAATATTTCCTCACATAGATTGGACCATTACCACTATGTCACTATTCAAAGCCTTTAAATAATATACAAAATCAAGGCTAGGGGTTGGTCTAACTATGACTAGGATTTTTTCCCATGTTTTTTAGAACCTTGTGTTGAAGTCTTGCATGACTTCATGAGGAGTTATTCTAATTGTATTTAGTTTTTCTGCAAGTGATAAATGGTCACTTTTGTCCTCAAATATTTTACATATGTCTTCCCCTAATTGGTCCCATATTTGAATATAATTTATTGTGAGGCTTATATACTAATCTAGGGCCATTCCTTTGAAAGAGGTAGCTAGTATTCTAATAGCTATATTCTCCTCAATGACATTATGTATATTTAAAAAGTTTACTATGTCCATGAGGTGTTTAGAGGTATTATATATTAGTCTCTAGTGTAATAGGGAACACTCTTGAGGGTTATAACTAGGATAGGATCATAATAAGTGAGGGATAGAGGACTTTGGCCATTGAAATCTTTAAAATTTCTAAAGAATGCCATGGGTATGTAAGGGGGTAATAAGTGTCCTCTTATAGAGATAGGCTTTGGAAATGACTTAGGAGCAAAATTTCCTTGATATGGATGAGTATTTTCAAAGCTTAGTCTTTTTATAAAATTTAAATGTAGTTAAACAAAGTTAAAAGGAATACCTCTTGAAGCTGACCTTATTATCACCTTTGGCATGAAATGGAGCCAATATTATATATGAGATAGTTGATTCTTCCTTCTAGTGTCACCAAATTTCATTATTTGGAGCTTAACCACTATAAATTTGATCAAATCAACATCAACTTTGATCAATCTTCTTATAGTCATATAAAATGTGAAAATTGGTAACTTGAGTGTGGCTTATGACACCCAACCCATAGGTCCCTCTTGTATTCTCTCATGACCCTTATAGACATCTTTTCACTTATTCCTAGTAATTTGTAGGATTTTAGGACCTAATTCTAGCTTAGCTAGGTTGTTTTCCCATGATAAATCCATTCCCATGGGTTCTATTCCCTCAGGATAATAGTGCCTAACTTGGACTATAGCACTGGACCCTAGGGTGTCTAAGTTTGATGCTCCTATCTAATCACATTTTTAGCTCCAATGGTCATTTCCTTCTTCTTATTGGCATAATGTGAATACATTTGACTCATGACCAACATATCTCTATAAAATCCCATTTAAAGTTCATTTAGAATGGGATGGCAAATATCACAAAGCAAGAAAGAATACAAATAAGACTAATCAGGTATATTTCTCTATTATCTATATATAACCATCCAATACAACCACAAATTTATTCAAATCCTTACACCAATCCCTAGCCACCTTAAGCACACCCAATTCAACATTATCCATCTTCATATAAATTATTTCACAAAATACATAAAGTGGGAGAACTACATATGGCTTGATCCCTCTTCAAAGTATTGGTATGTAGGAAGCATGCACACATGAGGGGTGTGTATACATGTTTAGTACATCTTACACACACTACCCCCCCCCCCTTTCTTAAACTTTTTCCAAAGCATAATGGAGTATAGGGTTTGAAGACTAAATCAGCTCTACAAGGAGTATTATAGATATCCAACATCTAAAATTTCATAGGTAGATTCACACAGAGACAACAAACAAAACCTAGAAAGCTTAGATATCCTAGACAATAGTAGTAGAAGATGACCATATCACCAAACCCTAGGGTGTCTTATTTCATCACTCTTGTCCTTTCATAAAACAAAATTTAGATCTTGAGTTGTGATACTATCCTAGTCTTGCACAACAAATTCTAAACCTTGTCTCAACTATCTCTATATAGTTTAAGCTAAGTTACAATTTTCCTCACTTATTAGTATTTTTATAAAATTTTAAATTACAATTAAATTATATAAATTAGTATTTTAATATTTTAATATTATTTATTTATTTAATTTACTTAGAACATTAACTAAATTATGAATATGACTCTAATGTTCTTAAAATTGTTAAATCATTTGGTGAACTTGACTTACTTTGTTTGCACACAAAAACCCTAGAAACCCTAGGGAAAATTCCTTCTAATTTTTTCCAATATTTTTTTGATTTTTCCTAAATATTTAAATTATAATCTTACATTTAAATTTTTAAAGTTACCTTAGTATTTTTAAAAATAATTTATTCCAACCCCTAATTGAAATTATTATGTCCTTTTTCACACAAAACCCCTAGAAACCCTAGGAATAATTTCTTGCTAATTTTAGAAATATTTTCTAATTTTTTACTTGCATATTTAAATGAAAAAAACACTTTAATTTTTAAAATTCCATAGTAATTTAAAAAAAACAATTCTTTCGAACCCTAGTTACATGTACTAGGTCCCTTTAAATCAAGAATTTTCCAATATTTTCTTGATTTTTGGCTTGCATATTTAAATCATAAATTCACTTTAAATTTTAAAATTCCATAGTAATTTTAAAAATCATTTCTTTCAAAACCCTAGTTGTATGTACTAGGTCCCATGCTTTTGCGGTATCACCTTACATGTTTGTGAGATTCTTATCCTTTTTATGCATTATCCATATGGTTATTTTTGAGACTCTTCATATCCAATATTTAGTACTTTCCTTCTATATCAAATTTCTTATTACAAATTATTAAAAAATATTCAATCAATTTTCATACTTTAACAATGGCTTAATACACAAATTTTGATGAAACTGATAAAAGGAAACTTTAAGAACTCTTAACTAAACACCCTAAAATTTAATATGACATGCTTAAAATAAAAAAGAAGAACAACAAAAAGTAAACAATGTTAAATCCTCTCAAACCATAGAGAAACTAGATACACATAACACTACTGGGGCAACTATGTCTCAACAACCCTTTATAGCATCCCAGCCTGCCTCTATGCCACCACCAATTATTGTTAGTACATCTTTGTCTATTGATGTGGTATCCCTTGTGAAAGAGATAAAATATCATCAATTCAAGGTGGTACATCTTGAGCAAGGTAGATTTAGACCTATACAGGACTTTGATTCTTTTGTTCTACTTCATACACCATTGGCACATCATATTGCTTCAACACCCTTGTCATTGAGGTATCACACCTAGTTACTAGCTACAGTGTTCACACCTAGGGTAGTATCATTGAGGTCTCATGAATCTACACATAGAGTACATGTTCAGATAATTTCTCCTACTACTATATGGGCCCCTACGATCCCTACCATTGCATCCAATTCTTAGAGTTACAGGGGGACCCCATAGTTAGTTTTCATTATAGATATTTTAGAGAATTTATATCATACATAGCTTTCATATCCATAGTCTTATCCCTTCCATCATGCTTCATGGTCATGCATGATCCCTTTCCTTGATATAGGACACCATGATAGGGAGTCTCTTATGAGACTCATCAATTAGTATCATTTCTACTCAATTAATTGTACATAGTTTCGATTTGCTTGATTTATATATATATATCAATAATACCAAAAACAATACAAAAATTTCAAAATCCAAAAATAATACAAAATTTCAAAAATACAAAAACATTCAAATAAATCCAAAACACCAAAAATGTTTCAATTATATGCATTATCTATGCTTGACATTTCTACTACCATGAAAGACTTACATTTTTTTCTCTTTGCTATTGTTTGTCAATTTATCTACATTTCCATGCTTCACTTGATCTTCCATGATTACTTCACTCTACCCATTGAGGGGGAATCCTACTTCTATATTCAAGACATACATCTATATATTTACCCACTAGGAGCATCCTCTACATGACTATACCATCTAGGTTATATCATTCCTACACCACATACTCTAGTTATCATGTTGATGTACATTACTTACCAACTTATATAGACTACTCTATCGACACTCACTAGTATACAGTACTTGTGTATTTCTTAGAATATACCTAGTCTTGTACTATATGTCTTACATACTTTCACCTCTTTCTTTGATTAATTAGATGTGATTGTATTTTTATAATTTACATGATTTTATTTCTTACTTTACATAGATAGATATGATTGAATTTCTCATTTCTTATTTTATGTCTTATGTGTGCCTTAGGACATTTATCAATATCCTTTGCTTATACTCTTCTATGTGCCTATGTCCCTTGTGCCAACCATGCTTATTTCAATTGTATGTGTATGTGGAATTTGAACATGCCTTGTATTATTTCTTTCTAATTTGAGTGACATGTTCCCATGTCTCTTATTTTCTTGGCCCCTTGGCCACTCTTGTATGCTTCTTAATTATTTCCTTGTGTGCTGGGTACTTGATTGTTTTTTAATTGTTTGCAATGTTATGATCCACATCATGCATTATCTTGCTTTCTTGGATGCCATGATGGACATCATGCTCCACCACTTCATGAAAACTAACAAATAATAACTAACCAAACTTCTAGTTATATTTAATTATATTTCACATGTTATTACATTGTTATATCTATGCATACCCCTATTGATTTACCAATATCCATTATAAACTATGTTATATCTTGAGATATCTTATAAATTATCATTGTTATATCATGTATTCTCATAACATAACACATTTTTAGGGCTATTTATTCTAAGTATATTCATTTTAGGGTCTTCATTCCTACCCTCATAAGAGGGGGGAAAATAGAGGTTTTATCACAAATATCAAAGCTCCTACCGATCAAAAAATCATCACTCAAAACACCCAAAACATCAACCAAACTTCAAACCAGGTAGATAATAATGATTATAGAATAGTCCTTAGAATCAACTTAGGACAATAGTGCCAAGATTGGACTACATTTTTGGATAGCATGGTGTCCAATTTTGGCACTCTTATCCAAACAATAAAAAAATGATTTTCTAGAAATAGGGAGAAAGGTAATCTTTGCTACAATTTTGCACATATAAACCAATTCAAATTCAGTAGTTTTAGTATAGTTTTTCTCAAAGAATCTAGATATAGGGTGCATCATGCATATCATGATATATTTTGCTTCTAGTTTAATATTAGGTAGTTGGTATAGCTTTTAGATCAAAATCCATGTTTTAGACACCAGTGATTGGGGCAATGTGCATGGCACATTTGACTTCTATTCTTTTTGAGTTTAGTATATTACCTAGGCATTCTCAATAGTTACGTGCCTTATTATATCTTTAGGTGGTTGGCATCATTTCAAAGTGTCTTTCATACAAGCCTAACCTTGAAATTTCTAAGTGGATTCTACATAAGCCTATATCCCAATTTTGAAGTGGCTTTCATACAAGCCTAATCTCCACCTTTTTTTAGTTGGCCAAGATTGGCCAAGTTTCCAGTATACATTTGGCTATCTATGCCACATTGTTATATTATGGATCACTCATGGGATTCAAGAGCCATCCCATATGACACACATTATACCAGTATCATTTTATAATTTCACTTCATAGGGAAATGATGTATCCAAAGGACAAGCTAGCCTTTGTATTCTTAATCCACCTACTCATATAGATTGGACACATAGTCCAAACATCTATTATCACATGTATGACCACCTATCTTCACTTAGTGGGTGATGATGGAGCCAAAAGGCTAGCCTTTGTATTCTTTATCCACTCTTGGGGAATTGAACACTTAGCTATGTTCATGATATTACTCTTGGTATATTAGATACTTAAAATTACCTAGAATTACTCAGCATCATCCATTATCACTCAACAAAACAATAGGTTTTGTATTTTTTCATGTACTCAATGAGGTGTATTCATTAATTTTTATTCCTCTCTCTCTTACCTAACTTTGTATATTCTTATTTTAGATATACCATATCTAGTAATAATTGATCTACTCTTTATTTTATCTTTTAGATTTACACTTCACAACATGCTCTCTCTATTCACATCCAACATCACATAGCTTCATGGGCTTCACCCTTACAGGTAATTTTACGTACACTTTCTACTTTTCCTTTATCCTAGTATTTCACTATATTATATCACTAAAATAAAGGGGGGTAAATATATTCATATAAAATGTGAAAATTAGTAACTTGAGTATGGATTGTGACACCCAACCCATAGGTCCCTCTTGCATGCTCTCATAATCCTTATAGACATCTTTTCATTTATTTCTAGTCATATGTATGCTTCTAGGCCCTGATTCTAGCTCAACCAAGGATACTTTTCCATGACAAATCCATCTCCCTAGGTCCCATTCCCTCAAGACAATAGCACCTAACTTGGATTATAGCACTAACCCTAAGTTATTTGAAATTAGTGCTTCTATCCAATCATAGTTTAGGCTCTAATGGTTATTACCTTCTCGTTCCTATCCTTCTTGTCAATTTAATGCGAATACATTTGAACCATGACCAACATATCTCTATAAAGTCCCATTCAAATTTCATTTATAAGGGGTTTGAAAATATCACAAAGCAATCAAGAATACAAGAAAGACTACTCAAGAATATTTCCCTATTCTCTACATACAACCATCTAATACAACCAAAAGCTTATTCAAATCCTTACACCAGTCCCTAACCACCTCAAGCACACTTAATTTTAGCATTTTACATCTTCATATACACTATTGGATAAATCACATCATATGGGAGAACTACATATGGCTTGATCCCTCTTAAGAGTATTGGTATGTAGTCAACATGCCCACATGATTGGTGTGGATACATGTTTAGTGCATCTTACACACACTAACCCCCCCTCTTTCTTAATTTTTTTCCAAATCATAATGGAGTATATGGTTTGAATACTAAATCAGCTCTACAATGAGTTCTATAAATATCTAGCATTCAAAATTTCATAGGTAGGCTTACACAGAGACAATGAAAAAAACCCAAAAATCTTAGATCTCTTAGACAATAGCAATAGAAGAGGACTATAACATTAGACCCTCAAGTGTCCTATTTTGATGCTCCTATCCTTTCAAAAAAGAAAATCTATATTCTAGTTTATGATAATGTCCTAGTACTACACAATATATTCTAGACCCTATCTCAGTTGTCTCAATCCAGTTTAAGCTAAGTTACATTTTTCTCACTTATTACTATTTTTAGAAAGGTTTAAATTAAAATTAAATTATAAAAATTAGTATCTTAATTATTAAAATATTATTTACTAATTTAATTGACTCAAACCCTTAACTAAATTAGGAATAAGACTCTAATATTCTTAAAATTATTAAATCACTTCCTTTTAAAAGAAGTGTGTCACACTTAACATGCCGTAAACTATTATAGTCTCAATTCACACCCTTGGAGATGGTTCTTTAGGCTATCTCCAATTTATCTAAAAAATTGGGATAACCCCAAGTTGTGGGTAACCTATATTGGGTATGAACCTCTAGATAAGGTTGGATTCCTCTTGATGCTCACCTAGGACTAATGTTAAACTAATGTTTTGTGAGGAAATGGATTATAAAGATGATAAGGTCTCCTAAGAAAGTTAATAGGGCGATGCACCAAATTTGAATAGATGCTCACATAAGTTTGAACCCACACAAGGTCAACAAAAGATAATTATGGCTTACTTAATCTCACCAATTATATAAATATTTTATGGAAGAGGTTCCAAATAGGACACTAATCCAAACTTACAAATTAGCTTGAAAATAACTTTAAGGAGGCAAGCAGAAGGATAACAAACTAAGAATAATCTCTTTCACAAATTTACCATACACAATCATACTAAACACTAATTTAAGATAGAGATAGGCAAAGATTTGATCTTATTACTTCAAAAGGTGGTTCTAAAATATTTTGATAGGGTTTAGCCTTACCAAACGAGCACACTTTTTCAAGAGTATCAATGATTATCCTTGTCTTAGAAAAGAAAATGCTAAAAATTCAAAAGCTAAGAACCTCCACAAAGGGAATGAGACCAAGATATATAGAAGAAGATAGGTAGCCAAAAAGAATGGTTAATCACATTATTTGAAAAAAAACACCTATCCTAGGTCATTATATGAACCTAAGCCACCACCTTTTTCTATTTAACCAATGGAAACATCTCCACCCTTTTGATCAATATGAACATTGTATATGGCTTGTTGAGTAAGAAGGTTCCCAAAGGTCTTGAGGATGCATTAAATGCTCCTAACCATAATTATTAGTACTAGATATTTTCTTTGATACTTCATGTCAACTCTTCCTTGAAGACAAAACTTTGTGTTTATGGATTTGATTGGATCATGGCTCTTTTCCTTTTAGGTAGTTTCTTGTCAATACAATGGCCATGCTAAATATTTAATATCCTTCACATTAATTACACCTTTTTTTTATCTTCATGCTCAGATCATAGGTCTATCTATAGGTGGAAAATTAATTTAAGACTATTGGTTTTCCTATAGTTTTTATATCAGTACAGACCTATAGAAAATATAAATCACTTCTCTACATTTTAATAGGTCTAAATAAAACTATCCTTTCTCAAAAAGAACCAAAACCCTTATATATATATATATATATATATATATATATATATATATATAGACACACACACACACACACACACACACACACACACACACACACACACACACACACACACACACACACACACACACACACATGAATTCTCCTTTAAAAATGTAGACCATTATTGCAATAACCCTACCTAAGCAAAAATATGAACCTAAGGTCCATATTTTAATCTTAATGGTAGTCCATATGTATTCCTTACATCCCACTACATTACTTGGGTTGTTTTATGGAATTTAAACCAGATTTAATGGAATTATAATACCCTACAAAAACCTATGATTCATGGTTGAAAATATCTTCCCAACCTTCATCAAGAATCCTAGGCTTATCTTTAATCTAATTGGTTGTCAAAAATTGACTTAGCTCATTGATAGATTGACTCAACTTGCTCCATCAATTTCAATTTATAATAAGGCCCATAAATCATTGATCACTTACCAGTCTAACACATCCTTGACACTTTTAATGCATATATTTGCCCTTGAGATTCACTGACTCTTTAATTAGTGCTTGACATTAGATCTAAAAGCCCAATCAAACACTGACTGTTAATCTATTGAGACCCATTATTTGACAACTAATGGCTAGTTCATGGTCTTAAAGTTGATGTCTTCACTCCTATTGATTGACATTCACATGACCATCATTTATGGTTGTATGACCATCAAATTAAATCTTAATAACATTGTCTCATTATATCCTTAAATTTTATTGTTGGCACAAATGTCTCACATTGTAGTTCTATTTTCAAAGGCTCATAACTTGAAGATCAAAAGTCATAGAGGCTTAATTTTTTTAAAGGATGTTCCTAAGGTCAAAAATGATAAACCCATTTGATCCATTTGTCTTTAGATATTTCCAGATGAAGATATTAAATGCCTAAGCCAATTGGTCCATATCTATTCCATTGTGGCATCTTGGTAATGATCGAGCTATTTTGGCTAAGTATGGGAAACTTAGTGAAAAATGACTGAAGGGCCAATTTCACACACAAATAACTTTATTTGAACTTTAGTGGAGGACCTAAGATTTGGCACTTGTGATCTTAGCACAAAATTGAATAAAATTGTATGACCAATTCTTCTTGACTCATCCACATGTGTGAAATATTCCCTTAGAAAACTACTTACTTGTGTTTTTTATGTGTTTCATCAAACCATTCAATAATTTTCTATATGGGATAAAAATGGCTAATATTTCATCCTATCATCCTTGATCAAATGGGAAAATTGAGGTAGTCAATAAATGTCTAGAAGGATATCTCCATTATTTTATTTATAATAAATAGGATAAATAGGTTTATTGGTTTCTACTTATTGAATGGTGGTATAATAATTCTATTCATAGTTCTTCTAAAATGTCCCCCTTTTTGGCCTTGTATGGATACCACCCTCCATCCATCACTTTAACCTTTAAGTTCCATCCTAAGGTTCATGCAAATTAGGAACATATTCACCATCAATAGGAGGTCCTTGCAGATTTGCATGAAAATTTAGCTATGGCCCATAATTGCATGAATAAATAGGTAGATTAACAAAGGAGTGATATGCCTTTTGATAATAATTATTGGGTATTTTCTCACTTGCATCCATATATTTATATGTCATTGAAGTAATGTAAAAGGGATAACAAGCTATCCCTCAAGTATTATGGGCCTTATCATATCTTATATAAAATTAATAGTGTGGCTTACAAGTTAGATTTTCCTTCATCCACTCACATACATCCAATATTTCATATATCATTCCTAAATAAATTCATTGGACATCGATTTGCTACTCAAATTGAGTTACCAAAATTGGATGAAGAAGGGTGAGTTATTCTTGATCTTGATATGATCCTTCAAATATACATTAAGAAGCTATGGTATAGAGTGATTAAGGAGTACTTGATCAAATGGAAGAATCTACCATGTGAAAATGCCACCTATGAGGATGAATCTTTTATGCATCAACATTAAAATTTGATTCATTATTGAGGACAACATTGTTTTAAAGGGGAGGGGCATGTTACACCCTTAACCTTTAGCATGTCTAGAGATATGTGTGGCCGACTTGTGGATTTCATACCTATTTTATATTATTGTTACATTTCTCTATGTTATTAGTTAGTTCATACTATGAAATAACCATGGCTAGGTGAACTATATATAAGAGGTATTGGTTAGTATTTTATCATGATATTAAGTATTCTACTCTTACTGCATTGTTATAGAGGTTGCCCCATTAAAGTGGATCTACTATATTATCTAATATTCTATTCTGCTATCAATTATTATTGTGTGATATCTTATCTTTACTTATTTTTTTTGATATATAATTATTTTTTTCAAACATCTAAGTAATTTCATTACATCTATCTACTCTTATAAAGGAGGAACAAAGTTATGAATGCTTACCTTTGAAGATGAACCCATCGAGCCTTAATCTCTCCCTTGGCCAAGGTGCTTTGCAAGAGGTTGTTGTGGTATGTAAGGATGAAAAGGATAAATAAATTATAAGTTATATAACCTATCAATGTATCCAAAAGTCTTTATCATAAGACAAGATTTGTATCTCTAAAGAAAGTATGAAACCCTAAGCTTGTTCGTCAAGTAGAATGGTGGATAAGTAGATGTGTAATATATACTACTTATTATTTTCTATTTGAAATGGTGAAATTATTGTATTTATATAGGTGGATGTAAACCTAAACCATTTCAAAAAAAAATTCCAACAAGGTCAACTTGATTTACCTAGTATCATAATTGACAACAACTTACTATGTCATAGACTATGTCAGCCAAAGGCTGACCTAGACCCTTAATAAGTTTTATTAATAAGAATATAAGGTCGATACAACTACCATAATCATGTAAAATATAAATAATGGGTTTAAATTATGGAAATGGATAATGAATGTGGTAAAATACTAGAGGAGTGTGAAAACTAGGAGGCAAAGCTTAGGGGAATGGTTTTTAGGAGACAATTGTGTAGATAACAAGTGGTAAAAGGGATAATAATCCTATGAAGTGCTAGTGGTCTGCCCACCCCTTTCTCAGTACACCCCTTAAGGCATGCACTTAGAGAGATTGAGACTTGATGGGTTCCTACAAGATAGAGAGTGTCATTAATTGATAACAGTTCTAAAATATTATATGTATACATATGCCCACTTAAATCTCAT
This sequence comes from Torreya grandis, assembly GCA_037957365.1. Lineage (NCBI taxonomy): Eukaryota > Viridiplantae > Streptophyta > Pinopsida > Cupressales > Taxaceae > Torreya > Torreya grandis. The sequence goes on along the minus strand of JARHVA010003563.1, from coordinate 906,775 downwards.
CATGTATCACATAGGTGCAATAGGGGATGGTTCTTTGGAAAAATAACATGATGACACATAACATTGATACTAAGTAAATTATATTAAGGATCAAATAAGATAAATGAAAGGTCAAAATTGAAAAATACATACCTATACTTACCTTAGTGTTATAGATTAAGGATATGTGAAATATGTGAGGTATCTAATGTGAGGAACATTAGGAGAACCAATAGAGATTAGTAAAAAAGAGAAACAAATCAAAAAATTGCAACATAGGCATATAATAGTTAGAAATATTCTCTATGACATCAAGATTTTAGAACTTTTTATGGTTTGGAAAAAGAGTTAGTAGAAACAAAGATATGATCAAAACAAGGAATCTAATGATAACTATTTAAAGGGTAAATAATTTTAAATAGTAAATATAAATAGGGGAAAAAGAATTCATTTGATATTATTTGTTATTGTAAGAAAAATAGAGCTCTGAGAGACCTAGTGAGATCCCAAAGAGCCATAATGGTGAGGAGATGATGTTAAGATGGGGAGGAGACATAGTGGCTGCAGTGAGTGCAACATAGATAAGTAATTCAAAATTGAAAATTTTTTAGCATTTTTATTTGAAATTAAATGTTTAATATAAATTTGACAATTAGATAAAATCTAGAGGTTAGAATGAACCCTAGGAAATTTTTAGGGATCTTAGGGGTTAAATGGGGTATTAGGTAGGAAGGGGTTAGAGAAATAAATACCCAAGGCATTTATAATAATTGGTCAAAAAGTCATCATAGTTAAAGAATAAGGTCAACAAGGTTGACTTAGTTTGTAGAAGATAAAAAATTGAGTGAGTCAACTTAGTAGTGCATGGCCAAATTAGTTTTTTTAGGAAATGTGATGACTCAGTACTATATGGTTTAATTAGTTGGTTTTATATGTAGATGATATAGTACTATTGAAGGAAAAGAATGTTGGCTTATTTTTTTAAGTAAAAGGTGGTTGACTTAGTACTATATGGCTGAATTAGTTTTATTTATAAGTGGTTGATATAATACTACTATGAAATAAGGGGGTTGATATAGTATTGTTAAGTTATAGGGTGTTAGTGATACCATCATTTATAACTAATGATTCTTATTCTTAATTAACATATGAGTACTCATAGAAGGCTAGGATGGCTTGAATTGATTCATAAAGAAATCTTGAATCTTGGCTTGGTCATTGGCCTCTTCTAAAGTATGTAGAGAGAGTTTGGACCTGATATTACAACTTGGGAAAAAGATCATTGATAAACAAATGAAAAAGGTTATCATCTACCATATTATTCTTCCATTTGTTAAAAAAGGTCTTCCATCATTTCATGTCATGTAGTATCTATCTCAAGTTGCTTATAATTGATAAAATGGGCCAAGGTATTCTCAAGAATATCACTAGTTTAGAAATCATAGACTACAACATTAACTAAATCTTCCAAACTAGTGACGGAAAGAGATTTGAGTTGGTTGTAGCAATCTAAAGCATCACCCTTGAGAGTCTTTGCTAATATCTTGGTAACGGAAAAAGTATTTAACTTGACCCAATCTTTATATAGATTTCCAAATGTTTCTATGTGGAGAGTAGGATCGGTTAACCCATTGTAAGTAATGGAAAGGGTTATACCTCATATAACGATATATACCTCATATATCGATATTAGAAATTTGAGATTTAAAAGGCTCATTTTGAAGGTGCTTGATCATTTTATTAATAAGGGGATATTGAGGGATAAGATTACCATGGTAATCTCAAAGAGGAGGTGGGGGAACATTTTGGTTAACATGCCCCATAACATCTATTGAGGCTGCGTTTGAAGATGGATAAGATGATTTTGCATTTGAATCATTTGATTTGCATTGTTATCTTGGAAAGCATTCATTTGGTTAAGAGTTTTTAATAGAAGTTGATGGGTTTCATTGGTACTATTGGCATTATGTGTAGTATTTGAATTGGTAGTAGTGGTTTGGGTACCACTATGGGTGTTAGTAGTAGCTTGAGAATAATTATTCCTAAATGAGGCACTAGTAGCATGATATGCTTGTGTGGAAAAAGATGTACTAGTATAGGGATAAGAAGAATCAGCACTAGAGGCATGATTCCATGGGTATAAAATGATATAGTAGTGGAATAATTGAGAAGATTAGATCTTGGAAGAGGCCCACTAGATGTAAAACTTATCATGTTAGTAAAGATATTAACCATGAAGGTGGAGGAAATCAAAGAGGAATATGTCATGGTATGATAAGGGGTCAAAATTGAGGGAATATGTTCAGAAGAAAATAAGCTAGTGTCTCAAAACCCATGTCAGAATGTGGGAGAAGGTGAATTAGATTTGAGTGACTTGACCACTTTTCATGAGATGTTAAATAGTAAAAGGATTTGTCCCTTGATGTTGAGTAAATTCATTGATGAAGAAGAGAATTTTTGGTGTATACTCTAATTCAAGTTGATCTTCAAATTAGAACAGAGGATTATGAAGTGAAGAGGAATGAGGAGGGGTCCCATAATTTTTAGGGTGAGTGGCTACATGCACATTACTTTCATCCAAGGTAGGATCCACAAGCTACTTATGGGAAAACCTACTAGGGTTGGTAAGGCTTGTCATATCTATTGAATTAAACTTAGTGTTATCTTGAAACAAGAAGTTCATGATGAAGGAGAAAGATTATGGAAGTTATAAATAATGTAAAATCAAAGAGATATAAAAGACAAATAAGAGTACATATTTGACTAGGTTGATTTAGTATTATAAATAGAAGGCAAAATAGTATAGATTTGACTGGTTTGATTTAGTATTGATGGATAAAAGGTAGAAGAGTACATAGTCGACTAGTTCAACTTAGTATTATAACTTGATTGGTAAAAAAGAGTATTAGGTTGACTAGGTTGACATAATAATATAGTCAACTAAAAAGATAGTCTATAAAATACTATGTCAAATAGAATGATAGTGTATTGAAAACAAAGAAAAATGTTGAAAATGTAATTTGAAGCAAGAAATAGAAGTAAACACAAAAAATTGGATCAATGAGAAGGATCCAATTAAAACATAATACAAAACCTTACACCAATGTTGGCCAATGAAAGTTTTTATAATACAACATATAATGAGTAGAGAGCAAGCAATCAACTAAAAAGTAAATATTAACTAAGTAGTCATCCTGAGTGTTGTTAGATTATTATAAAGTGTTATTTTTAAGTGTGATAGGGAAGTTGGCTAAAAATAAGGAACTAGAAATCAATTTATGGATAGTTTTAGGATGTTTAGGCTGATATGGATTTGTGTTGGCAATGGTAATGGATTGGTATTGGGGGTTACCCCCTCACTTCACAATCCCATAGTGATAAGGGTGTTAGGTGCTTTATCAATATATACCATTAACCATGTGTTTATACTTGGATATAAAACCAAGTTGGCTTCTACCTTGGTAATGAAATCCAAGTAGGTAGTGTTGTCTCCAAATCTTTCACCCTAGAAGAGGGTTGTTCATGTATCCTCTAGATTTAAGAAATGTTGGGACATTTATAGACTTGTGAGTGTGCCTATAAGTGGAAATAAACCTCTATGTTGAAAGGGATAGCTCCTTGTATTAGCTTTTGTGAAATAAAATCTACTGAACTAGCTTATTTAGATGAAAAGGGTTAGAAATTTGCATAAATGAAAATCCTAGTCTAAAATGGTGATACACCAAAAGTTATTATACACATTTACGCCCTATAATTTTTCATAATAAAATATAATACAAGCCTATTATTTGATATCTAGAAGATTCCAACATAAATATTTCAATGTAGAGACAAAATGAATGAGATCACATAAGGTAAGTAACTAAAAATACAGCCTATATAGTCTAAAAAAGGGTTACACATATGCAAAATCTCATACAACTAGAATATACTTTACATGACATATTGGATCAAATATTTGCTCAAAAGCATGAAGTACATATAAAAAAAGGATAAAACATCACTTGTTATCACTCTATGTCTTTTGTATGCCCAAGAAATTGTCCAAAACTTAGAAATAAATTAGACTTATGCTTCTTTGTTCAAAGGCAAGAAAATGGCAAAACATTCTAGTAGGGCTTCATCGATCTATCTATGGATGATTTAACAATATCCCAAGGGTATTATTTATAAAAGAGAGAGAGAGAGGAGGGAGGCCTTTGGCACTAAAGGAAGGAAATCAGTTCTATTGGAGGTCACCATCCTTAGCTGCAACTGACCTTGCCAAAGATTATTATTTTGGTATTCTATTTGATCTGTGTCACTCTCTCGAATGCCCTTTGCTTGCCCCCCAAAGATGCTTACCAATGGCTACCAACAAAAACAAGATACTTCAAGAAGGTACCAAAAATGGTCATTATCAATGGATCCACCTATTATAAATCTCTTTCAATGCCCAACCACTCTTATTTGGCTTGTTGATTTTCATAATAGCATGAATAATTCACTTTCATTCAATTTGGCTTTGTCCTTCCCTTTTGATTGGTCTTCAAGGAATGACTCAGATTATGGTTCTAAGTCATTGATTTGATTGGCATGGATACCTATGAATCATCCTCCATCTATCTCTGATAATTCACATGGTAGCTTCTAATTTTCTTGATCATTCATTATGAACCATGTCATTGGGTCAGGCTTGTTGAGCTAAGAAATATTGAAAGTTTAAATTATACTTGTAGATCCATTCAAGCTCTGGGATTGCTTTAACTTGCTTGATTTAGGGTTTCCATTGATCATTACTTATGAAAATTCATAAGAAAAGTATGTGATAAATCTTGATTTGCACTGTAGACCCATTCAAGTTTTTTGAATGGATTTACTTGTAAAACTTATAAGTCAAGCATGTTGGGAAACCTAATTTACACTATCAAGGCTACTTGCTCTTTCAGGGTTTTTGATTGCTTCTACTTATAAAATTTTATATCTCTTTTGAAAACCTAATTTTGCTTTACTTAAGACCCTTTCAATTTTTTTGAGTCCTACTCCTTGCTTTCTCCTTCAAGTTGTTTAAGGCTCCTTATAAATGTTTTATAAGTAAAGCCTTTGACAAATCTTGATTTGCACTATAGAGTCATTCAGGTTTTCCAAGTGACTTCACTTCTTACTTGAAGAATTTGGGCATGAACTTGATGTCTTGTAGCACATCATGGGAAATTTAGTTGGGTTTTATGTTTCAAGAAATTTTCCAGAAGTAATTCCTTTGGATAAAAGTCCAACATAATTCCTTTAGGTCTTTATCTTTAAGCTTCTTTAGCATCAAGCTTGGCTAAAATCCTCGAAGGAATTCCTTTCAGAATTTACTTCAGGCATTTTATAAAGGGTTAATCAAAGTTTCCTTTAAGAAATTTTCTCAAAGGACACTTGGAGGAAAGTGTCCTTTGGAAAAGTTTTGAAGGACACCTGGGGGGAACAAAAGGGCCCTTCGTAAAATTCCAATGGTCATTTCCAAAGGAAATGGCACTTTAGAACTTTTTGAAAGGGAAACCTTTGGGAAGAAATGGCTGAAAGTGACCCTTTGAGAAAGTTCTAGAATGCCACTTGGACAAAAATGTCCCTTCAGAAAAATTTTAAAGGGGCATTCAGGAAAAGACCAAGGCAAAAGTACCCTTTGAAAAAAATCTGAAGGGACACTTGGGAAAAAAGTGCCCTTCAAAATTATTCTAAAGGGTCACTTGGGTAAAAAGTGCCTCCTAAATTTTTTGTGAAGGTCACTTGGATGAAAATTTCCCTTTAGAAAAAATTTGAAGAGTCACTTGGAGGAAGAAACAAGGCGAAGTGCCCTTCAAATTTTTTTCAAAGGGTCACTTAGAAAAAAAGTGTCCTTTGGAAAATAAATTTAATGGACTCTTGGGGGAAAAACAAGGCAAGGAAAAGTGCCTTCAAAAAATTATGAAGGGCACTTCGAAGGGAAGTGGCCCTTCGAAACTTTTCTAAAGGGCACTTTGGGAAAAAATTAAGGAAAAGAAAAACTTGGGAAAGATAAATACAAAGGACATCCTTTGGACCTAATTTTTAAGGAAAATTTAAAGGAAAACAAGTTTGAAGGGCAAAGATAAATGAGCCTAAAGGGAATAAATAATGGGAAGGAAAAAATAAAGGGAAAGCCAAGCCTGAAGGGAAAGAAATAACCTGAGGGGAAAAGAACAAAGGAAAAATATAAAAAACAAAGGGGATGAGGCAAAACATGAGAAGCCCAACATGAAGAAGCCAAACTACCCAACAATAAAACTTAAAAAGGGGAGAAAAAAATTGGTCAACATTTGGTGATTTCTAGGGGAGACATGCCTACTATGTCATTAAACTAGTTGCCTAAATCTTTCCATTGGTCATGGAGTCAAGCAAGGCAACAAGAGTTAAAAGAACAAGACGTGACTGAGGCTACATATAGGTAAAACAAAACAAATAAAAATCAAGGAAGGTAAAACACTTGTGCTATAAGGCACTTAGGGAAAAACAAAACAAGGGAAACACACAAAATAAAGTATTTACAAGACATGGCCAGTAAGGTCTAGAAGTAAGACTTCAAATGGATCCCATTCACCGAAATAGGTAACTCTTTTCCATCCATCTTGGATATCTAAAAGGAGTTTATTTGATTGCACTTGTTGATGATGTAAGGACCACTCCAAAAAGCATCAAACTTTGTATGTCTACCTAGTTTTGCTCTATCCTCATCTAATTTCAAGACTAAGTCACCTTCTTTGAACACTCTTACCCTTGTCCTTTTGTCAAAGGGTTTCTTCATGAGAACTTGATGGTGTTACAAAACTTTGTGTGCATCATCTCTTTCCTCTTATAGCTACATTAATTCTATCAATCTGACCTCAATGGGAGTGTTTTCAAGTAGTTCCATATGTTGTGTAAGTTCCAAGGTAGGGACCTCTTGTGATATGGATAGCCTAGTTTCTCTCCCATAGATAAGTATAAATGGAGAATTACCAATTGACTTCTTGGGAGTGATTTTGTCTACCCATAAGGCTATCTTTAGCTTGGTATGCCATGTTCTTTTATTGGTTTCCAATATCTTCTTGATGATCTTGATGAGGTTCTTGTTGGTAGTCTCAACCAACCCATTACCTTGAGGGTACTACTTGGATGAGGTATTCAAATTAACTCCAATATTTGCTACCCCATAAAAAAATTTATCACTTATGAAGGCAAGTTTATTATCTGAGATGATGACATGAGGAACCCCAAACCTTGTTACAATGTTATCATAGAATTCTAAGATAGTATTTTCATTTTCTTCTTTTAATGCAACATCCTCTACCTACCTTGTGAAGTAGTATGTAGTAGTCAGTATCCATTTGTGTGTATCACTTGATGGAGGGTTGATCATGCCAATGAAGTCAAGGCCCCATTACATAAAGGGTTGGTCCACTTGAATAGGATTCAATGGAAGAGCTGAAAATTTTTGTTTGCCAACAAATAAAGCACATTGAGGACAAACCTTAACCCAATAATAATAGTCTTTAAAAAGACTAGGCCACTAGTAACCAGCTCTCATTATCTTTGTAGATGTTTTTCTAAGAGAGAAGTGACCACCATCTGCACCATTATGGAACTTTTCTAGCAACATATCAAATTGGTCATTATTAATGCATCTTAGCAACACATTGTTCACATCCCTTTTAAAGAGAATGCCATCCACAAGACAATAAGGGATAGTTTGTAGCCTAAAATACCTCCTTTGAAATTTGTTCAAGCCATTTAGACACTCACCATTTTGAATAAAACCAATGATATCTTGTGTCCAACTTTGATTTTGCATTTGATTAGCTGGCTGGTCTTGAACTTGATTTACCAAGGCTTGCTCTTTTGGCTCTTGAAAGTCAGATGCAAAGTGCTCACACAAACCTCTCCCTCTTACCAAGCTAGTTACCCTAATGTCAATGTCATATTACATCACTTTCATGATCCACCTAACTCTCTTTTCATTGGTATATTTGCTTAGGAGAAACTCCTTGGCACTAGGATGGGAAACCATAACATAGATCTTATTGTTGGAAACCATATGCCTAATATTTTTCAATCCTCTAATTATGGTTAAAGCTTTCTTCTCAAAAAAATAATATCTCACTTTGTAGTCTTCTAAGCCTTGGATGAAAAAATTAATTGGTTGTTCAACATCTTCATCATTATTTTACATAATCATAGCTAAGATTGTGTCAAGGTTAGCAAAAGTATAAATTATAAAATATTTAGAAAAAAATGGATTTAAGAGAGTGGGAGATGTTGTAATTGCTTGCTTGATTTCCTCAAAGTTTCTCTTACCTTCATTTGTCCAAGTAAAAACTTGTTTTTTTTAGCATGGCTATGATAAGCTTTACCATAGTTGGAAAGTTTGGGATAAACCTCCTTAAAAAGTTTATTTTCCCCAAGAAGCTTTGCATCCCCTTCTTATGTTGAGGCAAGGACAAGCCTAAAATAGCTTCAATCCTTTCGAGGTCAATAGATAAGCCTTCTTTTGAAACACCATGGCCCAAAAGCTTACCTTTATGGATAACAAATATGCACATCTTTGGATTGAGGGATATGCCATATGCCCTACACTTATCAAACACTTGCCTTAGATGTTCCATGTGATCAGTAGCATCCTTTGAAAAAATGGTTATATCATCAAAGTAAACAAGCAAAAACTTATTGATCAAACCTTTGAAAGCCATGTCCATTACCCTTTGAAATGTAACTCCAGAATTAGATAAACCAAATGGCATCTTATTTTAGGTAAAGGTCCCCCACTTGGTGTTGAAGGCTATCTTGAATTGATCATCTTCATTTACCAATATTTAATTATAACTTGAATAACCATCAAGAAGTGATAAATGTTGAGAACTTGAAACAACTTATAGAATTTGTTCCATGGAATGGAGTGGATAATGATCCTTGAGAGATACATTATTTAGATCATGAAAATCTACACAAAGTCTGATTTATCCATTATTCTTTTGAACCAACACAAGGTTGGCTACCCAATTTAAGTGCTTGATAGGAAAGATAATCCTAGACTCAATCAATTTGGTCAGCTCTTTCTTCATGAGTTCTTCTACCTTATGATTAATAGGCCTTTACTTTTGTCTTATCAATTTAGCTCCATGCTCCAATTCAATAGTGTGATGAGCTAGACTTGGATCAAAGCCTTTCGAGTCCATGTACTCCCAAGCAAATATGTCATGAAACTCTTTGCATAATGTAATAAAAGCTTGCCTTTCTAGTAGAGAACAAACCTTACCAATCTCCAAAAGTATGTCCTTGAAAATAAGAACTCTCTCATAGTTCTCTTTTGTTGACATGCTCATTCTTTGATTCTTCATTTGATCATCCTCATTGAAGACACTCTCCAAGGTAATCAGCCCCTTGTTTATTTATTTATTTTTAGCTATATAATTTGATCTTCATAATGATCATGTAACCTATTTTTATTTCTTGAGGAGAAGCCTACCTCATTTTTCAAGAAGTGTGCAATGTGTTCATCACTTTCAAACACTTGACATGACACTTCATTAACGGAAATGGAAGGTCTCATAATGGTCTTGATATGATATTGATCCTTCTCTTTTGTTTCGTCAATAGTTGAGACAAAATGTGCTCCTATTGTAAGTAATCTATCAGCATGTTTGTTCAAGTCTCTTGGTATGAGCTGTATGTTAAAGGCATTAAAGTCTTCAAGTAGATCCCATAACCTATGCTTGTAGGACTTAAGTAAGGGTTTTTTTTTTCTATAGCTTGACTTCTTAATTGATGAATGACCAGCTCACTATCTTCATAGACTTTCAAATCATTGATTCCCCTCCTCTTTGCCTATTAGAGACCATGAACTAGGCCTTTATATTATACCACATTACAAGTGTAGCTGAAGTCAAACCTATAAGAAGAGTACTAACAATTCCCTAATGGAGAAACTAACATGACACCAGCTCCTACACCTAATTTATTCCTTGAACCATCAAATAAAATTTCCCACATGCCATCAAGTTCATGATCCTCATTAGTGAGTGAAGGAATCGGAACATTCTCTTCATGCATACAATAAACTCCCAAATCAGTATCTTCAATGAAAGTTTAAGGATCAAGGCCATGTGTTTTCATGTTGTGTTTGTCAAGATAAATATCATAAATATCTTCAAGAGGGGAAGATGTTTCACCATCCATGACCATTTCATCTTCTTTGTTGATTAGACAATTCTGATTTGACATTGTCTCGAAGTATAGATCAATGTGGAACCTTACTAGGGCTGAGTCCTTATAGTTATCTTGGTCCCATACCTTATCCTAAAAGCTAGAAAATACCAATTAGCAGAAAGTTATCCTCCTATCTTGGCTATGAATTCCCTTGATAAGTATATATCAAGATGTACAAGAAGGTCCACCACCACAATATCTTACATGATAAGGAAGCTTGGCCAACCATGTAGAAACATTTTCAGACCTCTGACCAATCTTACTATCTTGGTTGGAGTTCCATATAGCTATAATATGACTTTACTATGTGGCTCATAGTTCAAACCTAGCTTATCAGCCACTACTTTAGGCATAACAATAGTGCTTGCTCCACTATCCACAATACAATTATGGACCAACTTATCTCCCATAATGAGTGTGAGGTAGAAGGGTGGAGGATTTTTAGCTTTAGTAAAAGGCTAAAAATAGATGATTTGGAGAATTTGTGAGAGCCACACATGATGCTTTGAAGATTGAGGATCCACATGCATGCTTGCAAACTACTCATGCAAAATCTCCTTTTGACTAGGTATATGTAGAACCTCTTAAAGGGATATGCTTGGCTTAGTGCTCTTCAATGAGTAAACTAACCTTGAGATTACTTCCATTGGTCCACATGATCTTCTCCTTACACTATATTTACATGAACTGGAACAACAACCTTTATGGGAGGAGTAGAATTTGGATTATATGGATTGGGTTGCTTGATGTAACCTTGTTGATTTTGTCCTATCCCTTGATAATTGTATTGGGATGGAGTTCTATATCCTTGTTGAGGATAATATTATGCATTAACAAGGGCACTTACTTGATATTGAGCTTTCTTGAGTTGAGCTCTCAATGATCTAATTTATTAATCCTTGTCCACAACATTATCCACCTTCTTGGGAAAGGCTCTTCGCTTCATATTAGCATTGGGAACTTATGACATGCTTGGAGCTTCAACTAAATTTTAGGATATAAAAGGCATGGAAACTCTTGGAGGAAGTCTTCTAGCCTGAATTAAGCTATTCTCAGCCTTAATTGCTAGCTCATATGCACCTAAAAGAGTGAATCCTCCCACTAACTATAACATAATAGCAACGTCAGTACAAATCCCTTTGAGGTATGTTGGGAACACAAAGCTAGGAGGAGGTCTCATGATTGGTGGTAACCTATACCATGTTTTTTATAAATATCTCATTGAAATCTCCCATGGATTCATTTAGACCTCTTCTTATTACATTCAGTTGATGTATTAGGGAAGCATGATAACTCTTATTTTCAAATCTTGTCACCAATAGGTCTCCAAATCCATCCCAACTTGTAATGTAGCCCCCTTCCAACATTCTATACTAGTCAAGTGCTTTGCCTTCTAAAGACATAAAAAGTAGCCTAATGGTTATGTTGGCTCTAGTAACATTATCAAAATTATACATATTAGAGATGTCTCTAATATGTTTAGATGGGGTAATAGGACCCTCCCCATTAAACTGAGGAAGATTTTTGGTAGCATTTGGAGGTATGGGGTCATATACAAGAAGCTCTATTGGGTTTTGGGTATTAAAAGCAAGGAAGGGTTCATGTCTATCCATCTCTCCTCTTTCCCCTATTTCTCCTCTTTCCATTTTATCTTCTATTTCTTCCTCTTCTTCAACTTATTCCTCTTCTTGAACTTATTCCTCTTCTTCATCTTCTTCCCCAAAACCTCCAGACCAAGGATTTAATAGGGCTAGGAGTGGTTTAGGGTGTTGTTCTTTAGGAAGAGCTTCAGTTAAACGAGCTTTGTTAGAAAATCTTAAGGACCTTGTGAGAACCATGTAGGATAATGTATAAAATTTGGTCTAGAACCAGGGATTCACACCCTTTTAGAGTCACCAAATTCTTGTTTAGGGGTATTTCTACTACTTTAGGCCTGCCAAGACCACCATTCACCTTGATTTATCAATAAAACTTAGTCCCACTAGGCATGCCAAAATTATTGCCTCCAAATCTTGTACCCTATAAGAGGGATGTTTAGGCCTCCTCTAGATTTGGGTAATGTTGGAACATTTCCAAGCCTGTGGGTGTGCCTATAATTCAAAATGAACCTCTAGGTTGAAAGGGATATCTCCCAGTATTAGCTTTTGTGTAATAAAATATGATGAACTAGCTTGTTTAGATGAAAAGGGTTAAAAAATTGCATAAATGAAAAGCCTAATCTAAAATGGTGATACACCAAAAGTTATTATCCACACATATGCCCTATACTTTTGTAAAATATAGTAGAATACAAGCCTATTATTCAAGCTCTAGAAGATTCCAACATAAATATTTTAATATAGAGATAAAATGAATGAGATCACACAAGGTAAGTAACTAGAAAGATAACTTATATAGTCCAAAAAAGGGTTACACATATACAAAATCTCATACAACTAGAATGTAATCTACATGACCTGTTGGATCAACTCTTTACTCAAAAGCATGAAGGATAGAGAAAAAAAAGGATGAAACACCACTTGTTATCACTCTAACTCTTACATTCCTAGGAAAATGTCCAAAATTTAGAAATAAAATAGAATTATGTTTCTTTTCTCAAAGGCAAGAAAATGGCAAAACATTTTGGTAGGGATTCACCATACTATCTGTGGATGATTTTAAAAATAGCCCAAGGGTCTTATTTATAAGAGAGAGAGAGAGAGAGAGAGAGAGAGAGAGAGAGAGAGAGAGAGAGAGAGAGAGAGAGAGAGAGAGAGAGAGAGAGAGAGAGAGAGAGAGAGAGAGAGAGAGAGAGAGAGAGAGGAGTGAATCCTTTAGCACCAAAGGAAGGAAATCAATTTTTTTGGAGGTCACCATCCTTGATTGCAACTAACCCTACTAAAGATGCTTATTTTTTCATTCTATTTGATTTATGTCACTCTCTCAAATTACCTTTGCTTGTCTAGTGAAGATGCTTCACAATGGCTGCCAATAGAAATGAGATACTTGGGTAAGGCATAAAAAATGGTCATTATCAATGGAGCCACCTATTAGAAATCTCTTTTATTTCCTAATCACTCCTCTTTGGATTTTTGATTTGCATAATAGCATGAAAATTTTTATTTCTTCAGTTTGGATTTGTCCTTCCCTTTTGATTGGTCCTCATGGAATGACTTAGATCATGGTTCTGAGTCATTGATTTATTTGGCATGGATACCTATAGATCATCCTCCATCTATCTCTAACAATTCATGTGGTAGCTTCTAATTTGCTTGATCATTCATCATGAACCATGTCATTGGGCCAAGCTTGTTGAGTTAAGTAGCCTTAAAAGTCTGAATTGTACTTGTAGATCCATTCAGGCTCTGGGATTTATTTAACTTGCTTGCTTCAGTGTTTTCATTTCTCATGACTCATTAAAATTCATAAGTGAAGTCTTTGAGAAATCTCTATTTTCACTATAGACCCATTTAGGTTTTTTGAATGGCTTTACTTACAAAACTTATAAGTCAAACATGTTGGGAAACCTAATTTGCACTATCAAGGTTGCTTGCTCTTTCAGTTTTTTTGATTGCTTCTACTTATAAAATTTTATAAGAAAAGTTCTTTTAAAAACTTGATTTTGCTTTGCTTAAGACCCTTTTAGGTTTTTTGAGTCCTACTTTTTTTCTCCTTCAGGTTCTTTAAGGCTCCTTATAAAAAAACTATAAGTAAAGCATTTGACAAATCTTGACTTTTACTGTAGAGTTGTTCAAGTTTTCCAAGTGACTTCACTTCTTACTTAAAGACTTTAGCCATGAAATTGACACTTATATCATGTCATGGGTAATTCAGTCAGGTTTTATGTTTTTGGTAATTTTCCCAAAGGAATTCCTTTAGGTCTTTGTCTTTTAGTTTCTTTGGCATCGGGCTTGGCTAAAATCCTCAATGTAATTCCCTAAAGGAATTCCTTCAAGAATTTACTTCTGGAATTTTACAAAGGCTTAATCAAAAGTTCATTTGGCAACATTTCCTGAAGGACACTTAGATGAAACTATCCTTCAAAAAAGTTCCAAAGGACACCCGATAGGAATAAAAGGCCCCTTCAAAAAAAATTGAAGGGCATTTCCAAAGAAAATGGCCCTTCAGAACTATTTTAAAGGGCAACCTTTGGGAAGAAAGGGCCAAAAGTGACCCTTCAATAAAATTATCAAAGGGTAATTGGACAAAAAATTCCATTCAAATAAATTCCAAAGGGGCATTTGAGAAAAGACCAAGGGAAAAGTTCCCTTCAAAAAAAAAATCCTAAGGGACACTTGGGCAAAAAGTACCTTTCAAAATTTTTCCAAAGGGTCACTTGGGCAAAAATTTCACTTCAAAATTTTTTTAAAGGGTCACTTGGATGAAAATTTCCCTTCAAAAAAAAATCTTAAGGGTCACTTGGAGGAAGAAACAAGGTGAAGTGCCCTTCAGAATTTTTCTGAAGGGTCATGTAGACAAAAAGTTCCCTTCATAAAAAAATTTGAATGGATACTTGGGGGGGGGGGGGAGGGGGGGGGGGAACAAGGCAAGGAAAAGTGCCTTCAAAAAATTCTGAAGGGCACTTCAAAGGGAATTAGATCTTTAGAACTTTTCCAAAGGGCACATTAGGAAAAAATTAAGGAAAAAAAAACTTGGGAAAGACAAATACAAAGGACATCTTTCAGACCTAAGTCTAAAGGAAAAGTTTGAGTAAAATAAGTCCAAAGGGTAAAGACAAACGAGCCCAAAGGGAAGAAATAAGGGGAAGGAAAAAAATAAAGGGAAAGATAAGCCTAAAGGGAAAGAAATGACTTGAGGGGAAAAGAATAAAGGCAAAATAGAAAAAACAAAGGGGATGAGGCAAAACACGAGAAGCCCAACATGAAGAAGCCAAACTAGCCAAGGATAAAACTTAAAAAGGGGGGACAAAAATTGGTCAATAGGTAGGTCTTGGGAAGACAAATTTTAAATGAATTTTGAAATTTGTGTTATTTGGTAGCATATGCAAAAATATTAAAATAGTGTAACTAAATAGTATATTGAAAAACCACCTAATTAGACTATGGTAGTGATTTAACAGTTTTGGGAATATTGGTGTATTATTCCTAATTTAGTTAAAGGGTATGAGTAGTTAAATTATTAAATAAATATGAAATAATTAATCTATTTATTTGTGTAATTTGACTATAATTTAAATATTTCTAAAATAGTAATAAGAGATAAAAAAGTAAGACTTAGATAGAAACTGACTAAGATGGCTATTATAGATCTAGAATTCACTATGTGAGACTAGGATAGTGTCATAAATCAAGATCTATAGTTTGTTTTATGATTAGAAAAGAGCACAAAAATAGGGCACTAGTGGTACCAATTTTGTAGTCCACTTTTACCTCAACTGTCTAGGAGGCTTAAGCTTTTTAGATTTTATTCACTATGTATGTGTGACCTTGTTTGTGAATTTTTTACTATTAAATGTCTATATAACTCCCTATAGAGTATATGTTGTCTTCAAACCCTAGAATCCTTTGTATTTTGACCAAATTTTATGAATATGAGAGGGCTTAGTGTGTGTAAGATGTACTGAATGTAAATCCACACCTCTTGTGTGGGCACACTACCTATATACTAATACTTTGAAAAGGGATCAAGCCATATATAGTTCTCCCACTTGATGTGCTTTGTGTAATAGTGTGTATAAAGATGAAAAATAATAAATTGTATGTGATTAATATGGCTATGGAATGGTGTAAGGATTTGAATAAGCTTTTAATAGTATTAGCTAGTTATATGCTAAGAATAAGGAATATTGCATGAGTAGAATTACTTATATTCTTGATTACTAATGATAATTGCTAACCCTTCCCAAATGATATTTGAATGGGATTTTATAGGGATTTATTGGTCATGGGTTTAATGTACTTGTATCAGGCCAACAAGGATAAGGATGAGGAACTAGAAGGAACTGACTATTAGGGCTAAATCTTCACTTGGACAAGAGCATTAAAATAGGACACTAGTGGCATTAGCATTTTAGTCCAAATTTGGTGTTATTATCCTTAATTTATGGGGCTTAGGGGGATGGATTTATCATGGAAAGAGTATTCTAACTAAGATAGGATTAGGTTTAGAAGGCTATGGATGACTAGGAATCAGTGAAAAGATGCCTATGAGGGTCATGAAATCAAGTAGGAGGGACCTATGGGTTGGTTGTCACAAGCCACACTGAAGTCACCAATTTTCACATTTTATATGAATACATTTACCCTCCCCCCCCACTTTATTCTAGTGATGTAATAAAGTAAAATACTAGGATAAAAGAAAAATAGAAAGTGTGCTTGAACTTACCTGCAAGGGTATATCTCATAAAGTTGTGTGATGTTAGGTGTGCATAGAGAGAGCACACTATGAAGTGTGAATCTATAAGAGAAAACAAAGAGTATATTAGTTCTTACTAGATATGCTATATATAAAATAAGAACATAAAAATCTATGTAAGAGAGAGAGGAAGAGAAAGGAACCAATACACCTCACTAGGTACATGGACCAATACAAACCCTATTGTGATGTTGAGTGATGTTGAGTGATGTTGGATGTATGTTGTACCAAGAGTAATATCATGAATAGAGTTGATTGCTCAATTCCTAAATATTTGTTTAAGAATGTAAATGCTAGTCCTTGGCTCCATCATTTCCCACTAAGTGAAGCTAGGTGCTCATACATGTGTTTATAGATGTTTGGGTTGTATGTTTAATCCCTCTGAATAGGTGGCTCAAGAATACAAAGGCTAGGTAGTCCATTGGCTCCATTGTTACCATGTAAAGAGAAGTTATGAACTGATACCAATATAAAATATTTGTCATATAAGAAGGATCTTGAAGCCCATGAATGTTATATTAATCTAATAATGTTGGTGTAGATAGCCAAATGTATGTTAGAAACTAGGCCACTCTTAGCCACTCCAAAAGATAGAGATTAGGCTTGTATGAAATCCACTTTGAAACTAGTGTACTAGGCTTATATGAAAGCCACTCAAAAAATGTGGAAGTTAGGCTTGTATGAAATCCACTCTAAAACGATGCCAACCACCTGTAGATGGAATAAAGCATGTAATTGTTGAGAATTTATAGGTAATACTGAACTTGAAAAGAAAAGAAAAGAAATGTGTTGCACACATTACCCCCAATCACTAGTGTTTGAAACATGGATTTTGATCTAAAAATTATACTAACTACCATATCTAAAACTGGAAGCAAGATCCATCATGACATACATGATTCCCCCTATATCTAGATTCTCTAAGCAAAAGTGTACTAAAAACTATTGATTTTAAACTAGTCTAGCTATGTAAAGATGTAGTTGAACTTACTTTTTTGCTTGCTTCTAGAAAATCTAGTTTTTTTTATTGTTTAGATAGGAGTGCCAAAAATGAACACTAGAGGTATCAATACTATAGTCTAACCTTGGCACTATTGTCTTAGGCTAAATCTAATGACTATTATAACATTTTCACTATCTTCCTAGTTTGTTCTATCTAGTTTGATGTCTGATTGTTGTTTTAGATGTTCTAAAAGATAAAATTTTGACCATTAAGAGATTTGATATCTATGAAAAAGCCCACATTTATTTTCCCCTCTTTTGAGGGTAAGAATCAAGACCCTACAATGATTTCCCTTAGAATAAAAATCCTTACAATTGTGTTATGTTATAAAAATACATGATATAGCAATGAAAATTGACAAGATGTCTCAAGATATAGCATGGTTTACAATGAGAGATTTTTAGATCAATAGGGGTATGCCTAGATAGATATTTTATAATGTAATAGCATGTGTAATATACTGAATTAGAACTAGAAGTTTAGTTAGTTGTTAGTTGTTAGTTGTTAGTTGTTAGTTGTTATTTATTAGTTATTAGTTATCAGTTGTTCATTATCAAGGAGGGATGGAGCATGATGTCCATCATAACATCCAATAAATCAAGATAATACATGATGTGGATTGTGGCATTGTAAACAAATGAAAATCAATCAAGAAAGAAGACCATAAGGTAAGAATCAAGAAGCATACAAGGGTGGCCACGGAACCAATCAAACAAGGGACATAGGCACATGTCACTCAAACTAGAAAGTAAGTATACAAAGCATGTTCAAATGCCACATACACATATAAGTGAAAAAAGTAAGGATATAATGAAATCCAGAATCACATAGAAGAGTACATGCAAAAGACATTGGCAAATATCCTAAGGCACACACATGAATAAAAGCAAAGGACATTTTCAAATGTACTAAGACACATACAAGAGACAAATAAGAACTAATAAATATAATCACATCTAGATACTCAAAACAAGGAAATAAATCATGTATGAAATATAAATATAATCACATATAATTGATCAAATCAAGAAGAGAAAGTATGCAAGACATGTTAGTACAAGACTAGGTATATGCTAAAAAATACACAAGTGCTATATACTAATGAGTGTTAATAGAGTAATTTGTGTAAGCTAGTAAATAATGTACATAAACATGATAACTAAAGTGTGTGTTGTAGGAATGACATAACTTGGATGGTGTAGTCATCTAGAATATGCCCTAAGTGGGTAGATATATTGATGTGTATCTTGAATGTAGAAGTAGGATTCCCCCTCAATGAGAAGAGTAAAGAGATCAAGGATATGGATGTCACTACATACACTCAAATAAGATCAAGTGAAGTATGGTAATGTAGATAAATTAATAAATAATATCATAGAATAGCAATGTAAGTCTAGCATATAGTAGAAATATAAAACATGGATAATACATACAATTGAATTTTTTTTGATGTTTTTTTAATACTTGAATGTTTTTGTATTTTGAGGTGTTATATTGTTTTTGGTATTTTTGATCTTTGAAGCTATGTGTAATAAATGATAAGGAAACTATGTATAAGATATTAAAGATAATATATGTAGAATCATGAAAATAGAAACTCTATACAAGTAATCAAAAAGAAACTATGTATAAGTAATTTAAAATAAGCAATATGTACACAATGATGTAAAAGACTTGGCTAGAGGGGGTAGAGGGTCCAAGGATGGAGCTCATTAGGGATGTAGATGGAGGATGGGATCACATCCATCATCAAATGCCTCAAGATCATCATCATAAATATTATCATATGCCATAGATGTTGTATTCATCGTGGCTATCTCTTCAGGTGTCAATAAGATCTA
Organism: Torreya grandis; assembly: GCA_037957365.1. Lineage (NCBI taxonomy): Eukaryota > Viridiplantae > Streptophyta > Pinopsida > Cupressales > Taxaceae > Torreya > Torreya grandis. The sequence goes on along the minus strand of JARHVA010003563.1, from coordinate 887,377 downwards.
TGATCTATGTGTAGTTGGAGATATATCACTTGTAATGGTGTCATCCTATTGATAGTGAAATAAAGGTTTCTCTAGTGGTGAAGATGTTGAGTCCCCTATAACATATTTAATCTAGTATTATATGGCTTCAATGGAAGTGGGGAAGCTAGTTTTAGTGATGGTGTAATCTGAATAATACCCTAAACCTATAGTTTATCCAATCTCTGATGTAAATTTGTACATGATTTTATATCATCACTTGTAATACTATGAAAAATACAAAATGGGTGACATTCCTACTATGGTAATCTAATAATAGATCTATGTCATACTATAGGTAGTGTGATTAATCCATAATCAAGTAACATCTATAGCAGAATTTGTGGCTGATGTTGTGTACTACCTTCCTAAATTTGAATGATTGGCTCTATATCCATAGAGGTAACCATGTGAACTATATATACCAAGTGATCTATCTATAGCTTTGAATGTGGATTATATCTTGAAAATGTAGTGTGAGATGTTAAGAGTGATATAATATGTGTAATGAGAGCTCTAGAGTCATCTCAATACTCTCTTGGGCCAACTAGTGTAAAGCTCAATCCACACAAATAGTCATCTATGAGTATGGGTGTCATATCATCATCTAAAGTAGCTTGGTAATCTGTATCAAAATCATGTACATATGGTAACTTAGAGTTTACCACAAGGGGTAGTTATGATATGGGAGTCTCATAAATTGTAGTAGTAGAAGACAGTGGTGCTATGATAGTATCTGTAATTAACAAAGTAAATGTATTTATAAAATCAACTGGTACTACTTGAATTATTGTCAATAAATGTATAATTATAACTAGTGTAGGAATTGTGACTGATGAAGTAGCTAGAATGGTTGAAGCTACTATGACTAGCTTAATATTTAGAGCTGAGGACACAAATGTAAGTGGAGGAGTGAAAGATGTACTAGTCTTTCTTACCTCATATGTATGTATCTAATCAAGATAAATGTAATGAGGTGGCAACTAAACTATGATATGAGGTGTCCCATCTGGAAAAATAGTCAAAGATGACTCTATAATTTGATAATATATAAATGGTTGGTTATCTATTGGGCATGTGTATAGGTATCCTTCATGGAGAAACTTTACAAATAAATGAAGAGTAGAAGTAAATTCACTCATGGCATGTATCTAAGGTCATCCAAGTATTATAATGAAGAGGACTTGGCATGACCTAGAACTATGTAGAAGGGTTTTTAACCCTACCATTATATCCAAGGCAATGGTTCCTAATGTCTTTCATAGTATATCATCAAACCTTCTAATATTGCTATATGATTTTGTACATGGATTCCATATCTATGATCATGGTTTGTAAGAATTTAATATTACATATATTAAGTCTAGAACTACTATCAACTAGAACTCTCTTCATTGTGTTAGTTTTAACTTGAACTTGTATGAATAGTGGTAAAGTTTGATCAATAACTATCTGAGAGGGCATGTCCTCATGGTTAAAATAAATAACATCTTCTATAGTTTTTAACATGTTGACCATGAAAAAATGAATTTTGGATATTTTGGAAGTAGAGTGATGAATAAAAGGGAGAAGGAAGGCATGAAAGGGGAGGCTTCTGGATTGGATTACCAGGTGGCACTTGGCTTATAGCATGCAACTCAAGGTACGAGGACTACTCATAACACTCCCTTCTCATAGGATTTAGGCCTTATGGTGTGGATGTGCCCAATGGTAAGTGAATTCCCAAGGTCAAAGGCTGCCTTGAATGATGTAATGAGAGGCCCAAGATTGTTATTCCACTGGAAATGATTGCTGAAGACATAGAGTACTATTTAAAACACTCCTTGTATTGTAAGTTTCTAGGGCTTAGGACTTTGCTCCAATTCCTAAAATCATGGGCTCAAAGGATGTGGGCATGAAAAGGGGAAATGGACATTACTCTACTAGCGAACAGCTATTTTATGGTCACTTTTACCTATCTGACTGACTATAACAAAGTCTTTGCTAGAGGCCCTTATTTCCATAACTAGGTGGGGCTGTTTATCAAGCCATGGCATGCATGTTTTATACCATCAGAGAAGTTTCCAAATTGTGTCCTAGTGTGGGTGCATCTACGTTGCTTTCTATTGGAATGTTGTTGGGAAGACACTCTATAGATGCTTGCATCTCTGCTGGGAAGGCCAGTTAGCTCTTCAATGTCAATCCTTGGGAAAAAGGTAATGACTTATGCCCGCATCTATGTTAAAATTAACCTTAGCAAGCCATTTCTTGATGCTATGGAAATGAGTGTGGGACCCTTTACTTGGGTGCAACAGTTGGACTATGAAACCCTTCCTTTTTGTTGTTGTCTTTACCATGTTTATGGTCATTTGCACTGATGGTGTCCCAAATCAAAAGCCTTTGAACCTTAGCCTACTCAACCTCCTCACAATCCCCCTGGAGCTGACAAAGGGAAGGGCATTGTTTCAAGTGATGTGCCTAAATTTAATGGTTTTGTCCCAGTCAAAGGCTGTTATAGAAGTAGGGGCCAAAAATGGTCCTTAAAGGAAAGACAAGCAAATGACTCGTTTAACAAGTTTGAAATATTAGATGATCTTAATCGGCAGGAGGTGAACCTAGGGTTGATGATTTTAGATCAGGAGGCTAAGGGCCCAGCCTAAGTGACCATTGTTTTAGGTGCTTTAATTGAACCACATGATGTTGGGGATTGGCACATGGATACGGACCAACAGATGATGGTTTCAGAAGTGTTAGCTTCCTCAGTTGAACCCTCTAAAGAAGATGGAAATATGCCTCTCATTAGGAAATTTGGGGCCTTAAGGGTAGCAAGGAGTAGTAAATCTTCTCCTCATTTGGGAATTATGCAAAGGGATCTCAAGAAGGGAGGGGGGAGAAATCTGTCAAGCCTAGTAGAAAAAAGGACCTAGAAAAGATTAAACTAATGGGAGAGACTTTGGTGGAGTCATGGTCAATAAAGACTCTGGATGCTCACTTTTTGAATACCTTGAAATGAATGTACTATCATGGAATGTAAGGGGCTTGAACAACAGCCCTAGAAAAAATAATGTTCATAATTTTATTAGAAATCAAAGACCTGATGTTCTTTTTCTGCAAGAGACCAAGATTACAGTTGAAGCTATGTTCAATCTCACACCTAAGTTGTGGAGGCAAGGGGATTGTCAATGCAATAGGGCCCTCAGATCTTTAGGAGGGATAGCTTGTTTTTGGAACCCATGGAAGATTAGTCCCCTTGGGTGGCTATCTTCTAAGTTCACCATGACTATGATTGCTTCTAGTTTTGACATGGGGGAAGTCATACTCCTCTCCAATATTTATGACCCTACAAAATGGTGGGGTAAACACTCCTTATGGGGCCATATTAGTTTTGTCTGCAGCTTGTCTCCTTTCCAACCTTGGATTCTAGCTAGAGATTTTAATGCTATTTTAGAATTAGCTAAAAAGCTGGTACAATAAGGCTAGACACCTCTACTTTTATTATGCATAATTATATTGATGCTTTGAATTTAGTTGACATTAGGCCTAGTAATGGTCAATTTACATGGAACAATCATAGGACTGGGAAGAACTGCATTACTGAGAGATTGGATCATTTTCTAGTTTTTGGTTATTGGGTTGTTGGTATGTGGTCTATGAGGTTTGAATTTTTAGACTGGAGATGATCTAATCACTAGCCTATTAAGCTTAATAGTGTTTCAACTTTTTAGCCTCACTCTCCCCCCTTTAGATTCCATCTCATGTGGTTATGGGATCAGTCATTATTCAAGTGTGTGGCCAATTGGTGGAGGTGGGGTAGGCCTGCCCATGGTACGGTAATGTACATCTTTGCTAAATCATTGTAGTATGTGAAGTATAAGCTCAAATAGTGGAATCATCAATGCTTTGGGAATATTTTTCATGCTAAGGCTACTGCTTAGGCTAAGCTAGATGGTATCATGAGACTAATAAGGGAGGAAAGATTGACTGAAGAATTACTTCAAGATGAAGCATAGGCTATGAAAGCTCTAGAGGAATGTGAGCTTCAGGAGGAAATGTTTTGGAAGCAAAAGGCCCAAATAGAATGGCTCCAATAAGGGGATAGAAATACCTCTTTTTATTTAATATGTCCAAAGCTAGGAGGCATGGCAACTCTATTTTGGTCCTAGTCAATGAAAGAGGTGAGTGGCTTAACTCCTTCCCTATAATGTTAGATGAGTTAGTGCAGTAATTTTCCTCTCTTTTTATGGAAGATGTGAATGGGGAATCACTAGAAGAAGCTCAGGTTCTCTCCTATATTCCACCTCTGGTGACATGTGAAATGAATGAGACTTTAATGAAGGACATCACTCTTGGGGAGATTGAGGAGACTATTGTCCAGATGAAAAAAGGGAAAGCACTTGGGCCTAATGGCTTCCCAGCTGAGTTCTACCAAGAATTTTGGGACATTATCAAATTGGACCTTTTAGCAGTTATCTAAGAATCTCAATGGAATAAACAAATTATTAAGGCTTTAAATGTGTCCTATCTCTCTCTCATACCCAAATGTGAAGGAGCTAATAGGGTAAGTCAATTCCATCTCATCTTTCTTTGTAATGTTGTTTATAAAATTATATCCAATATTATTATTGATAAGTTAAAATGAGGGCTAAGAGCTATGATTTTTGAGGAGAAGAGTGGTTTTGTGGAGGGAAATAAAATTTTAGATGGTATTGTTATAGCTTCTGAGTCCATTCACTCCATGGTCAGTTCCAAAGATAAGGTGATGTTTATTAAGTTGGATATGGCTAAGGCCTTTGACAGGGTCAAGTGGTCATTCGTATGGAATATTCTTAGTGATTTTGGTTTTGGGGATGAATGGACTCAATGGGTCATGAGTGGCATTACCTCAATTTCCTTCTTAGTGCTTATTAACAGGGAACACATGGAGTTATTTGGTGCCTCTAGGGGTTACAACAGGGAGATCCTTTATCCCTATATCTCTTTCTTTTCCTCGCTGAAGATTTGGGGAGGATGATTAGAAGGAACTAGGAGGATGGGATTATTTAAGGCTAGTGATGGGGTGGTGAATTTTTGGTGCAATCTCACCTGTAGTTCATAGATGACACTACTCTGATGGGCATGGCCATAATGAGAGAAGCAACTAATTTTTGTAAGGTGTTAGATGTTTACTTAACTACTTCAAGACAAATGATCAATGAAGACAAGTCATCCATCTTCTTCTTCAATACTTCAAGCCCCATCCAGTAGTGGATTGCTCAGACTCTAGATTTTTAGATTGGGATTCTCCCCTTGATTTACTTGGGTATTCCTATCTCAGTCAGTCATCTACCCAGGGAGTCCTGGTAGAATATTTTGGATAAATTTTGGGTGAAAGTGAATCATTAGACTCATGGGTGGCTATCTTTTATTAGTTGTATTCAACTAATTTAATTGATGGTGTAGGCTCTACCCATCTACATATGTATGCTCTAGGTTGCCCCATTGGGAATTGTTAAGGAGTTTGATTTGGTTGCTAGGCAATTTTTATGGGCTAGTAGCCTGATGTCCTCTAAATGGAGTCTATTTCATTAGGAGGTTATTTATAGCCCCAAAAGATATGGGGGTCTTAGTTTAAGGTAGTCATACTTGAATGGCATTGCTCTAGTGGTGAAGCTTTATTGGCATTGGTGTACTAAACAAGACAAGGCGTAGGCCAGAATTCTCTCCCAAAAGTACTTCTCAAGGACTAATCAAGGTGATATTCCATGCCACCCCCTCATGGGGAAAGACTCGATGATATGGGTTAATCTCAAATAAGGGGCTACTCTTATTAAGGAAGGCTTATTTTGGATTCGTAAGTGGGGGTCCAAGGCTCTTTTATGGATTGACTCATGGGATGGTTATCCACCCATTATCTCTTAGTTCCCTAATTTTTTGAACCTCTACCAGATATTTCTTGAGCTTAGTCAGTCTCAGGTGAATGAATTTAAATCATATATTTCATGTAGAAAAATAGAGGTGGCATGATGGAAGGCTCTAGAGGCTTGGCCAGTTGTTGGGATGCATGAGGAACATGTTGAGCTACTTAGTCTTCTCTCTAGACGTTGTTATAGCTCCCTTTAGGAGGATAATGAGCTTGCTTGGTCTCCCAATCCTAAGGGAGTTTACACAGTCACCTTAGTGTATCAGGCAATACTATCTCAAAGATTGGGTAGGGGAAGTTCAGTGGTGGAGGTAGGTTTGGAACAAATTATCATGGCCAAAATGCAAATACTTTGTTTGGATGTTGGCATGAAATAGATGTCTAACCTGGGACAATATCCAAAAGAGAGGCTTATAAGGTCCTTCACTTTGTGCTATGTGTGGGGTGGTTGAGGAATATTTTGCTCACCTATTTTTTCACTATCACTTTGCTTTACAAATTTGGCATTTCTAGTGGGATGTCTGGCAGAGTCCCTATTTTCATGCTTTCTCATTGATAATTTTTTGGAATGGCATGGGTAAACTCCCCTCTATGATGCCTTTGTTGTAGGAAGTATGGTTAGGGGGGGCCATCTTCTTATTTTGGAAACTTTGGCTTGAGAGGAAGTGGTAGATGTTTTGGGGTGAGAGGAACATGGTGCAACAAGTCTGGCAAAAAATTATGGGGATGATTCAAGAGACGGTGCAGGCTAAGAGTGAGGTGTGCCTTGTTGTAATTAAGTAAGATGCTAAGGTGGTGGTGAGACTAGGATTCTAGGGTCTTTCAAGGAATTCAACTTGTGTCAGGAGAGGTCGACGGGCTAAGGAGAAAATTCACAAGGTTGGTCAGTGGCAGCATCCTCCTAATGGGATTCTCAAGATCAATACAGACAGTTCCTCTAGGGGCAAGCCTGGGCCCACAAGTATTGGAGGGATAGGCAGGGACTCTGAAGGTATGGTGATTTTATTCTTTGCAGTCCTTGATGGGGTGCAAACCATCAACATTATGGAAGGATAGGCTATTCTCTATGCTCTTGAGAAGGCTCATGTTATGGGTTGGCATAGGATTATTTTTGAATTAGATTCCCAAGTTTTGATCAATATGCTTGTTAAGTGGAAAGAGTTGGATGTTAGTTGGCAATTGGATTTGATTGTGTAGTAGATTTTATGGGTTAGCTCACTCATGGATATGGTTATGTTTGCTCATATTTCATGCGAATGGAATAGGGTAGTGGATTATTTCATGAAATGGGCATCTGAGCATTTAGATGGAGGAAGTACTGAGGAATGGGAGATGCTCTTGTTGGTGCTTTTCTTTGATTTGGAAATAATTCTAGAGGAAGATAGGGGGGATTATGATAATGGTTAACTTGGAACATGCATAGTTCTTCTACTTTTTTTGTTTTCCTTAGGGGGTTCCTGCCTCCTATTTTTCTTGTAATACTCTTCTTTGATTTTCAATAAAATTTTTACCCTTTTTATTAAAAAAAACATGTTAACCACTGATGAAAAATAATAAGGATCTAAATTAATGGGCATACAAGTTTGAGTGAGTGCCTGATAAAGAATTTCCTTGAACACATTAGATTTTTAAAGTAGTTCTAACATGGACATCTTAGTTGGTGTGTTTCTCAAATGATCAACAATATCATATGCCTTAACTTATCAATATTAAATATAGTTACAAACATGAAATTTGAATCGGGTGGAGTGATTGTGGGTGGGAAAAGAATCAAGGAGAATCTGGTAGGAGGCATAGACCCTGGGGGAACAAAAGAGGAAGAAGGAAAAAATGGAGGGCCAGGATCATTGATTCATGCTGACAAGGGTAAGGATCCATGTGCTTATGAGCTTGCTAGTGGGGTTGGAAATCCCCCAGTGAATATTGTGTTAGAATAGTACATTGAGAATGTGATAAATAATGTTTCATATAAAAAGGAAAAGACACCCAAAAGAAAGACAAGATTCCTTGAACAAAGGACATGGATGTCGTTGTTTGGAAAAAAACTACAGGGAAATCCATTTTTCCATTGGTGACATCTAAATCATGCTGGGAAAAAGGTGAGTTTCAAGTTTTTATCCCAGATCCTTTACTTGATTTCTCAGTGTCATCCATGGAACTCACTCTTGTGGGTAAATTTATAAGAGCAAGACCTAATATAGAATCTCTTAGAAATATGGTCAAAAATAAATGGACTATATGTGGAGATGTTGACATTGCACCAATGGTGAATGGATTCTTCTCTTTTATTTTTAATTGTAAAGAAGATTTGAATAAGGTTCTTAGTGGAGGGCCTTGGTCATTTGGAAAATGTTCTCTTATAATCAAAAAATGGGAACCAAATATGGATCTATCAGATTCATTTTTCTTAACTACCCCTATATGGGCTAGACTACCTAGACTTCCTTTAGAATTTTGGCATGAGGACATTTTTAAAGGAATAGCTAGCTCATTTGGTGAACTAGTGGTAGTGGATAATGACACGGCTTCAAGAACTAAACTCTAAAGTGCTAGAATTTATGTAAAAGTGGCAGACTTGAATAACCTCCCAAAAAAAGTGGAATTAATATCAAAGCTTGGTAAGAAAACCCAAGAGATTATCTTTGAAGATCTACCAAATTCCTACTATGCATGTAAGAAACAAGGGCATTGGGTTAAGAGCTATCCCTTTAGAGGTAAAACATATCCTAGGAAGGTCCAGGATGGAAAAAGGATCCAACAAAAGAAAATATGGAAAATTAAAGAGGACAATCGAAAGATAGGAAAGAATCAAGAAGTTTCAATAGACCTTTATATAGAAGAGGATGAAGTTTCTTTTAATGAAGAGGCTGGTGTTCTTAATACTATAGGAGATAAAGAGCTTTCTTTAAAAAAAGAAAATTCCTTGAATGAAGAACAGGGGATGCACTCGGAGAACAAAGAGGTAGAATATCCATCAGAGGAAAAGACAGACCTATTAGATCAAATCGATGTCCACCATAGTATTGAAGATCAGTACAAAGATTTAAAGGACAATTATGGGATAGAGGAAGGAGAATTGAAGCCTGAAGGGGGAAAAAATTTAGAGGAAGGTGAGAGGCCTGTTACCCAAATGGAGGAGAGTCAGGTGTCAACCAAGGAAGATAAAAACATTCCAGTGAAAGGGACCCGCATTGCAGAAGTAATGAAAGAGGAAGGGAAAAAATCAAAATACCAAAAGAAAAAAGATGAGAAAAATAATAATATAACAAATGTTGAGATGAGAAGTTCTAAGGGGAAACCTAACGGGAATCTATGGAAAAAAGAAGGAAAAGGAAATGATCCGCAATCTAAGATAAAACCAGATGTTGGCTCTCTGGAAAAAGTTGGAAAAAAATCTGCAAGGAAGATCAAAGAGATGGAAAGCAAATAGAATATTATGGATGGAAGGTAGACTACTTTGCCAGAGTATACCTAATTAAACAGTAATGAAAATATTAAGCTGGAATATTAGGGGGCTAAACAATATTAACAAAGTGAATATAGTTAGGAATTTTGTCAAAGACCAAAAGCTGGATTTCCTTTTGCTCTAAGAAACCAAGATGAGCAAAGAGAAAGCAGAATAGATCAAAGACTTTAAAAATTATTCCATTAAGGCTAGTAGTTCTGAAGGTGCTTCAGGGGGTACTATGATTCTATGGAAGAAGAATCATTACTCTGGATCAATTTTGACAGAAAGTAAAAATATTATGATTGTTAAAATAACTAGTGTTGACTAGAAGGAAAGGTGGTATGTGGTAAATATCTATGCTCCTAAGGTCAAGTTCCAAAGGAAAAAGGTCTGGGAGACTATCTCAAATTTCAAAATCAAAGACTATAGTGATCGATGGATTAGAATGGGAGACTTTAATGTACCACTATATGATCATGAGAAAAAGGGAGGTAATACTATTCAATTGGAAGGGAGATTTGATCTAATGGAGTTTATAAACAAAGAAGGACTAATGGATATGGAACTCCAGGGAATTTAGTTTACTTGGATCAATAAGAGAATTGGCAATGAATGTATACAGGCCAAGCTCGATAGGGCCCTTATCTCTCCAGACTGGACAAAAGAATATATATGTAAGTTGGAAGCATGCCATAGAATAGGTTCGGATCATTATCCTCTTTTCTTCACAGTGGCCAAAAGGAATGTGAAAAAGAATCACCCTTTCAGATTTGAAAAGATGTGGTTGTAACACCCATAGTTTGAAAGTAAAATGGAAGAGTGGTGGAATATACCTATTGAGGGTACGACCCTCTTTAGAGTTGTCTCCAAGCTCAGAAACGTTAAAAAGGAAGTTAAGAAATGGAATAAGTATTGTTTTCAAAATATCTTCGAGAAAAAGAATACAATCAAGGAGGAAATTAGTAGAATTCAGGAAAAAATTCAGCAAGATGGATACACTTCAGAACTCATTACTAATGAGAGTGAAAAGCTGGTTCAATATCAAGAAATAATAACCAAGGAAGAAATCTATTGGAGAAAAAGATCAAGGGTGTTATGGTTGAAAGAAGGAGATAAAAATACAAAGTTTTTCCACCTCTCCACTCTGAAACATAGAGCTAAAACTCAAATTCAATACCTAAATAAGGGAGATTAGAAGATTTTAGAGGAAAAAGAAATCAAGAAGGAAATGCTATCCTTTTTCTCTTCCCTGATGAAGGCTGACATAAATATCAATCTAGAAAATCAGGCTGATATCCTTGGCGTGATTCCTCCACTGGTCTCAAAGGAATAGAACAAAATGCTATGCTCAATACCTAAGGACGAGGAAATCTTCAAAGTAGTTTGTTCTCTAGGAGGAGATAAAGCACCGGGACCAGATGGATTTCTCGTGTTCTTTTTTCAAAAACTCTAGAAATTTGTTGGTAAAGACGTAAGTAATGCGGTGAAGGAATTCTTTGGAGCCAAAAAGATACTTAAGGAAGTAAATTCTACTTTTTTTGTTTGATTCCAAAAAAGATAGGAACTAACTCACCTGACTAGTTTAGACTGATTAGCCTATGCAATTCATTCTATAAAATCATATCTAAAGTACTTACATCTAGACTTATTTAAGTGATTCCTAAAATTATTGCTAACCAGCAAAACAAATTTATCCTAGGTAGATAAATCCTCAACTCTATAATTACTGTTCATGAGAACATTCATTCGTTGTTTATCTCTAACAATGAGGGATTCATTATGAAAGTTGATATTGCAAAAGCTTATGACAAGGTGGACTGGTTATTCCTATCAAACAGTTTAACAGCTTTTGTCTTTGAACAAAAGGTGGTTGATATGATTTATTAGTTGATATCTACCACCTCTATTGCTGTACTGGTTAATGGGAGCTCATCCCATTTCTTTAATCCGTCAAGGGGATTGAGACAAGGGGACCCTATATCCCCCATTCTGTTTGTTATTATGGTCGACTGTATGGGAAGATGTATAGGAGACTTAGTTTGTAAAGGTTTATTTAAGGGTCTTAAACCCTCTTCTCATCCTCTAATATGCTCCCATGGACAATTTGTTGATGATACTATATTCATGGGGAAATCTAAAGTCAAGGAAGCCAGAACTTTGAAGCAAGCTATAAATTTATACTCATCTACCTCTGGACAGTTGATAAATTGGAACAAAAGCGTAGTGTTCTTCACTAATACCCCTATTCAGAGATAGAACAAAATAGCTAAAATCCTTGAATGCTCTATTGGTTCTTTCCCATCCTCTTACTTGGGTCTCCCTCTTGGGATGAAAGTCCCTGAAGCCTTTTGGGAAGATCTCATTAATAAATTTAGTAAGAAACTTGCGGGATGGAAAGGAAATTTTCTCAGCCAGGCAAGAAAGCTAACCCTTCTCAAAGCAAGTCTTCAAAGCATACCTACTTATGCTCTAAGTCTTTTCAGAATTCCCACCAAATTTGTAGAAGCAATTGAAAAAATGCGAAGAAATTTTCTTTAGACAGGAATAGAGGAAAAAAGGAGAATGCCATTAATTGCCTAGGAAAATATATGTAAACCTTTTAGGGAAGGAGGATTGGGAATAAGGAATAGAAGAAGCATGAATACAGCTCTCTTAGCAAAATAGGGATGGAGGGTTTTTCATGAAAACAAAGAATGGAGAAATATATGGAAGCAAAAGTATTTATTTAATGCAAAATCCCTCTCTAAATTCTTTTCTTACCCTGATGTAACCCGTCCATCTTCTATATGGGGGGCTGTTCAGGGTACTAAGCAAATTTTAGAAAAAGGAAGCTCCTGGAAAGTAGGTAATGGAAAAAAGGTGAATTTCTGGGAGGATGCTTGGCTAAAATAAATCCCTTTGATAGAAGAATTTCAAGATAAAGATGTAATTAACGGTTGTAAGCAAATATATGGAATAAAGGTTAATCAATACTGGCAGAACAATTCATGGGTGAACCTAAATGATATTGATCAAGATTTCAATAATATTCAAATATCCCTCAATGCTATTTCCCTCTATTCTAATCTTGAAGATAAGATTGTTTGGCATGATGAGCCTAGTGGACAATTTAAAGTTTCTACCATTTTTACTTCAAAGGGAAACGTTAACCAACCATTATGGACACAGGCCTGGATCAAGGGTCTCATCCCTAAAATCAAAATCTTCTTTTGGACCCTTCTCCAAAATAAAATCTTGACTCTTGATAACTTATAGAAAAGAGGAATAAACATAGTGAACAGATGTATTCTATGAAAAAAAGGCTTTAAAGATAGAGATCACTTGTTTGTGAACTGTTCCTTTACGCAGCTAGTTTGGAAAGAAATCCTCAATCTTTGGGGTATTGCTTGGATTCAACATAAAAATGTGGATCTATCTTTTAAAAGTTGGTACTGTCCCTCTAAGAATCCTGATGTTCTATTTTTATGGAAACTAACTCTTCCCCATATTTGGTGGAGACTATGGAAAGAAAGAAATAACTGTATTTTCAGAAGTAAATAACTTCTATGATGGGTAGTGGGGCAAAGCATCATTAGAGCTATCAAGGAGAATTTTTCATTGCAAAGGGATCCTAATCCTACCTTTCAAATTGACAATCCTTTAAGATCAAAAAAGTCTAATGTAAAAAATGAAAATCCTAGACTTGGTGTAACTTGGAATGTCTCCCCTCATGGGTGGATCAAAGGGAACTTTGATGGAGCTGCTAAAGGGAACCTGGGGAATGCAAGATGTGGAGGAGTCTTGAGAAACCATATGGGAAACATAATCAATGCTATTGCAATTCCCATTGGTAAGTCGAATTGCCATATTGTTGAAGCTTGTGCTGCCCTCCAAACCATTAAGCTAGCTGTTGAATCAGGATATTCTAAATTATGGTTGGAAGGGGACTCCTTGAATATCATAAATATCTTAAATAATAAAAGTTCTTCCTCATGGTTAATAGAGGCTATGGTGATGAAAATGAAAACTTTAATTAAATTTTTTGAGAAAGTCTCTATTACCCACACTTACTGTGAAGCAAACAGAGTTGCTGATTGGATAGCAAATTATGCAGTTTGAGTTGGACATAAGGTGAGCTGGTAGGAGACATTAAACAAGAACGTGGATCTAAGAGTGCTCATTCATCATGATGCAATTCATCCTAAGAAGGGAGAGATCAGAATGGATTAAAAATCTAATGAGTAGGGGGAGTGGATCCACGGAGGAATATATACACTCATTAAATAGAAATGTTCTAGAGTACACAAGGAGGACTCAAAATGTGCCAAAATATAGGCAAGTTCTATTCCAAACTGGAGATAGTCAAGTTCATTATTTAGCTGATAGGGAATGGGTGTTAAAGGAGATTCGTATGGCTCGTAATAAGAAAGGAGAACCAAGGAAGCAAGAACCCAAATATTGTGAAGAGTGGAGAGAAAACGAAGATGTCTGGAAGATACTACAGAGGGGAAAGGTTGTGAGTTACATGGAATGGCTTCATGGCTCAAAACCTCATATCACAATGGCTTTTTTCAAAAACTAGATTGATGATAGGGTTACCTTGCATGGCATTATGGTGAATCTCACAGAGTAATTCATAGCAGAGGTGGCGGGGCTTCCAATGGAGGGAATACAATTTTCAAAGCAGACAAGCATTTCCAATGAGGCTTTTTGCAAATTCCCTAAAATGGATGTTGAGGAGTAGCAGCTGGAAAAAAGCTGAGATTTTTTTGAATTGGAGCAAATTAAGGGCATCTGGAGGGACATCCTATGATGTATTCATGAATACTTCATACTTGATGGAAGAAGCAAAAGAGTCCACAAATTTCACTTTGTATTTCTCAATCACTTCAGACACAAAGTAAAAATCTCCTTTCCTTTTTATCTACATTTTTCCTTGCTCCAAAGTCTGTTCGCACATAAGAAAAAGGAATCTCATCCCATCTTGCATGAGGGGTTAATTCTTATAATCGAAGGGCATTGCAAGAATAAGGCAATTGTAAAGAATCCTTATTCGGGAAAATATAAGGATTTACAGAGTAATAAGAAAGAAATAGTAAAAGGGAATGAAAAATCTAAACCCAAACTCTCAAGCTTCAAAAACTAGACTGATGAGGAAACAGAGTGGGAAAGTTCTGAAAGCATTAGGGAGGAGAGTATAGAGGAAGAAGGAGGAAAAAAAAGTGGGCATTCAAATTCTAGTGAGGAAGAAGAAGTGCAAGAGAAGAATGAGAAAGAAGGAGTCACTATAGAGGAAAATTCTGAAAATAGTAACCATGAGTCTGAGGAAAACCAGCAAGTGTTTGAGGAAATTCAAAAAGATCTATATGATCCTGCTCAGGACCCTAATCCGATTAATGAAAAGGAAAATCTATTTCAGGTTGCTAACCAAATATTGGAAATGGGAGCTCAAGTAAAGGAAGCAAGTAACAAGAGGAAAGCCCTGCTGAAACAAAGGAACAAAAAAGAATGGAAACGGAGGACTATATTGAAAAAGTTGGAAGCTGTCCTAAAAAGAACATAGAAAGTTAGAGCGACAAAAGGCAGAATGACGAACCTACTAGAGTGGCCAATTGCAAAGCTGATGCTACTCTACAATTTGATTTATGGACGTATAAGGAGATAATGGAAATCAATAGGAAAATGGAAACAATGGAGGGTAAACAGGAGGTAGTTTGGAACAAAATCAATAATATGGAAAAGCAGTTGAGGGATATTCCCATAAAACTCAAAGATTATGAGAACAACCTAAAGAAACTCATAAGGGAAAGCAAATTAAAGATGGAGGAGGTAACCTCTAGCATTTGTGCTACTGCTGTTAACATTGGAAAAAGAACAAATGAGGAAATCAAAACTTTGGAGGGGCCTAGTAAGAGAACTAGACAAAGCTCAAGAAAGAAAGCTATGCAAGAGGGTCTACGCAGGTGACTGCTGCCATCCAGGACACTGTTGTGAAAGGTAAGGAAGCAGTGAAGATGATATTGGAACTAGAAGAATAGTTCCTGACTCTTTTAGTTGGTTCTGCTAGTTGGTTGCATTTTTTGGTCTTGGTACCTAGTTTTTTGAACTTTTACTATGGAGTTTCTAGGTCTCTGTAAAACCTGGGATTTATCTTTGGTTGTTCATTTGTTAGCTTTAGGTCTTTGTTTCTTGGTTTTGTTACTTAGGTGAAGTAAGCTTAAGGCTTTCCTATGGACGTTAATGTTTTATCTTTCTCCTTTTGTTCAGGGTTTCGGGGTCCCTTCAAAACCTATTTTTACCTTAATCTAAAACAATATCATATGACTTATGTAAATATACCTATATAGGTGGGTTGGTTTTGGGATGGGAAGGAATAGGAGGGTGGTGGGGTTATTGACTAGATAAAGGAGGCATGACAACATGCCAAGTAATATCTCTAACCACATTATATACTATTTGTGTAGGACTAGTAGTAGCTATGGGAGGAGATAAAATATAATCAATGGGTTAATGAGGTGGAGGGACAAAGGGTTTCAATTGGAGCCTTTGGTGATGGGTAGTGACTTGGAGAAGAGTAAAATGGACCATGAAACATAACACAACATTAGATAAAGGCTCCAAGGGAGGTGAGGCAAGAGGTATCTTAACATGTTTAACATTAACTCTATTAATATCATCCCATATTATTAAAATTAAGCATGAATGTCAAAGAATGAATCTTTGTATTAACATATGGTAGACTTCATCATTCATGTACTTGATAAGACCAAGTATGGTCTCCTTATTAATTTCTAAAAATGCAAGAAATATTTAAAAATAAGTGAGATCCATTTTTGAAATCTAATTTTAGATGCAAGGTGATACCTAAAAAAGAAATGGGACCTAGTATGTGCATCTAGGGCTTGAAAGATGATTATTTTAAAAATTACTGTGAAATTTTGAAATTTAAAGTGAATTTTTGAGAGACATATGCAAGTAAGAAATTAAGAATTTATTGGAAAATTGGTGATTTAAAGAGACCTAGTAGATATAACTAGGGTTTTTTTAAAAAAATTAAAATTACTATTGAATTTTTTAAATTTGAGGTGATTTTTGATTTAATATGCTAGTAAAAAATTAGAAATTTATTGGAAAATTACTGGGAAAATATCAAGACCTAGTATGGGCAACTAGGGTTTGAAAGAAAATTATTTTAAAATTACTATAAAATTTTAAAATATAATGATAATTTTTTATTTTATTATGTAGGTAAAAAATCAAAAGAATATATGAAAAATCAATAGTAAACTTACCCTATGGTATATAGGGTTTTTATGTGCAAACGAAGTAAGTCAGGTTCACCAAATGATTTAACAGTTTTAGAAATATTGGTGTATTATTCCTAATTCAGTTAAAGGGTCTGAGTAGTAAAATTAGTAAATAAATATTCAGTAATTAAGCTAATAATTTTTGTAATTTTACCATAATTTGAATATTTCTAAAAATAGTAATAAGGGATAAAAAAATATGACTTGGCTAGAAACTAACTAAGATGGTTTTTATAGGGTCTAGAATTCACTATGCAGAACTAAGATAGTATTGTAAATCATGGTCTAGAGTTCATTTTATGATTGTATAAGAGCACCAAAATAGGACACTAGTGGCAATATCACTGTAGTCTACTTTTTCATTTATTGTTCAGGAAGCCTAAACTTTTTGGGTTTTATTTTTTGTCTATGTGACCTTGCCTATAAAGTTTTGACTATTTGATGTTTATATAACTCCATATAGAGACTATTTTATCTTAAAACCCTAGATTTCATTATAATTTGAAATTTTTTTAAGAATATGGGATGGGTTAGTATGTGTAATATCCATTGAACATGGATCCACACCACTTGTGTGGGCACGCTGCCTACATACCAATACTTTAAAGAGGGTCAAGCCATATGTAGTTCTCGCATTTGATGTGCTTTGTGAAATAGTGTATATGAAGATGAAAAATTCTAAACTAGATGTGCTTGAGGTGGATATGGATTGGTGTAATGATTTTAATAATCTTGTAATATTATTGGTTGGATATATGTAGATAATAGAGAAGATTACCTAAGTAGTCTTGTTTGTATTCTTGTTTGCTTAGTGATAATTACCAACCCTTTTTCAAATGATATTTGAATGGGATTTTATAGGGATATATTGGTCATGGTTTAATGTGCTTGCATTAGAATGACAAGGAGAAAGATGAGGAACCAAAAGGAACTTACCATTATGACTAAAAATGCACTGGGATAGGAGTGTCAAAATAAGACACTAGTGGCACTAGTGCTATAGTCCAAGTTGGACACTATTATCCTTAACTAACAGAGCCTAGGGGATGGATTTGTCATATAAATATTAGTTTTGATGAGCTAATATTAGGTATGGAAGGCTACATATGAGTGGGAATTAGTGAAAAGATGCCTATGAGGGTCATGAAAGTAAGCAGGAGGGACCTATGGGTTGGGTGTCACAAGCCACACTCAAGTTACCAATTTTCACATTTTATATGACTATAGTTAGATACTCTAAGAATGCAAATAATTGAAAATGAAAGTGTGAATTAATTAATATCATATATTTTTTAATTTCCAAATTAAGAATGGTATAGATTCGATTTAGACAACACTATATGTAAACATTATAGAATAGATTTGACATGGTTGATACCATACTATGGAAGCAAGAGTCCTTAAGAACTAATTCAACCTGGTCAATTTAGTATTTTAAATAGAAGACATGATATAGAAATAAGTCAACCAAGTTGACTTAGTTTATTTTAGGGTTGTATTTTTGAAGACTGTAAACTTGTAAAACCTAGAACTGTAATGAAGTATTGAATTGAAAGAGAGAGAGAAAGGAACCTTGGTGGGTTGGATGATGTTGAATATTAAAAAATTTCCATTGAAGTACCTTGAATATTAATTATAATTTTTACAAATTATGTCAATTTAGTTAACCTATTTATGTGAAACCATGTTTTTTAATCCTATTGAGATGACTAAGTTGACTTAGTTGACTTAGTTTGTTATATGGATACTAACTATAAGACTAATTCAATCTATTTGACTTAGTTTATTTTTTTAGATGTTGACTAAGGGACTAAGTCAACCTATTTGATATAGTCTATTATTTTGGATTGAATAAGATTATTTTGTCCAATAATTGATCTAGTTACTTATATCTAATGAAGACCTACATAAAAAGAATAGTCATTTTAATGCAACTGTGTGTTAAACCTACGCATAGAAGTTAGAACTATATCATTTTAGTCAACCTAATATCACAAATATAGAAAAATAATAAGGTAATATAAATGAAAAGTGTAAAATAAAACCTGTGAGGGTTAGATTCACATTGGGTTCACTAGAATGTATGCAATGGGAAATGCAATAGATTCTATAGATCAATCCTCTCAAAGAAGATATATCCTACTTATACTTTTTATTGGGGATAAATTAGATAATTGAGGTCATGACCAATATGGATCCACTATGCCTAACTAGGGGATATCTTACCATAATAATATCACTAGGGAGGGTTCCAAAGCCTCCAGTCAAGCAAAACTATATGATAACCCTAACTAAGTCCTATGTTTTCATATTCACTATACTAATAATAAGTAAAACAAAATTCTAATATAGTGCTCACCAAATCTTGTGGAACAAAGTAGGGGTTAGGAAATACTAAAATTGAACATGAATAGAAGACATATACTCATGTTAATGTATATAGAATCCTAATGTATGGAAGAGAAGTACAAATGCATATCTATCTACTCTTACAAAGGAGGGGAAAAGTTAAGAATATTTACCTTTCAAGATGAAACCATCGATCCTTAATGTCTCCCTTGGCCATGGTTATTTACAAGAGGTTGTTTTGGTATGTAAGGATGACAAGGATAAATTAGTTTTAGGCTACACAACCTATCAGTACATCAAAAAGACTATCCCATAAGATAAGATTTGTATCTCCAAAGAAAGTATAAAACCCTAAACTTGTTCCTCAAGTATAATCTTGGATAATCAAATGCAAAATATACTTACTTCTTCTCTTCTCTTAGAAATGGAAAAATTGTTATATTTATATAGGTAGATCTAACCCTAAACCCTTCCAAAAGTTTCATCCAACAAGGTTAACTTAATTGACCTAGTATCATAATCGATAAAAAATTTCTAGATCATAAACTAGGTTAGTCAGGGGCTGACCTAGACCTTTAATAAATTTTTGCAATAAGAATACAAAGTCAATGTAGTTTACATAGTCATGTAAACTGTCAAAAAGGGGTTTAGGTTAGGGAAAGGGATAATGAATGTGGTAAAACACTAGAGGAGTGTGAAAAATAGGAGGAAAATCTTAGGGAAATGGTTTTTAGGAGACAAGTGTGTAGATATAAAGTGGAAAAATGAATAAAAATATTGTAAAGCACCAATGATCTACCCACCCCTTTCCTAGTGCACCCCTTAAGGCATGCACTCAAAGAGATTGAGGCTTGACAAGTTTGTGTAAGATAGAGATCACTAGTAGTTGATAAAAGTTTAAAAATATAATGAGTATGCAACCATCATGTTCCATTAGATCCTAAATATTTTTATAATACATCATTCAAGACATGGGAAGGATTATTCAAATGGTTGGTCATGCCTTCCTGCTTAACTAATGCATCAACCACATTCATACACTTGATGTATGATCTACTTAGGCCTTTTCTCAAATCCTTTGTAATTATTTACTTGGATGGAATTCTCATATTCAACAAGGCTTAAGAGGATAATTTAGATCACATCACACACATCTTAGATACCTTTCATCAACATACGTTACAAGCCAGCTTAGTAAATCATAAAATTAGCACTTCACAAATTCAGTACCTAGGATACATCATTGATTTCACATGAATCCATGTAGATCCATTTAATATAAAAGTGATTCAATATTGGACTAATTTATGTAATCTCAAAAATTTGATGAGTTTTATTGGACTTGATAAATTATATCACATGTTCATTCATAGTTTATCACACATATCTTGGGATCTCATCTAGATAACACATGTAAAATCTAAGTTTGATCAGACTCACACACAACAACATGAGTTTTAGGAACAAAAATAATTAATTTTCATATTTCATATTCTTATAATTCCTACCATTACACATTCCTAAAAAATTCACACTAATGCATCTAATTATGCACTTATTATAGTTCTCATACAACATGGACATCCTATCGCATACCACTCAAAGACATTCAACAACATGGTGCAAAGGTAATCTACCTATGAGGAATAATTGTATGTTATTTTTGAATAAATCAAGTAATGGAGCCACTAAATTATTGGGAAGGAGATAATTATTAGTTTGGATCATAAGATACCAGTTCCTACAAATTTAGAGTGAGTTAGAGAATGTGTATCACATGAAATGGATGTCTTACCTATATTAGTTTGATATAGTGATCAATCATAATAAATGGAAGAATAATAAGGAAATAAATTACCTTATTAGACTACTAGTTCATGCACTCATCATGGTGTTGGACATGCATGACCATAACTTCATAGACTAGGTATCTCTCTATTCAGATGATCAGGATTTCATAGTGACTTACACTAGCCTAGTGCAAGGTAAAAAAATACAATGTTTCTACTTATTTGACTAAATTCTCTATAAGTTCATACATATTTATGTTCTTAGTGTCACACCTTGCCAAAGACTCATCTTTGAGGTTCACTATGCCAAGAACTTAGGACACTTCAGTATGAAAAAGACTCTAGTTGTATTATAATCACACATCTTTTGGCCATACATGCACATAGACATGGAGTGACACATTAAATCTTGCATTCCCTATTGAATCATTAATCCCATGAATAAGAATCTAGGACTTTACATACCTCTACTATTTTCATCTAGACCATGGGAATATATTAGCATAAATTTCATGATTAGGTTTCCTATGACAATACACGAGAATGACATTATTTTTGTTGTAATGGATAGGTTTTCCAAGATGTCTATCATGGTCACTTTCAATAAATACATTGACATACCTAGCATACACAATCTTTATTCAACCATGTTCGGGTTCATTTTGGGCTTCCAACATCCATCATCTTTAATCAATATCTTTGCTTTGTAATTCACTTTTGTCAATCATTATGGGACTTGAAGGGTACATAGTTAGATCAGCCAATATATTTTCATCCATAGATAGATGTGTAAAATGAAGCAGTTAATCACACACTTCTTCATCTTCTACAAATGTACAACCATGAACATGCTCAAACATAGGATGACAATATCTTGTACATTCAACATGCTTATAATAGATCCCTTCACATCTCTATGAGTCTTCTAAACATGTCTTGGGTTTCAATATTCAACACCTCTAGACATCTCCTACAATGCACTAGATGACACTAAGTCATGCACATGTGAATGGGAAGTAGACAAAGATGATAATTTTCTATGACACATCTAGTCTATTCATTAATAGGTTCAACAAATTCTCTCATGGACACAAGAAAAATACAAAGAGTACCATGGCATAAATCACACACCTCATGCATTTCATGTTGGTGACAAAGTTGGTTTCACCTTTAAAAATAATGTTTGAAAGGTCCATACAAAAATATTAAGCCTTTAATCTATGGTCCTTACACTATTCTACACGAAAATAATGAGAATGACTTCATTCTTGATCTACATCAATACTTAGTCATGCACTTAATCTTAAATGTAGAACTCCTTAAGCCATACACTCCACCACTTCTTGCTTTAGTAGTGATATAACATCCTTTTGATTTAGATGTTGAATACTTGTGCCCCATATAGAAGGAACAAATCATCAAAGTGATAGACATACACACCCACAATGACACACATCAAATTTTTTGATTGGTCAAGGTTGGATAATATTCTTATCAAACCAAGTGGTACACTACTCAACAACTTTGAGTATAGTTCCTTCAACTACACACTAACACAATGGATACCATTACTCCTTAATAAATGGTGAATTATCCATGCCTAATATCTACATAGTTAAACAAACTCCTCATTTATTATTCTATTCATAACTTACACCTCTCACAAAATCCTATTCACTCCTTTGCATGAATCTTATTCATACTCTCATTCATAAGTACTACACTTGGTCATAGAATTTTATGCAATGATCATCTCATATTACATCTTTAAAAAAAAATTCATATCATTATACACTCATTTTCTTGTAATCCCACATGCTTTACTATAATCTACTCTTAGACTAACCTAGTCCATCAGGCCCTACCTTAGCATAACCATGTGTTTGCCTACTTTGATTGTATGCCTCAAATAGTGGCCTCAAACTAGTGGCCCCATAGTGCAAGTCACTAGATTTATTTGTGTTCCTCTTGAACACTTTGAGATTCCTATTGTACCAGCTAAGATGGTTCAAAATCATGAGGTATCAAAATCTATTCTAAATAAAAATGCCAATGATTAAAATAGACAAAATTTTAAAGAGGTTATCATAGAAAAATGTTATGATGATGAAAAAATTAATCTAATTAGAATAATGAACATGATCTCTATTTTGAGAGTTTTTCTATAAAAACCCTAAAGATATTTATGAGACCTAAAAACCATTTTTGAAACTGAAAAATCAAAAATTATAAATTAATAACCAAGTGCATCTATTGATCATTCTATTAGAGCTATGGGACATCCCTGTATTCATGTTTCCCTCCCCTTGAGCACATCATTGATTCATATATCTAATGGGAGCACAAATTTTTTAGAGGTATAATCACTAAGAGGGGGGTGAATTAGTGATCCAAAATAATCCAACTTCAATTTCAATCCTTATAAACACTTAATTAGTTACCATTAGAATTCATGAAACATACATATCATTAATAGTAATGAGAAAGAGAGACATTACAAGATCAATCAAATAACACATGACATACGTGGGAAAACCCTCTTGGGGGAGAAAACCCACTAGAACCTAAAATTTTACTAATATATTATAATAACAAGATCTAATTTAGACTAACTACAACTGATCAATGAAATACAATCCCTATTTAGTGAGACTATAATCCCCTAAGGTGATTCAACAATTATTTAGATGAGTTTCCATAATAACCAAACTTTTATCAAGTTTTCACCTTAAAAAGAGGATATAACCACCTTAGATGTTGAGTTTCCACAACAACACCTATGAACACATCTACCTTTGTATTGATGTCTACAGCACCTAACAATGGACCTCTACTTATCACTCTTCAACTTTTCTCATACCTAATCTACAAGAGAACTATTCTAATAATAGAATTATGACCTACCAGTCATAAAAATAGTCCTCAATATATTCTTCTCTTCAACTCATCCTTAGGTCACTCTAACCATCCTTCACTCCCCAATTCACACATACAAGTCTCTCTCAAATATCTCCCCAGTCTCTCACACAAAGTCTAGAAACCAACACATTTAGTTCCATTATTTATAGAGCAAACATTATAATCACTACCTTGGTGAGCCATTAGGCATGCCTTAACCCTTAAGTCAACTCTCAAATGAAGACATAGCTCAATAAAAACTTCATAGGTCAGTCATGGCATCTATGGGTCACCCTTAAGTAGCTACACCTTTTAATAAGGCCTTTGTAGCTCTTATAGATCTTGTGGAGACCTATTCACCCATTTAACACATCATCAAACAAAATAAGGACATATGACCACTTCCAAATGTATAGGTTCACACTAAATGACCCCTTAGTCATCCTCAAATTCTTATAGTCATCAATGCACTCTTTTATGGAAGCTCAATCAACATTTTATGCACATAGTCACCATGAACAAACACATAGTCACCATCTAAACCTTTTTTCATACTTTATATGATTGGACAATCCTTCATAATTCACACAGAGCATCCTCATAGAGTCTAAAACACTCCCCAATATCCAAGTCATCAAGATATATCAAAACATCATCAACATAAGCTCAAATATCCTTCTCAATTCACTTGTAGAATATATATGAAAACATAGTCAACTTTATATCTCAATATCTTTATCTATACACACTTCCAAATTTTCAAATCCATATGTTTTGATGCATCTTGGAGTCTTCTACCACTTCTATTTTTACTACATGGTCAAATTAATTTTAGATAAAAATATATTAATAAAAAACTAGACACTATTTTTTTCCTTATTAAATTCAAATATTTAAATGTCAACGATCACAGTTAAAATTTGAACACAAATCTTGCATATCATGTCCTCGTTGCTCAAATAAATGTTCACATTCGATATCTTCTAAAATTTAAGACATAGGTACTAATGCTAAAATACTAAACCTCAGTCACTTTAACCTCATCTCGTTTACCCTTTCAATGTTGACTCAATATGTACCATTAATATTTGTGGATAAATTAGGTCTTTAACTAGCAATGGTCATCATTCAATCAATCTGTATGAATACCCACTCATTATTAGATCCTTATACTTTAGCTTTGCTTAATCATTAAACAACATGCACTTCTTTCCATCTCACTACTTCTTGAAATCTTTGAGAAAACATGCTTCATTGATCTCCTTGAGACTTTTTCAAACTTTACCTCTTGTATATTTGACTATGGGGACCATTACAATATGTTTGGAAGGCCAAATTTGCATAGTCAAAACTTTTACCTCATTTACTCTCATGTTCTTAAATTTTGACCATATTATCTCATTACATAAGAGAAACCAATGATGTGATGAGATACTCATATAATTCTTACATGTGTGAGATATATTTCCATTAAAATTCCTTCTTAAAAACTTCTGTCATAGAGCCAACTATGATTAGAACTTATCTAGGAGGCTAATGTTGCTCCTGCATAACTTTTGTCATGCTTTGGTGCATGATCCAAAATTTATCATCAATCAACTATAAATAAAACTAAACAAATCCATATGATTACCTTCTCTTAAAACATCCACACGTGTGAAATATTCCACCATAAAAATTATTACTTGGCTCTTCTTGCCACATTGCAAATTTGGCTAAGTATGAGAAAACATTGTCAAAATGCTTGGGATCCAAACTTTGTACTTGCATATCCTCTACCATGATTCATCACATTACTTAAAATATATAACATAATAACTAGGGACTAATTCTATCACAACCATATGACCAACTCCCCTTGACTCATTCCCATGTGGTAATGGTGATGTCATCAAACTGCTTATTTAGATTTACTACCACTTGAACCAAAATGTTTAGATGACAACAATGATCAACCAGATAAAATCCACTCATGAACATAGGCACTACAAGATTATAAAAAGTATTAGGGACTTATTACACATCCTCAAATCACCATAATCATCCCTAAACATCTCTAACCATGCCAAAACAGAAGATTAACCAATCATACTAGGACAAGCACATTGCACACTTTGTCATTATTACTTTGGCTATCAAAGTTCTTCATCAAATCAATAGGAAACCTCCATGACATCATTAAAAACTTTCCAATAATCTCCCCCTTTATCATTAATGTCAACAGCCATCATATATAGCTCACCTTCTCTCACTTCAACCACTCCCACAACAGGAACTTTCTCCCCAATTGACATAATGACAAAGTGGGCACCAACTAATATTGAAGACCTAAAAATACCATAAATATTAAAGTACCATCTTAAAAATATGATATAAACTTCCCCCTACCTTGAACCTACTTCTTCTTGCCTTGACAACTTCCTCTTGCTCTATGCCAACACTATTCTTCAACCAAGCATTGTAACCAATAAAGAAATAACACATAAAAACCATTATAATCTGATGTAAATCACCAAGGAACATCTAAGAGGGACTCCCCCTAATAAATTTGAGCCATTCAATCTTCTTAGCATCTTCATATCTCCACATACCATAATGAACCATTTCACATGCTTACTGGCATTCTCTCTCAGGTTACCACAAGGACCACCAATAGAATTTCATGCCACTCACCAAATAGGAAACATGCACTAAACCAAATTTAGAACTCACCTTGAAATAATCATACCTATATATTTTGGATGAACTGGGCAAAAAGCACTCTTCTTCAAACTAGGCATGTATAGCCTCCTTATACCCCTACCTAGAACTTGTAGAGCCCAAAATTTTTAGTATACACATCTTCAAGACCTAAAAGTTAATATCTAGAGCACTCTCATATTCCCCCTCAATCACACCAATTTTAATTGCAAGTATCATCCTATTTAACATAATTCCTTCACAAGCTAACTACCTAATTAGGCCTCTAACTTGACAAAAACATGAATATCTTGAAAACCACAAACCTTAAAATATTGATGAATATTGATTTGACAACCCATTTATTCAACCTATTAAAAAGCCTCAGACCTCAACTCATAATCCAAACTAATTTTATAGCATATCCCAAAACCCTAGAATCTCAAAACAAACAAAGTCAAAAAACCCCCTTCAGGTTAATGCATACCTCTAAAAGTTATTGCACACCTGAAGACACCTATTACACACTAAATTGAGTTACTATACCTTTGGGAACATAGACTTATTATAACCCTTTTTAGGCCTACTTACCCTTAAGCTAAAAACTATGAAAATTGAGATCACTCAAAAATATTCAATTAACACAAACATAACTTCAAACCTTAAAAACACCTAGAGCACATCAAAAAGAAATTAACAGACCTTTCTAAGAACCAAACACTTCTTTACATTACATCAAACTCATTATGTTGTCTTCAAATAACTATTAGGATCCTGCATAATATCTCCTTCACAAAACTCTAGATAAAACACATGAACTTGTTGCTCCCCCTTAACTAGAGACCTTCTCTAATTGGCATCATCATCTTGAGCACACAAAATTTTTTCCTTACATTAAAAATTTCTCCTAAGAATCATAGGCAAATATATCATATACACCATAATGCTCTATCATGGTTTGAAACCTGATGTTGCCCACAACTCTTCATATTCTTTCTCCTCCTTGGTCATCTGATACTTATAGTTCTTCTTATTATTATTTGGCTTAGGAGAAACAAATATCTCATCCATTACAAAATTCTCCTTTTATTTTATTATTGGATTGATAATACATGAAGACAACACATATTCATAACATACCTTTTCATCTAAATAATATTCTTTACAACTTAGAACCTCATCACTAGGCATAGATAATTGATGTTATTTGCATGATACATGCTCAGTAATAGTACTATGTTCACTTAGATCCATACATACCTCAGGACTAGCCTAAACTAATATCTTGGTCTTCTCTTTGAGCTTGATCTCTTCACTCACAACATGAGAAGATAATGAAATCCCTTGGCACTCTTCAATTTTTGAAGTATTCTTTACCATATAAAATAGATTGCTTGGACCTGTAGTCTCATCAGGACTCACACTTTCCACCTTTGGATTTCATGTGTTAATATGCCTTCTTTATTACACTCTAGGATCCTAATTAGACTTATTCTAGCTTGTAGAACTTTGCTTATAGAACCTAACAATGTGACCTCTCTAATCATAATTATATCACACCATACCTTTTACAAGAAAGGTATCTTAATTTACCCTATTTAGAGATAAATTTTAAATATGTCTTATTTCATAACAATTAAATAACTTAACTCTATTCATACGTTTTGAATAATGACCCCCATCATAGTTCCATACAAACTCATTTCTAATAGGTCTCTTGCACTCTCTAGCCCTATGACCAAATTGATTACATGTGTAATAGTAACCATTGAATCTTGCATACCTCATTGCATTTTTTTATTTGGTTTGATTTTTCTTCATTTTACCAACACCTTCATTCCTTATCTAATGATTTTTCTTCAAATTATGATTGTCATGGTTCACATTAGTCTTCATCTTATCTTGAGTTACATTCTTTTATTATTCTTCATATCTAATACTAGTTCTATCACTAGCATTCTTTTGACCACTCATAATATTGTCAAGATCACATGAACTCTTTGCAATTTTCAAAAATGTCTTCACCTTACTAGATGTCTTTTATAACTCAAATTTAAAATCCTCATTTTTATAAACGTACCTTGAACATTCAT
Source organism: Torreya grandis (assembly GCA_037957365.1). Taxonomy (NCBI): domain Eukaryota; kingdom Viridiplantae; phylum Streptophyta; class Pinopsida; order Cupressales; family Taxaceae; genus Torreya; species Torreya grandis. Next base: position 858,938 of record JARHVA010003563.1, on the reverse strand, counting down.
CTTCTTTAGATTTTAGGCTTATAAACATAATTTATAATTAACAACTAGGATTCTTGATCATATCTTCATGATCCTTGGTGTCTTCATTCATTCTTGCCTCAAACACATTCAATTGATCCTCATAGTCCTTGAGTTTATATTTTATCTTCTTATTGATCTTATTCTTAATCTTTAGTTCTTTCAGATCATTCATCAATATAGTCTCACAGTCCACCTCATCTTCACCAACATCTAAATCACTCCAACTTGACACCTTCTAATGTGAGAAACTTTCTTCCTTGGCCATGAATAGAGATTCATATTTAGTAGGACCATCATCTTCATGATCATATTCTGAGTTACTATCTTCACTCTCATCTGATGGGATGTAATCTTCCTTGGTGTAGAGAATCTTCTTATTTTTAAAGGACTTATTGTGGTTAAACTTTTTGAATCACTTCTTCCTATATGTATTATAATAGTGATTTTATCCTTCACCATGATTTTCATCACCATTCTTATCATGATTATGAGGACACTTACTATCAAAATGTCCTATCTCTCCATAATTGAAACATTTGAAGGGTAGTTTACCCTTATACTTCCTTGAGCCTATGTTCAATCTCTTAGGAATCAAATTAATAGTTCATCCTCATCAATGTCAGTTATGTCATCCTCTTTAGATTTATTACCTTATAACTTATTCATAGGCTTCATATCTATGTTGAATGTATCTTCCTTCTTTGGAGGTATATCATCATTTACTCTCATCTCATATGTAGTAAGGGTTTTATGTAATTGATCCATATTCAACTAAGTAAGATCATGACTCTCTTTTATTGAAGATAATTTTGGATCAAACTTGAGAGAAAGAGACCTTAATAACTTTGAAAATATATTAGCCTCTTCAAGATTCTCTCTAAGAGCTCAGATGATGTTCACAATCTCATCAACTCTCTACAAAAAGGATGCCACATAATATTTTTCCTTTATCTTGAGACTTTCAAATTACCTTCTATGAATCTACAACTTAGCAAGCTTGACCTTTTAATAACATAAAACAATGATCTACATTTTGTCCCATATTTATTTAGTATATTTAAAATGCATTACCTTGGTGTATTCAGTCTTTGAAAGACTACAAGTGATAGCATCCATTGCCTTGGAATTATTATCAAACAACTTGTTTACAACACTATATGGAAGAGTCATAGAAGTAACATAACCATCCAAAATATATTTAAATACATCAAACCATAAGGACATAATGTATTTCCTCATACTTACACTCTAAAATTCAAAATTAGATCCATTGAACATCGATGCTTACTTAGTAGAGAAACCTCCTTGATGACTACCAATATTGTAACTTGGATCACCTTCAAGTTATCAAGATTTCACCAAATAACCTAATTTGATACCAATTTTTAGAGATATAATCATTGGGGTGGGGTGAATCAATGATCCCAAATAATCCAACTTCAATTTCAATCCATACAAACACTTAATAAATTACTGCAAGTATACACATCATTTATATCAATAAGCAAGAGAGATAATGTAAGATCAATCACATAACACATGACATATGTGAGAAACCCTCTTGGGGGAGAAATACCATTAGAACCTAAAATTGGACTACTATCCTATAATAATAACATCTAATTTATACAATATACAATTGATCAAGGAACTACAATCCCTATTTAGTGAGACTACAATCCCATAAGGTGCTTCAACACCTATTAGCTGAGCTACAACAACCAAAATTTTATCAATTTTTCACCTTATAAAGAGGTTATAACCACCTTATATTTTGAGCTACCTATTGACCAATTCTTTCTCAATAAGCAAAAATTTTGGTCCCCTTCTACCTCTTGCTGTTCTAGATGATTTCTTTCAATTTTACATAGAACCTGTAAAATCCATGGACTCTGCAAGAATATTTTCTAAGGATTCAGTGGTTCCCTACATAATTCATGTTTTTATAGACTTATTTAATTCATTCATTTGGTTCAACTGGATAGTTCATCAGCACTTGGTCATCCATCTTCAAGTTCAAATGGCCTTGTTTCAAGCTTTGGTTCAATGGTTTGGTTCGATGAGTTTGATTCAAGGCCACCAATTCAACACTTGGTTCATTGGCCTAGTTCAATCAGTCAACTCATTAGAAAGTTCATTGGTGTGCAATGGTTGAACCACTTGAACCATTAAACCATTTTTGGTTTAATGGCTTGGTTCAAGGGTATGCCCAGTTGGCTAAGGGGTAGTCTGAAGTTCAAATACCCTCGCGGAGGGTAGACACTTCAAAGGAAAAGGCAACCAAGTAAGTTTAGATTTGTTTAAAGTCCCAAATTTGTTTAAGTCCCAAATTTATTTGGATATTTTGTCTGAAGGAATTTCGTTAGAGAAAAAGTCTAAAGGAATTTGGGCAACAGTTCAAGCAAAGGATGAGGCTGAGGCCAGGCAAATATCTATAGAAAAATTGTCTATGTCTAATATGTCCATGGACACAAAGTCTATGGAAACACAGGAAAACATTCAGAGGAACAAAATGACCTGCCGAAGGACCCTGAAGGGTAGGCACCCTTACAGGGGACTCTCAACCCAAAAGGAAGGGGGCACTTTCAAAGGCCAGAAGGTCACCTTCCCTTCAAGAAGGTGATAGGAAGAGACAAAAGGCAAAAGAGAGCCCACAGAGAAGGCTGAGGAAGACAAATCCCAAAGCAAAGCTAGCGAAGGACATGATGATGTTTTGATAGGGATGAGGACATCTTGAAAGCCGTCAAGTTCAAGAAAGTGAATTAGCCATTGTTTTTCAAAGTGTTGACACCCACGAGAACATCAAAATTAACAAAATAAAATAGCTATTTGCTTTCAAAATGAAAGAGCGCTAACCATGGAAGCTCAGAATATAGTGACCCACTAGAAGATCACCCTTGAGGGCTAAAGGAGCTGGAAGAGAAAAGATAGAAAAAAGGACAAATCCTAGGAAACAAAGAGAGAGAGGTGCCACGTGAAGGAATAGACTGCCAAGTAGTGAAGGAAAGTGTTGACTCAAGAAGTTATTTTGGTAGATGATATAGTGCCTGCGAATTGACCATTGGGGGATGCAAATAGCTAGCAATGCAATTAGTTTCTCCATTTCACATTAATGAGTAGACAAATTTTGTAATCACCTTGAAGAAGTAGCCTTACAAACAGATAAAGTGCACAGCTCATTAATGTTTTGAGTGACTTGCTCTTCCCATTGAGGGGATGCAAATGGGACACTTATTAAAAGGGGTGCCAAAAAGGCCTCCTTTCTTCTCCTATATATTGAGGACTTGTCATTTTTAAAAAAAAATCTTCCACATTTGTAAGGTGTAGCCCTGGCAAAATTTCACCTGAATCAATAAATACATTTTTTACCTCTATCTTGGATAGACATTTCTACATATGTCCTGAGTGTTAATTTTTGTTTATTCATTATTTCTTGATGCTTTCATAGGTTTAACACCAACATATCTATTGTCTATAAAGTGCCATTTCTGTAGTGGGAAGGAGAGTTCTATTTGGGGGTGTAGAAACAGAAGGAATTACCTTGCAGAGTGCCTCTCATAGCACCTTTGGTGAACCTCTATTCTCTATATTTTCATTAAAACCTCCATGTCAAGTTTTTTCCAGTCTGGTTCTTCTACCAAATGTGAAGAGTATGTATGTATTTGTCTAATTTTAAGTGTGGATGTGAGAAGGTCATTTCATTTTGGTGCATCAGCTCCTTAGAGTAGTTTGTCTTCCTGTAATCTTTCTCCCTTTTCATCCCCCCATTATATATCTATATATATATGTTAGCACTTACTAGAATGAATACGATGCATCAAAGGGAGCTATCCCTTACCTAGAGACTCTCCCCTATAGCTTCGCCAGTCACACAGGTGAGAGGGGAGTTTCCATAGTTGCAAGGAGAAGGTGGGAGCTCAGCCTCCTACCAAGGGTGCAATCTTTGATGTCAACAATTTTGGCACACCTGGTGGGACACAGTTTGACAACTCAGTAATGTTTCAAGATTGATGCTAGTCCTATTACAGCAAGTCAAATATTTATAGCATCTGGTGACTCCACTGGGAAGAGCTTCAGTTTTCCAATTAAGACTAGTTTCTTAGCTTTCTATGCCTAAAGTCACCACAAGGTCTGCTTCTAAAGGGATTCCTTTCAATTTCATTAAGTTGCTTTTGAACTTAGCAAAAAAAACTAAGATTTGAGAGGACCCATCCTTATTCAAAAATCCACCCTCCTAGACTTGTTGTAAGGGATGCATACGTAGCAGAGCCATAGTTATAGCCCATCCCAGCCATGGCATTGCCATTCATGGCTTTTCATGGTCAGAGCCCCTTGGACCTCCCATGTTATGATCCAATTCTAAGAATAGCCCTTAAAAATGTGCCTTCTTTTGATGGAGAAGGACCCATTACAGTCGCTGAGCACATTAGGAATATTGCTAACCTCTACAATATTCACAATGTCATAGATGAAAATATCACCATCAAATTGCTATCATTGTCTCTCAAAGGCAAGGCTCTTGACTGGTACAAAAGTTTACCTATAAATTCAATACATTCTTGGAATGAATTAGGTGCTCAATTAACAGATCATTTTGGGGAAAAGAGTGATGGGCTCTCACTCATTGAGCAGCTGATGACCATAAAGAGAGCTCCACATGAGTATATGCAAGATTTCAACACATGGTTTCAAAAGACTTCAGATAGAATTCCCATCCTAGTAAGACTGACTCCTAGCTATGCTTTCATATACTATTTAAGAGTATTAAATTGTGATATTGTAGTAATGATATAATCCATGGGAGGGCATATACTGCCTACTACTTATGACATAGCCATAGCAGCTAAAAATTGCTTAGTACAGGCTAGGAAAATAGCCCCTAGACCTCACATGCCACTTTTCCCAAAAATGCTACCTCTAATTTAGAACGTTGCTCCCACATTAGCCCCTCTACCTAACATTGAGAAACAAGTTATTGTTCCATCCAATGAGCTTCACAAAGTTAAGAGTATATTGCAAAGCATGTCAAATGAACTTATAGATCTTAAAAGGTAGGAAGCTCAAAGCAATGGACCGAATCAGGGATACCAGCATTATGGTCAAGCCCCTAGAACCCCTTTCCAAAACTATAATCAAGGATAGGGTTAGCTTACTCAAACCAAGCCATTTCAAAACTACAACTCAAGCCCCCCTTCATCATCTAAAGTCATGGTGCCTATTTAGAATAACCTAGTAGAAGAATAGCCAAGTTGTTTGACCATGGGATATGGTCAGGAATTGGCTATTTATACAAATGAGATGATGGGTTATTTCCATAATGTAGATGATCAACTAGCTTCTCATTCCCATATCTTTGAGGCTCTAATGCAACCCAGGATGAATAGCAATTAGGCCCAGCCTGATTCTACCCTCATGAATCATCTAGAAGGGGAATTTTATTCAGTGAATTATGTGGGTGCTACAAAAAATTAGGCTAACTATGTTGCAGCCAACACAAGATTTAAGAGAAGAGCAATGGGAGAAGCCCAGGCTACCACCCAATCGATAGCTGCACCATCTCCATAACACTCAAGTTAAAAGGCCCCAAACTTTAGATAGCCATTTGAACCTTTAGCCCCTTAGCTTAAAGCTTACGTTGGAATTAGCCCCAAAGAAAACATGAAGGTGGGAAGTCCCTAGGTCAATATAGTGGACCAGATGAAGAAGTTGCATATGAACAACTCTTTATGGGATTCATTGTCTCTACCAGGCCAGAAGGATGTACTACAGAGGGAATTGCATGAGCTGGATCGACAAGCTATCCAAAAAGGGGCTGATAACATCTTAATGATGAATATACAACCTTCCACTTCAGGTCAAGTAAATAAGGAAGAGAAAATTCCACCTTTCTATGTGTCCTTGGTTATAGGTGATTTCTTGGTACACAACTGCATCATTGATAGTGGGGCTAGTACCTCAGTGATGCCCAAATGCATAACTGACAAGATGGGACTAAAATATGAAGAGATGAATAAGGGAGTCCTGTAGCTTGATGGGACACCAACAAAAATAGTTGGGATTTTGAAGGGTTTAAGCTTGACATTGCATGTTTTCCCAACCTTCTCAATTCCCCATGATATAGTGGTATCAGATGTTCCTCCTTATTTCATAATTTGCTTGTCCAGGGACTTCACATCAAAGATAGGTGGCTATCTAGCAGTGAATTGGTCCTATTTGGTTTTTAGGATGAAGTATGGGACCAAGGTAAAGATTGAATCTAAGCCACTCTAAAAGGACCATCTAGAACCATATTCACCCAAGGCAACAAATGTCAGTTACACCATTATCGACCCAGAAGAATCCCAAACAAACCAATCTCCATCCTCTACTCTTGAAGGAGTTGCAGACCTACTCTTAGATGAGTGGGGAAATGATAACTTAAAACATGATCCTTAAAAGTTCATAGAGGAGGCAAACCTTGGAGTTTACTACATGCACGAAGAGGGTGCCTTCATACCAAATATAATGAAGGTAGGCCAAGAGGACCTAGGCCTATGGAAACTATATTTTAACGGTTCCAAAAGTAGGCTAGGATCTAGTGGTGGGGCGATGTTAGTCTCCCCTTCAAAGGATAGGTACTTTTTAGCTTTATGTTTCCAATTTTCTTGCACAAGCAATGTTGTAGAATATGAGTCCCTTATCCACGGTCTAAAATGGGCAAGAAAAAGAGGGATTAAGGAGTTGCAAGTTTTGGGAGATAATGAGCTAATTGTAAATTAGGTGAGAGGCCTAAATTTGACCAAGAATTCCTTGCTGAAGTCCTACAAGCATAGGGTTTAGGACTTGGTGGAATATTTCCTTGCTTTCAATATCGCCTCCATTCCTAGAGAGCAGAACAAACAATCGAATAGGCTAGCAACAATTGGTGCTCAGTTTGATGTTTCCAGGGAAAAAAGTTGAGACTGTGGTTCATGCTGCTTGAAGGTGGTAATTTGACCCTCTATCCCCAACAACATTACAAGCTAGAAGGTTTTCAAAAATGACTAGCAAATAGCTTTCTTCCTACAGGAGGAAGTTGAGTTCACAACATAGAACCAAGCGAAACTGCAACAATAATATGGTAACCAGATTGTTCAATTGAAGAACAATAAGCTCCCTAAAGGTTTGGTCACTCTTGAGAGCATATTTAATGGAGATGACCAATTTAGAAATGACAAGGCATGCATCATAACTAAAGAGGAGAATTATGAAAGGGTTGAGATCTTCAAGGACAAGCTGCTTGCGCTTGGAAAAGTCTGCATGATTCAAGAAAGGTAGGGTTTCATTTTGTTGTGTCAAGATTTTGTCGATGTTTTTGCATGGGATTATAGTGATTTGAAGGGCTTTGACCCAAGACTCGTTCAACACACCATCAAATTAGAAGAAGGTGCCAGGTGAGTCACGTAGAAGTAGAGACTTGTCAAATCGATGATTAAGCCCCTCATGTAGATGAAACTGGCCAATTGATTAAGTCTAGAATTATATTTCCAATCAAACACTCCTCCTAGCTAGCCAATCTTATTCTTGTTCAAAAGAAGAATGGGGAGATCATGCTATGTGTCAATTTTAGAGACCTTAATAAAGTCTCTTTAAAATACCATTATCCCCTCCTGAGCATGGAGCGTATCCTTTAGAAGGTAATAGGTAGCGATCATTTCTCCCTCTTGGATCGTTATTTAGGGTATAATCAGATTTTGGTGCAAGGCTATGACCAGCACAAAATGGCCTTCACTACTAAATGGGGAACATTTACCTACAAGAAGATGCCATTCATGCTATCTAATGTTGGTGCTACCTTTTAGCAAGCCATGGACATGGCTTTTGGAGGCTTAATAAATAATAATGTGCTGGTATACCTTGATGATGTGATGGTATTATCCAAGGAAGTGAGCCAACACACGAAACACCTCAGGCAATTTTATGAGAGGTGTAGGGAATTTGACATCTCTCTTAATCCAAAGAAATGCATGTTTATTGTTCATGAGGGGAAACTCCTTGGCCACATCGTGTCTAAGGAGGGCTTAACCATTGACCCTAAGAGAGTTCATTCTATCTTGGAGATGTCCCTACCTAAGCACAAGAAAGGCCTGTAGATCTTCTTTGGCAGGATAAATTTCATTCTAAGATTCATTCTGAATTTCGAAGAGATAGTCAAGCCATTAACCTCTATGCTGAGGAAGAGTGAGGAGTACAAGTGGACAACACAAAGGAAGGATAGCTTTGAAGCCATCAAGCAGGCCATAACCTAGGATCCTACTTTGATCAGCCCTAACTTCAACAAAGACTTCAACCTCTAAACTTTTAGCAATGAAGAGGTGATCTCCGCCATGCTTACCCAAATAAATGGTGATGACCTCAAGCAACCACTTACCTTTTTTAGCCAAGGGTTAGAGGATTTCAAATTTAGATACACGTATGTAGAGAAGTAAGTCCTGGTAGTAGTACAGAGCTTGAATAAATTCAGGCATATGTTGTCTACCAGTAGGATTCACCTCATGGTCCCACATCCTGGTGTCAAGGATTTCTTGACCAATCGAGACCTAAATGAGAAGAGAGAGGGATGGATCACCAAAGTGATGGAGTATGATGTAGACATCAATATCACCAAGTTGGTGAGGGGTAGAGGCCTGTACAAACACCTTGGTATGGACTTCAAGTAGAAAAGGGAAGATAGCTTACTAATTCGTGATGTAGCCACTACAAACCAACCAATTGTCGTAAAGGATTAGACGTTGAACCTAAGGCATTTTCTTCTCACTGGTGAGTGCCCACATGGTCTTGATAAGACTAAAAGAAGGTAATTTAGGCTCTAGTCTCTCCTTTATGTCTTAGTTGATGAAGTATTATTTAGGAAGGATCTCTCTGGGGTCTTTATAAGATGCATTGATCCAAACTAGGCTGATAAAGTACTGTATGAGTTCCATAATGGGCCAATAGGCAGTCATTTCACTCCTAGAGCTACTACAACAAGGATAATGAGAGCTAGCTATTTTTGGCTTACTCTTTTTAGGGACACCCATGCCTAGGTTAGAAAGTGCCAAAAGTGTGCACTTTTCAATGGGAAACAACTATTGGTTGCCATGCCTCTATAGCCTATTCAGGTGGAGCAACCATTCATGTAGTAGGGCCTGGACTTCATAGGGATGATAAATCCTCCCTCAAATGCTAGACACAAGTGGGTCCTAACTGCTACAAGTTATTTTAAAAGGTGGGTGGAGGCTATTGCTCTAAAAGAGGCAAATGAAAGTGTGGTCTTGGAGTTTTATGAGGACCTGATAACAAGATTTGGGGTCCCAGCCACCATAATCTCAGATAACACTTTGGCTTTTCTAGGAACTAGAACAAGTGAATGGGTACAAAGGTATGGTATATATATCAACACTTCATCCAATTATTACCCATAGGGGAATGGGTTGTCTGAGTCCATCAACAAAAATTTGATCAGGATCATAAAGAGGACCATGGAATAAAATTAGAGGACTTAGCATGCCAAGCTGAAGATAGCTCTATGGGCCAATTGAATCACTTTGAAGAGAGCAATCAAAAATTCTCCATATACGCTTGTGGAAGGGAATATAGGCTTCCCATCTTGCTTGAATTGCCAGCATTAGACCTTGCTCTCCAGCTACAATTAGAAGAGGGAAGTAGCATGGAGGTCAGGCTGTGTGAGCTAATGGAGCTCCAACAGACAAGGGACCGGGCTATGGCGTCTATGACCAGTCACCAACAACAAATAAAGAGACACTTTGACAAGAAATATTTGTCAAAATATTTCTCTGAAGAAGACATTGTCTTGAAATGGGATGAATACTGAGCTAAGCCTAGAAAGCATGCAAAATTTGACGCCTTATGGAGTGGCCCATACATAATCACTCAGTGCAAGCAGCATAATGCATTCCAACTCTCTAACTTGGATGGCAAAGAACTACATATCCTAGTTAATGGGATACATCTAAAGCATTGCCACTGAGTCTCCTTTCATATGTATATATTTTCCCTTCTTTTCTTTCCCTATTTTCCCTAAGTGATATTGCAAAAGTATTAGTTTTCTTAGTCTTGTGTGTGTTTTCATTTCCTTGGAGGTAAATCTATGTTTTGGTTCTAAGATTTATCAAAGCTATTGCTATTTTTTAAGTTACCATTTGACTTCGTGCCCAATGGACTACAAGGCAACTAGTCTCTAAGCATAGCAGGCATGCTTTCCCTGGGAGTCACCAATTTGTTGACCAATTCTTGCCCAATAGGAAAAAAAATTGGTCCCCTTCTGCCTCTTTTTGTTCTAGGCCATTTATTTTGATTTTGCATAGGTCCTGTAAAATCCATGGACTCTACAAGAATATTTTCTAAGGATTCAACAGTTCCTTATAGACTTCATGTTTCTACAAACTCACTTGGTTCAGTCATTGGGTTCAACTGGATAGTTAATCAGTACTTGGTCATCCATCTTCAAGTTTAAATGGCCTTGTTTCAAGCTTTGGTTTAATGGTTTGGTTTGATGAGTTTGGTTCAAGACTATCGGTTCAACACTTGGTTCATCGGCCTAGTTCAATCAGTCAGCTCATTGGCCAATTCATTGGCACACAATGGTTGAACCACTTGAACCGTTGAACCATTTTTGGTTCAATGGCTTGGTTCAAGGGTATGGCCAATTGGTCGAGGGGTAGTTTTAAGTTCAAATACCCTTGTGGAGGGCAGACACTTCAAAGGAAAAGGTAACTGAGTAAGTTCATATTTATTTAAAGTCCTTAATTTGTTGAAGTAATGAATTCCTTTGGACTTTTTGTCTGAAGGAATTCCTTTGAACAAAAAAGTCCAAAGGAATTCAGGCCACAGTTCAAGCAAAGGATGAGGCTGAGGCTGAGCAAATATTCATAGACAAAAAGTCCACAGGGAAAATGTCCATGGACACAAACTCTGTGAGAACCTAGGAAAACATCTGGAGGAATAAAATGACCCACTGAAGGACCCCGAAGGGCAGGCACCCTTGCGGGGGACTCTCGGCCCAAAAGGACAGGGGCACTTTCAAAGGCTGGAGGCTTACCTTCCCTTCGAGAAGGTGCTAGGAAGAGACAAAAGGCAAAAGAGTGCCTATAGAGAAGGCTGAGGAAGATAAAGCATGAAGCAAAGCCAACAAAGGACCTGATGATGTTTTGACAAGGACGAGGATGTCTTGAAAGCTATCAAGTTCAAGAAAGTGAATTAGCCATTATTTTTCAAAGTAGCGACGGCTGCGAGAATGTCAAAATTAACAAAATAAAATAGTTGTTTGCTTTCAAAATGAAAGAGCACTAACCATGGAAGCCCAGAATGTAGCGACCCACCAGAAGATCACCCCTGATGGTTGAAGGATCCAAAAGAGATAAGATAGAAAAAAGGACAAATCCCAAGAAATAAAGAGAGAGGTGCCACGTGAAGGAATAGACTACTGAGTAGTGAAGAAATGCATCAACTCAAGAAGTTATTTTGGTAGATGATACAATGCCTACAAATTGACCATTAGGGAATGCAAACAGCTATTAGTGTAACCATTTTCTCCATTTCACATTAATGATTAGACAAACCATGTAATCGCCTTGAAGAAGTGGCCTTACAAAAAAAAAAGTGCATAACTCATTAATTTTTTGAGTGACTTGCTCTTCCCATTGAGGTGATGCAAATGGGCCACTTGTAAAAAGCAGCACCAAAAAGGCCTCCTTTCTTCTCCTATATAATGAGGACTTGTCATTTATAAATAAAATATTCCACATTTTTAAGGCATAACCCTAGCAAAATTTCACCTGAATCAATAAATGCATTTTTTACCTCTATCTTGGATAGACATTTATGCGTATGTCCTGAGGGTTAATTTGTGTTTAGTCATTTTTTATTAATGCTTTCACAAGTTCAACACCAACATATCTGTTGTCTACAAAGTGCCATTTCTGTACCTGGGAAGGAGAGTTTAATTTGTGGGTGTAGAAACAGAAGGAATTACCTTACATAGTGCCTCTAATAGCACCTTTGGTGAACCTCTATTTTCTATACTTTCATTAAAACCTCCTTGTCAATTTTTTTGCAGTCTGGTTCTTCTACCAAGTGTGAAGTGTATGTATGTATTTGTATGATTTTAAGTGTGGATGTGAGAAGGTCATTTCATTTTGGTGCATCACCTCCTTAGAGTAGTTTGTCTTCCTATAATCTTTCTCCCTTTTCATCCCCCCCATTATATATCTATATATATATATATATATATATATATATATATATATATATGTTAGCACTTGTTAGAACAAATATGATGCATCAAAGGTAGCTAGCCCTTCCCTAGAGACTCTTCCCTCTAGCTTTTCTAGTCCCACAGGTGAGAGGGGAGTTTCCATAGTTGCGAGGAGAAGATAGGAGCTCGGCCTCCTACCAAGGGTGAAATCTTTGATGTCAACACTAACATAACATTACCTATAAACACATACACTTTTGGACTAATGTCTACAACACCTGATGATGGACCTCTGCTTATCACTCTTCACCTTCGCTCACACTTAATCTACAAGAGCATTATTCTACCAATAGAATCATGACCTATAAGTCATAAAAATAATACTCAATATATTATTATATTCAACTCATCCTAAATTTATTCTTCCCCTCCTTCACTCCTAAACTCACACACACATTCCTCTCTCAAATATCTCCCCAATCTCTCACACAAAGTCTAGAAACCAAGATATTTAGTTCTATTATTTATAGAGAAAACATGATAATCACTACCTTGGTTGGACATTAGGCATGAATTAGCCCTTAAGTCATCTCTCACATGAATACATATCTCAATAAAATATTTATAGGTTGGAGATAGCATCTATAGGTAACCCTTAAGTAGCTACACCTTTTAATAAGGCCCTTGTAGCTCTGATAAGTCTCATGGAGACCTACTCACCCATTAACACATCATCAAACAAAAAAAGAAAATAATACTACTTGTAAATGTATATGTCCACCTTATATAACCCCTTAGTCATCATCAAATGCTTATATTCATCATTTCACTCTTCTGTACAAGCTCAATCAACATTGTGTGCACATAGTCACCTTATACAAACACATAGTCACCTTAAACAAACACATAGTCACCATATAAACATTTTTCATACTTCATAGAATTGAAAAATCATTCATAATGCACATAGAACATCCTCATTGATTCTAAAACACTCCCCAATAGCCAATTCACCAAGAGATATCAAAATAGCATCAACACAAGCTCAAATATCCTTCTCAAGTCACTTGTAGAACATATACAAAAATATAGGCAACTTTTGAGCTTAATATCTTTATTTGTACACACTTCTAGATCTTTAAATACATATTTATAGATGTACCTTAGATTCCTCTACCAATTTTATTCTTACTCCATGGTCAAATGCATTTTGGATCGAAAGATATGACTCAAAAAATAGACACTAGTTTTTCCCTTGTTAAATTCAAATATTTAATGTCAACGGTCACAGTTAAACTTAGAACACAAAGCTCATATCTTATGTCCTCACTACTCAGATCAAATACACACCATTTATCTCTTTCAAAATTTAACACATAGGTACCAATGATCAAATGTTAATCTTTAGTCACTTTGACCTCATCTCATGCACCCTTATAATGTTGACTCAATACGTACCATTGATATTTGTAGATTAACCAGTCTTTAACTAGAAATGTTCACTTTTTGATCATTATATATAAATAGCCACTCATTATTGGATCCTTATCCTTTAACTTTATTCAATCATTAAATAATGTGCACTTTTTTTCATCTCACTACTTTTTTACATCTTGGAATAAATGTGCTTCATGAATATCCTTAAGACTTTCTAAAACTTTACCTCTTGTCTTTGTGACTAAGTATGTGGACTATTGCAATATGCTTGGAAGGCCAACTTTACATAGTCATAAATTTTGCCTCACTTACTTGCATGTTCTCAAATAAGGACCATATTATCTCCTTACATAGGATAAACCAACCATGTGACAAACTGATCCTGAAACCCTCATATGTGTGATATATGTCACCATTAAAATACCTTCTCAAAAACTTTTTTCATGGAGCCAACTATGCTTAGAACTTGTCTGGGAGGTCAAATTTTCTCCTGTATAACTTTTGCCACACTTTAGTGCATGATATAAAATTTAGGACAAATTAAATATTAACAAAAATTAAAAAAACCCATATGATCACCTTGTCCTGAAATATCCACACATGTGAGATATTCTATAATCAAAATTCTTACTTAGATCTTCTTGCCACATTGCAGATTTGGCTATGGGAAAACATTGTCAAAATACCTAAGAACCTAACTTTACACTTTCATATCTTCAATTTCACTCATTTCATGAATTTATATCTGGTTCATAACAAGTAGAGACTAATGTGATCACAACCATATGACCAACTCCCCTTGACTCATTCCCATGTGGAAATGGTGATGTCATCAAATTGCCTACTTAGATTTTTTGCCACTAGACCCAAAAGGTCTAGATGATAACAATGATCAACCAAATGAAATCCACTCATGCACACAATCACTCAAATCTTATAAAACATCTTAGGGACCTTTTTTACATCCACCATATGCATACCTAAACATCTCTAACCATTTCAAAATAGAATATCAACCAAGCATACTAGGATAAACACATTGTACACTTTGTCATTATTGCTTAGGCTATCAAATAACTTAATACACTTAATAGGACACCTCCATGACATCACCATGACATCATTTAAAATTTTTTAACAAGATTATGTTTTTACACCATTGTTTCCCAATTACCAAAATCCTATTGCTACATCCTTCATAGGAAACAATGATACTTAACCTAATTACCCATTTCAATTCCTATATAAACTCAAACGTTAGGTATACCTCCTTTTTTGGATTCTAAAAATTCAATATTACCAATAAAAATGTGCAGTTTCTTGTCTAAACTAAAAAAAAAAATCAAACTACGGTTATTAATATTGAGCAAAATTCTATGAAGTCACCTTATGCCATTCATTCACAAGAGGAGTTACATAACCCTCTTACACCTGAGATATATTTACACTGCTTTCTAGCTAATTTTGTTTCGCCTAGTTTCGCATTTTATGATATTAATGGTGATCCTAAATAACATCTCCAATTATTCTATGCGGCATGATTTGATTATGCCTCCAATGTTAAAATTTTGACTAAAATATTTTGAAGGAGCCTTAAGGACTATGCTCTAAGATGGCTATATGATTTACCAATTTAATTTATAAAACCATTCAAACCTATTATGGATCAATTTTTATCACACTTCTCTATCAAAATTACATAAAAGGTATATTATTCCCAAATTACAAAGACCAAACAAGGAAACAATGAACCCATAAATGAATATGTCTTTAGGTACAAGATAATGTTAGAAAAAATTATAAATCAAATGAAATTTAAGAGATTTAAGACATATTCAATCAAAGTTATTTTTCCCCATTATATGAGTCCATTTTTTTCAAAAAGTTCAAATATTTTGATGACTATGCCATATTGTATGAGATCATGAAATGAAACTTGTTTCATTGAACAAGCTTAAGTATATAGAAAATACAATAACTACATCTAATATCAAGTTTCATATCAAACCAAGATACAAGGTAAAAGATAAAAAACCTAAAAACCAAACAACTAAAACTTTTAATGGAGTGTCACAATAACATAATCAACATGACTTATCTAATACACCAAAGAAATAATTTATAGGATTACCTAATTCTCCAACTTTGCTACTTAATAAGCTTATATATTTCCATCTTATGTTTATCCATCCTCTAATATAAATTGATATGAGTATATTTCTACCTCATTGATATGATTCCAATGCTTATTGTGACTATCACCAAGGCCCTAGGCATTATATTGATTGATGTTTTATTTTAAAGCATAAGATATAATACCTTATTAGTAACCAAAAAGTCACATTTGATGATCCTCCAAAATATTCAAGATCATAACCTAGTGACCATCAAAATCAAAATATGCTTATTGATCCATTACAAGATCATTATCATAAGAGTCTGGAAGTGTAAATTGCATATAATGTGCATACTTCTCCAACACATTATGAGCATCCATTAGATGGGATTATTAGAACTTATGCATAACATTCACCTCTTATGGTTCAGATACAATCTATTAATTTTGATGATAGTGATATTGTGGATGATGACTCAAATCTTCATTCATTATTTATTTAAGCATACCTTGATCACCAGCCTATTCATAATGTTATGATTGATAATGGTGCTAGCAAGAATGTTTAAACTATGAAATTACCTACACATTTTGGATATACACATGATGATTTATACATGTTTAATCATAAATTATATATGAGTTTATCCTACATTGGTGGTATAATAAGGTTAATAATATATAAATGACAATGTACAAGGGTGATAATCAGATCTACAATAGACCAAAAAGTGTTAAAATTAGATATAAACATACACTAAATTTATTAAATTGAGTATAAGATAAATGTATAAATTATAACTAAGATATGTATGGAAATGGAAAAGAATTAATATACTTAGTTGGTTTTGATGCCATCATAGTGTTAGATATAGAACAGACAAAAAGTGAGTTGCATAGAGATTTTGTAATAGTCATTAGAATCTAGATCTAATGTTTCTAGAGTTCTATACATTAACGTTAGCTTTGGATGGTTTATTTAGTGTTATTGGTTAGGTTTGATGCCAGTGTCTTGTACAAAATACCCATTATAAAAGGATATGATCACTTATATGGTTCTATTATTTATTTCACCTTTGTTTAAGTGCATTTTATTCTGGGCCATGGACTGTCGCTCCTCATGAATTTGTAAAACCCTAGTTATTCATCTTTATAGTGAATTTTGAAGAAAATGGCTTAGTGGGACTATGGTGTTGATCTAACCCCAAATACCCCTATGTCATTTAGTGTTGTCTACATATCCAATACAATAAATATGGCCTCATACTAATGTAGTTCTCCCCTACATGTAGGCTTGTGTGTGAATCATGCAATATTTTACAAATCAAGTAAAAAAATGACCTAACTTATAACTTATAAATTCAAGATTTTGAACTACTTGTTTATTAATGTAGACCTTTAGATGTGTTATACCTATTATTGGTATGGAAATATGGAAGCTTTATTCAATTTAATGCTCTTTGGTAAGAATACTAGGTATTATTCCCATGTGGCTAGGTGAGAAATGAATGAGGGTTAATCTTGTATTTATATCAATATTTTGGGATAATTAAATTGCATTAAATCACTAAGCTAACCATTATGATACATTTTATTTGAAAAATAAATGATTTTAGGGCACTAGACACTTACATTAGGTAAGGACCCTAATATTAATGCTAGTATTTATCCCATACATTAATTTCTAGGGAGAAAGAAAGTAGGCACAGGTTCATGACTTTTAAAAGTGGAAGATAATTATATTTTAACATTATTGGAAAGATATAAATCATGTTTCATCAACATATTACTGGTTAGAATAATATATAGGCTAAGGGGCATAATATAGAGTAGATGCAAGACTTATAGAAGTAGGAAAGGGTCCAAAATTGAGAGGAACAACCAAGGTATGAGTTTTCCAAGTGCACAAGATTGAGGTTATATATAATCCATAAATATCATCTACATTCCCCCCACCTTAATATAGTAATGAAATTTCTACTTTAAAGCAAATAAATGTGTACTTAGGTATGTATAACACACTTTATCTTTATGTGTGCCCAAATTTAGTGATTTTTTGGTGAATGACATAAAACCAAGAGCATGTTATAATATATAATCAATGCATATAATCTAGAATTGAAAGTACATTAAATATATTTATATTGGAAGATCAAGGTTTAAGAGTACACCTGGTCGATGTAACTACCTTACCTATTGACAAATTGATTTAGAAAAATATATATAATTATAAGGCTTTGAAACTAAGATTAGAAAAAAATATAGATAAATATTAAAGGTGCATATATCCAAGGAGATATAGAAAGATATTATAAGGCACATGGCCCCAATGTTTGAGGAAAAATGAGTTACCATCTAATAGTTGAGATTAGCTCAACCATGCAACCTAATGATACTTATAACTTGGTTAGTATGAGTGAACCAAATCACCCACACTATCAAATTGGTGAGGCTAGATGATACTATCAAGTCCAACCTAAAAACTTGGAAATATTTATTGATTTTATCATCTCAACCATACCAAAAATGTGAACCAACTACTATAATAAATTATCTCAATATAGTTTGTAAAAGTCTAACTAGTGGGTGGTGACAATCCTTGAGAATGTTCTAAACTCTAAAACTGATTTGGATTTTGTAATATTAGGTGGATACCACATAGAATATGCACCTTAGATATGTCTCACGATAAAATTATGTATAATAATGGTACCAATGTATATAATTATACAATAACTATGAATCTAAATCATATAACTATATGCTTTGGCTGACTCATAAAAATTATGCAAGTGTGAATAACATGCTTCCAAAGCATTCCCCCACTATATATTAAGCAATATAAAAATTCATATACGTATCAATTTAGATAACATGTTTCCAAAAAATTCCCCAATTATAATATGGAGATGTTGAATACTAAATATGTGTGGAGAACATTCTTCCAAAGTATGCCCCTGCTAAATCTAAGAAATGTAAATATGTAGAAGTCATGCCCATATGACATGTTATCATTGAATCTAAAAATTAATGTAAGTAGAATATATTGAATTAGTGTGGATAACATGCTTCCAAAGCATGCCCCCATTGAATCAAAAAATTGTGAATGTGTGGAAACCATGCCCATATGACATGCCCCCACTGAATCTAAAAACTATGAAAATGTCAATGAAAGCATACATAGGCATGGGGGTGAAATCAAAGGAGTATATTGAAATGATTGAACAACATATGAAATATCAAGGTGAGATACTCAAGGAATTGCATAAAGTAAAGTATAAGCAACCAATATAAACATGTCATAGTAGCTCATGGATAAAATGTGTTAGGAAAAACTGTCAAGTTTATAGTGTATCATGTACCATATGTAATATATAATCATGGATAAGGGCATGTGTAAGTACATATCATTATAATTAAATGTGATCATCAAACCATATAACTTATGTGTATTAAAATTGAACTCAATGTTTGCATGACATGAGCAAAGGGAAGGCCCAACATCTAAAATAGGAAAATACCATGTATTTGTGTATTCATGTATCACACTTAAGTAGCAGTGTAACACACATTTGTGTATGTAGAATTAACTAAGTGTGTCATCCATCAATATGGAACTAACACATAAATGTCAAAGAGCTAATAGAACATGTACATGCCAAAAATATTTTTGTATTTTTTAATTTTTTTTTGGAATATTTTTGGAATATGTGGGAATAGGAAAAGTGACACTACAATCCTAGGATATCATCAATGGGATTAATCTATGGAGGTCCTATATCATATGTGCCATATGTGTGTATAGTAGAATAAGAAAGTGTATCATGTTATTTTGGTTAGTTTTTACTTGGTATCTTTAGTTTGCATGTATCTACATTTGGATTCTCATCTATTGGTGAATGATTCAACTGATAGGCACGAGGTCCTATAAGTATGAATATATTATGTGGTAATTTATCAAGTAGAATAGAACATGGTTTGGTAAATTATTCATCTATAGATTGTTAACCATATATATTAGTAGTGAGAGTATAAGTGTTTTGATATGAGGAAGGGCTTATAGTTTCCCCATTTATAACCACATTTACAACTTTAGATTTGCCAAGTGTCTCTTACTTTTTTACCTCTTTTAATATAAATCTTAATTTAAATTTGTTTTTACCTATTGATATTTTTGTGATGATATATTTTATATTTGTGCTTTATTCTTTAGATTTTTCTCATTTGTAGGTTGTTATTATTTTGCATTAGCCAAATATATCTTTGAAAGATTTTAATTAGTATTTCCAATATATCCCAAGCCTTGATGGTCATTTTGATCATATGTGGAAATATGATGACTAATGCTTTGGGAATATTTTCCCAATCCTTGGCCATGATAACCAATTTTTAAAAAATATTTCATTCCAAAAATACATTGCTTGGAAAGTTGAATATCATTTTTGAGAGGTAAGTTTGCATCATTTTCTTGATAAGTTTTGTCTTTTTTAATATTTTTTGGCTCTAGGTTTGGTATTTATGATTGCTTTTGCTCTAAATTTTCCTTTGGTACACATTTTTTTTTTGGTAACTTGTGCATTATGAGAAGTACTCATAATGTGAGTGGTTTTATTGGTAGATGTATCAATGATATAATCACCACTATGTTTTTGAATTTGTATTTGGTTTTTCAATGCAAAATAATGATTGGTATGATTCCCATGCATTATATCATATACACATCAGTACATGGATCTCATTATAGGATTTAGAGGAGGTAATTTTATCACTTTGTCTCAAGTCATTTCCCTTAGGATTTCACTTGGTCTCTTAGTAACCATTGGTATAATATTTGGATCACTTATTTTATATGTGTTTTGTTGTAACTTTGAATTTGGATAAGAAACCTTGTTTGGAAAAATATTAATAAAGGAAGATGCAAACACACAATTAACACTAGAATATGTGGGTTTTTTCATATATGCAATCTGATTCTGTAAATATTATATTAATTTGATCATACTATTGATTTGATATATTAGTGCTTCACAAGCACAAACCCTAGGTATTTGATATTAATTATCTTAATTTGAAACTATAGGGTTGGCCACTTACCCCTTACATAAGTGATAGCATAGACATCATTAGAGGGATGAGAGATATCACCCTCCTTAGGGTTAGGAGGATTAAGAGGCTCCTTTATATCCATTTTAAATGTTCTAAAAATTGATATGAGAAAAAGATAAATAATGCTTATAAATGCTAAGAATAAATCAACCATGACACAATAAAGGTATAGTAATTTTATATTATTGGCTGATTTTTTTTAAAATTTGAGAGATTTTTATAGAAAACCCAAAAATGAGATGAACCTATAAAAATAGGGAAATAAAATTACATGTATAAACTATAGATGTACATTTACTAAAACTATTAAAATGCTAAATTTTTAAAATTCAAACAATATTTTGGTGAGCCAGAAGATATTTTTGTATATATCAAAATATTAATGAAAACACTAATAATAAGTTGAAATTTGATCTAATATGAATCATAAATAGGCCAAACAAAGTGGAAAGCTTCAAAGGTAAAACCCTAAAATATTCCAAATAAAAAATTAGCAATTTTGATAAATAATGAATTTATTTCATATATATAAGAGAGGCTTTTAAATAAAATATTATTTTTGATGAAACCTATAAATTAATTAAAAAATAAGTACACCATTAACCTTGTATGCCAATATTTAATAAAAATAATAAATTAAAAAATTAAAAAAATTGAAAAATTAAAAAATTTGTACCTAATTTTAGAGAAAAGAGGTTTTTTATTATACCAAACTAAGTAGAAAATACCTCAAATGAATTTTAAAATGGGTCTATTTTAAGGTTTAAATGTGCCAATCAAGGAAGAATAAATATTGCATGTGTATGCACATGAAGCCCTTAAAACCAAAGGAGAGTAAAACTTAGGGTACAATTTCAAATCTAAAAATTCATCACAACAAGATGAAACCCTAAGAGGTTTAGAAGCCATATGTCATAAAAAAATCACTCACATGAATCAGGTTCACCAAATGTTTAACCCTAAATT
Organism: Torreya grandis; assembly: GCA_037957365.1. Classification (NCBI taxonomy): domain Eukaryota; kingdom Viridiplantae; phylum Streptophyta; class Pinopsida; order Cupressales; family Taxaceae; genus Torreya; species Torreya grandis. The sequence goes on along the minus strand of JARHVA010003563.1, from coordinate 837,078 downwards.
GGATGTGAGGCTATCTTACTTTGGTGGTATAATAGGGTTAAAATAAAGAAATAACAATACACAAGGGTGATAATCAAATATACAATAGGCCAATTAAGTGATAAAATCATATATAATCATAAACTAAATTTATTATGTTGATTATAGGCTAAATTTAGAAATTAAAAATAATATATGTATGTAAATGACAAATAAATAATATACGTAGTTGGTTTTAATGTTAACTTAATGTTAGATTTGGAACATGTAGAAATCATTATGGAAGGAGATTCTAGAATAGTCATCAAATTATGGATCTAATGTTTATAGAACTATGGAAACTAATGTTATCTTAGGATAGTTGTATCAATGTTAATGTTTGGGTTTGTTGTAAGTGACCTATATATAATACCTTACAACTACCTAGATGCTTTTGGGTTTGACTTTGCCTTTTCTCTAGTGTATTTAGATCTATTTCATGGATTGGCACTCCTTATGAATTTATAAAACCCTAGTTATTCATATTCATAATGACCTTGGGTAAAAATGGGTTAGTGGGCATAGAGTGTCAATTTGACCTGAAAGACCCCTCTATCAATGAACTTTACCTACATATCCAATACTTTGAAGAGGGCCTCAAATAGATGTAGTTCTTCCCTACATGTTGGCTTGTATGTGAATCATACAATATTGTGTAAAGTAAGTAAAATTGTGACATATCTTGCAAATTGGAAAATTAGGATCATGAAATACTCCTTTAGTACTTCAGACTTGTAGATGTGTTATACCTATGAATGGTATAGAAATAGGGAAGCTTTGTTTAATTAAATGGTCTTTGGTAAGAATACTAAGTATTATTCTCGTGTTGTTAGGTGAGGAATGAATGAGGGTTGATCTTGTATTTATATCAATCCTTTTGGATAAGTAACTCAAATTAAATCACATATTCAAACCATTAGGATATGTTTAATTTATAAAATATATGACTTTAAGGTAGTAGACATTTACATTAATTCATGACACTAACATCAACGCTAGTGCCTATCTCAAATGTTAGTGTCTAGGGAGCAAGAAAGTAGGTATAGGCTAAGGACTTATAGAAGTGGAAGATAAGTATATTTTAAACATTTTGGGAAAGATAGAAGGCTCATGTCATGAACATAATATTGGTCCAACTAAGAGATAGTTAAGGAGCACAAGATAAAGTAGATGCAAGACTTATAAAAGTAGCAAAGGGTCTAGAATTGAGAATAATAATCATGGTCTAAGTTTTCTAACTGTACAAGACTGAGGTGATATATAATCCATAAATATTTCCTATATTACCCTTAAACCAACATTGTCATAGCATTCAATGGGACCTCAAAAAACATTCTTGGTGAGATTGACTTACCTTTATAGGTTAGCCCAGCATATGTGGTCACTACCTTCTCAACTATACCATACATAGGAGTCTTTGATATGATATTGGTATGACCTTAGATACACAAACTCCATGTTTTACCTTTTATAGTGCATGGGTCTATTAAATACATTCTTACTAATAAAGTAGTCATAGTTACTAGAATTCAATATGAACATCCACTTAAACAAGAGAAGTTTATTTTGAAATAGATAATTATCAAACCTATTAAGGCTAATCCTATGTGAAAGGGTAGGAAAAAGGTTCTCCCATTTTCTATGTGGCCCATACATGAGAGACTATTGTGTTTTTGGTCATTTTGACATGGCCAATAATAATTAGGATCAGATGGTTTTGACACACTAGAACCCCTTTGATAAGGAGATCTGAATAACTCCTCAAGGTTTCTTTTACCTAGTCTAGGAATAATAATCTTCACTTAATGGTTCATTATGACCATTGAAATTTAAGTGGCCTTTATTGGTTAAGTTGGAACATTTCAAAAAAAATTATGTACATTAAAATAGGAGCTAATGCCTACAAAATTAGCATATAGATATCTATCCATGGATATAAATAGTTGAATCAAACAAACATATATATTACATGGATTCAATTATGCTCAAAAAGTAATAGATAGAGTAAGTAATCAGGATAAAACATTAAAAATAGATAGGGAAAAAATAAGAGAGCTTGCTTTTTAATGGATCTAGTTAGTTCCTCTTGAGTAGACAAATACTAGAATAAACCAATCCTTAGTCAAGCCAAACCTAGCAAAAATCTAGATAAATGATGGTGTAAGAGTTTGAGGGATGTATCACCAATGAAAAATAGGGAATAAAGGGGCACCATATACATACACAGACTAAGTCTATCAAATGGCAAAGCTTTCACACAAAAATATTTCCATGAAATATCATTTAGTATTCATCAATACTTAGTTGGATTATAGACTCAAATAAAAATAACCTCGACTCAGTAAGCTAATCTATAATAAAGATGATACATGAAATAAAAATGACTAATCCACTACTCTAATGCTAAGGCTAAAAATAGCTAGGCAAGTATAGCCTTCTCTAATCCTAAAAAATACTAACCCTTACTACAACATGGGATCTAATCTGATATATAATATATATCTCCAAGTCCATGGAGTTTCAAATTTGTCCCACTACTGGAGTGATTACAATCAATAATCAATATGATCAGAAGGTGTATTTGAGGCTCTGATAGACATGCCAATATGACCATGTTCATGTAAATACTAAATTAAACTTTGGTAGCATAGGGTCACTAAGATTACTTTAGGATTCCCATTTAGATGTGTTCTATTATGTGGGTGCATTACCTCTTGAAGGATAAATTTTACATTCTTTTTTCTTGATCCTAATGTGCATTACATGCCCATATTTATGTCATATTCATGATTTTAGTTCAATCCACCACTTTTGATCATTACACCAACTATAATGGCTTGAATTCCATCATTTATCATCATGATACTAAGTTTTAACTTGAATTTTTTATTGAATTGAATGGATATTCCCTTCATCTTTTGACATCACCACTACTACATGGCCTTTCTTTATATTCAAATTCTTTTTCCTTCACTAGGCTTTGTGCTTTGCCTATTGGGTCTCACTTTTCCAATTAGCATTCTATCAACATCCTTATGATTTAATTTTCTATCTACCTCTATCATTTATAGAACCACATGTCTTATTCTTGGGCTATCAACTTCTTCATGTTTTGGGCTAATACTTCCAATGCCTTTAACTCTCAAGTTAATGTTGTAATGACTCTGAGCTCTCAAGCTTCTAAGAGGCTGCCATATGGTATCCTTTTGAGGCCTCAAGGCCATGAAACTCTGGTAATGTTGATTAACTCATGGTATTTAAAGTTAATGTATTAATTCCCCTAAGGATCCAATATTTCAAGGTTATAAGCCTTTATTAATCCCTTCAATCCTCCATACTCTCAAGTATTTGGGAGGGTGTCAGATGGCATCTTCTCCTATCCCTAGAGCTTTAAAATTACTTTCATTTTTCCAAAAATATTTGTCTTTGAAGCCATGTGTCAATAATATTTGGACACATGGAAGAATTTATCGAGAATATTTTGAAAAACCTATGAGAAAACAAGAAAATTGGATAAAGTAAAGATTTTTTGAAACAACTAAGTTTATCCAAGGAAATTTTGTGTGTAACATTCATTTAATATAGTAAATGAAACCAATCATTCACATAAAATTTATTGTTAAGATTAAACATTCAAATGAGTGAATATTTAAGTATTTTATCAAGGAATAAGATTTCATAGGCTTAAAATAAACCTTATTGTTATACATTTATGTTCATAGATGAATCTTAGACCAAATTGAGTTAAGTAAAATGGAATTAGAAATGAACATGAATAGTCATTTGTAATTTAACATATAATAAACTACCACTCAAAATAGATCAATCAGATAGACCATCACAACCCCATATAAAAATATTAGATAAGAAAAGAGGATCCCCATTTTTGGATTGAAAATGGGGCATGTTGGTGAAGGCAATACCAAATGGTGACTCCTACTAGTAAATTCTTGTGAGTATCTAAATAAATATAGAACCTTTAGTTCTTTCATCCAAACAATAAACATTAGCTACAAATTATTACTTTAAATAAAATTATAAGGATAAAGGCACTAAATTTTTGCCTTAATATGTGACATACTTAGCTACAATCCCATCAAATACCACTTGTGTGTATGATCAAGTGATTAATTCATTTTATTTGCATGTACACACAATATTTCATTTTTTTAAATAAATGAATAAAACTAATGAAAAGAAAAATAATTAGCTATTTGGCATGGGTGGAATGTTGTGGGCATTTCTCTATTTCTAGCTAGGCATCTATATCCTTAATAAATATACCTGTAGTCTCTTTTTAGGGCCTTGCTCCACTGCTAACCAGGATGTAAATCCTATGGTGGAGGTTACCAATATCATACTTTCAAGGAATATTTTTATATTTCACAATTTTTATCAATTAATTTGAAATGATACTTTAATTTTATATATCGATGGAGGGTTGGGGTCCAATTTATGGGTTTGAGGAAAATCAAAATTTTTATGATCAATTAAGAAAAACCCAAAAAATACAATGCTACATTTTTTTAGATGTTTTAATTAAGGGAATAAATGGATTTAAACAAGACAATAGACCTTTCTAAATCCACACATTCTATTTTTAATCGTTGATATTTATAAGCCTAAAAATACATGAGATAATCATATTAATTCATACAAGTGTTCAACAAGGTTTTGCTCATGTTATTGAGTGCCATTGATGATACCTATGCAATATGCCTTTTATTTCATTTCTTTGATAAAGGTGGAACCTCGAGGAAAAAATATAAGGACCAAATAAAATGAAATAAGAAAGGGAAACTAAAATAACAAGGGATGAGAATGAAAAAAATATAAAGAAAATAAGAAAGGGAAAGAGAAAATATTCACAAAGATTTTGAAGCAAATGCATGCTTGAGAATAATTAGGCACTTGTTTATTTTTAGGATTTTAAGAATGGAAAAGTAAAATATTACTTTCTTCTATGTGGTCATATATGATATAATACACTATCCCACAATGATTTCTCAATGTTCAATTAATAAAACTTAATCAAAATTAGATTGTAACATTTAGCATTATTCATACATCTATCTTGCATAAAGCATGTTGGATAAGTGAAAAAAAAAAATCTACCCACACTTTGAATTTAAATGAGGAATAAAATTAAACATCCATACATAACAAAATGATGTGTGTATCCAACCTGGTAAAGGCATTTATTTGGTTGTGGTTAATTGATACTTCAAATTTTGGCTGCTCCTAGACTAAAATAGATGCTTTGACTACATATTATTCTCCATTTTTATCATTTTAAGGCATGGAATTGACTCAGATCCTTCCAACATTAAAGACTTTTTGAATTTGTTAATCATTTTCTAAAGTATGTAGAGATATGGGTTGAATTAAATCATTCTTAGCTTACATCTCCATTGGCTCCAATTCTCAATTCATACCACTATGCTTATGATAATATATTATATCTTGATCATCTATGTTTCCTTGGATGTGGAATATGGTTACATTGGGAAATCATGGATAGTTATGGTGTCATCAAAGTAACTTATGAGTTCCTTATTTTCCTTTAAGTTAGGCATGAAGAGGAACTCTTCTTCATTCAGGCTTGAATGTTCTTGATCTTTCATTCCCACTTTAAATACCTTTACTACTTGGAAGGACATAAGGTAGACATATTTAATTGGTTCAAAGGCAAGGCTAACTTGAGGTGAAGGATCATCAATCTTGAGTTATTCCAACTCATTATCCTCAAAGGAATAACCCCCTTATTCTTGGTTTTATTATTATTGGCACAAGCAGTCTAACTCAACATTATTTTATTATTTTATTTCATTCCCTTATAATGATGTAGGGAAAGTCACACCACTGCCATAAAACTATTGACTATCTTGGACCAAATTTTCAAATTTATGAGTAGGAACATATGAGAAGGATGATTTAGATGCATAATATTCATCTTCATTATCTATCTCTCCCAATCCTTTGAACTATTTTTTCAGTTCATCATAAGAGGCTTCTGATTTTTCTTCTTAGGAAAGAATCTCTCCATCCACTTGTTTCTCAACCACTAGGTTACTTGTAACCTCCAATGCAATTTCATCATCAGACACCTCATCATCACTACCATAGCCTTCAAATAATGGATCACATTTTTAATATGGAATATTCTCAGTGTGAATGATCATCTTAGCCTTAGTTCCACATCCTTGTTTATATACTCTCAATTATGCATTCAATAATATAGCCTCATAGCTTGGGTCGGGCATTATCTAAAATTCTCTTATTAAAAAAGGAATTCAATTAATATAAGCATCAAAATAAACTTAACTATAATCACAAGGAAAAACAACCTATTGATCATATATATTTATAGATATAAGCATATGCATTAAAACTAATAGTAGGCTTCTCATTTTGTAGGAAGACTAATCTAGCTGTAAACTTGGGGAATTACATTATATGGTACATGATGACTCAAGGGATAATTTTAAAGCATGTATCTCAAAGGAATTTAGGGATAGACCCCCAATTTCCCTAATGGATAAGAAGGTTGAGCACCATATCCATAGGGCATCAACTACTTTTCTATTATGCAAGCTTATTCATAGGTCAAAATTAAATATGCAAGGGTAGCTAGGTTTCTTTTGATGAACATAGTTGTCAAATTATCTAGATCATTAGGTAAAGTACTATGGTTTCATCCTTAGTTTTAAATAAAGTATCATTAAACCTAGTATATATCTAATCGAATCTATGGTTGAATGCAGTAGTTAACTCAATGAGGTATTTATAGGTATGAAAAATTGATAAAATAAGACATAAGGGTCAATGGGCACACTAAAATGGTTAAGGGAAATATTTTAAAGGATGGCCCATGAGGTGATACATCCTTTTGGTATACTAAGGTACCAAGAATAGGATGTTTGATCTAGCGATCATGGGAATAAGTGAAAATCCACATCCTTAAGTTGGATCTACCTTCTGATTATGGCTTATTTAAAATCTTGGACATGTTCCTCAATATACTTGACCTCACCATGAATATACTTTGCAAATAACTTATGGGGGTTATTGGGCAAGCCATGGGAAGGTACTAGAACATTCAAAAAATAGTTATGTTCTCCTATCCAAGATAAGGCCATTAGACTACTAGATAAAAGCTCTTTAAAATATTAGATAAGTCTAAAAATCTAGATTAGGCCCTCCTTATAGAACCAATTATGTTGGTGGTCATTTTAACATAGCCAAAAATAACTATTCTCCAATGGTTTTGATGCACTAGAACCCAAATTGCAAGGAGCTCTAAATAACTCCTTGAGGTTTCTTCTACTTAGTCTAGGCACACTAATATTCACTTTGTGGCTTGTTATGACCATTCTAATTCAAGGGGAATTCATTGGTTAAGTTGGATCATTTTAGATAAGTCTAGGTACATTAAAATTATATTAAATATATATATAATCATCATATAGATATGTTGGGTCCAACATGCCCCATCCTTAATTCCTTAGAAGGAGACCCTTTTTTTTATTGTTATATCTCTAGTTTGCAATTTCTCTGATGTAGAGTTATGTTTTCTAAATTTTTCATTAATATTAACTAAGTTTGTTGATTAATATTCATTATTTCACTTGATCTAAAATTCATATCTAGGGTTAAATTGATTTAAACATTTGAATTTGCCTAAATCTATTATGTCTTGGTCTAAATCATATTTTTGAAAATACATCAATTTTCCTTATTTAGGACATTTTGCCTTAGACCTAGGTGATTTATCTACATTTAAATTTTTTTTTGGCTTCTTTTCCTGAGAAATTTAATCCATTTCTACTTCATTTTTGGAATTAATGGCTAAGTGTTCATATGATTTCATTTTTAGGCTTGGTCGATTTCATAAAAATGGATGAAATTTACTTAGGATTTGGCTTTGGGTTCATTATAAATGGATTTTATTCATTAAGTTCATCTACCTTCTTGATTTCATTTCAAAATATTGATCGTTTAAATTTAAAATAACTCAGTCATTTATTTTCAAATGACTTACTCATTTATTTCCCTTTTGCTCTAAGGTGCTTGGAATTTCTCCTTTGATAGGTGGAAATATTTATTTGCTCCTAATGATCCCAAACCCTTCATAGAAGGATTTTAACACTTATTCAATTCTTCATTGATATTTTAGACATGTGGTATTTTTTTCCTCTTTAAGTACTTAGTCAATTTTCAAAGATTTTCCCAGTGGGTCTCCACTTCAACAAAGCTCTAGGTGAGTAGATTAGTGGGATGCTACCAAGTTTTAATATCTCAGTGACCCACTCATCTCATCTAAAACCACATAATGTAAAGCCTATATGCAAGTTAGTTAGCAATATGTTACCATGTGGTATCATCCTAGTGACCCACTATCTTAGTGGTATATGTATCAATGTAAATCTTTCGGGTAAGCAGGTTACTAGGATTGTTCCATGTGGCATAATCTTGATGACCCCTATCCTTGAGCCATTTATACAAGCTATCAAGACTTTAGGAAAGCATGTTAGTGTTATTTCACCATGTGGTGTAATCATAATGATCTTATTAACCAGATCCATTTGTGTAACCTTGAATAATGTCAAAGCACTAGGTTAGTATGATGTTTCCACATGAAAACATCCTACTACATCATAACCAAGAATATTTAGCATATGCCAAGTAGTAGTAAAGTAAAGTAAAAGGATTTTGGAAAGTAATAAGTCATTGTATGTCAATGGTGAGCTTTAGGAATAGGTTTAGTCATTAGGGATGCCTAAGAACTAAAATTGATGTCTTATCTAGCCATCAAGGTCATCAAAACCAGGATTCAACTATGCATATAATTCAATGGCATATCATCAAGTTTCATAGGTCCAAATAAAGATAATTAAGGAATAGGAGATAATATATATTTTTTAAAGAGGCATGGATCAATTTTAGTAGTGGGCACATCTTCAAATATTTTAGGGGATGATGAATACCAACTACATTTTCAAATCATCATTGAATATTTTTAACCACCATGTTAGTGGGATGAGCTAGAAAATTAGGCCATCAACCTCATGAATTATCTATATAAATATGTTTTATTTTCATTGTTAAGGGTCAATAATTTTTGGGTTAAAATGATCTTAGGATTGTGTCAATATTATACTTGCCCTTCCTTAGTGTTTTCACATTGACTGTGCATCCAAAGTGATACTATTGGTTACCAGGGTCTATAGTAATTGTGTTAGGATTACACTTTCCTTTCATTTAATGATTTTGGGCTTTAATTTTATACTCAAGGGTATTAATTTTAGCACAATGATTTAGAATTTTGAATACATATTTTATTATCATTTGTTCTTTTAATGTCTTTAGTATATATATTTAGCTAGTAAATGGGTGCTAAGAGTTTCTAATAGAAGTTGGTCATACATGATTACCTTAGTTATAATGTGAAATAAATATTATAACTAGTTTTTTGGAATTATTCATGATTTTTTTTAATTATGATTCTTGTAATCATGGGGTGTAATGGTTGTAGAATACAGGTTAGGCTTTCTATAGATTGAATCTAGTAGATTAATGGCATTTAACATTTCCTTATATGCTTTCCCACTAAGTAGTTAACATCTATATAGTAATTATACTAGGCAAATGGTGGTATAACTATGGATAAGCTCTATCTCAGCTCATAGTGTCCAAATACTTACTCAATCTAATACAAACCCCTCTATTTTCTACCCTACCCTTTCTCTTTTGTGTTTCTTTAATGATATCCTACCTTAGTGTATATATATATATATATAATGAATTACGATAAATCAAAGCCTATTATTTCACAATTTCAATCAGATAAGTAATATGATTTAGATAAACAACTAATTAGCAAGAAAATGAATGAATATTGAATGTTCATATCAATTTAACCTCTAGTGGTAGTAGTTACTTCTCTTAGAGAAAATATTTTGTTAAACTACTTAGTCCTTTGATTGAAATAGCATGAATTCTAAAATCAATGAGGGGAAATTTTATCCCATGTGTTTTTGCCTCCATTTATAATCTTCAAATTATCCATTCTAATGGATGTATTTAAGAGGGTCATAAATTAAGACCAATAAAAACTAGAGTTAGAAGGAGGGTGAAATAATATTTTATTGATAGATCCTTGACACCCTCTCCTTATACTTATCCATAGTTATATTTTTTTCTTAATGCAACCAACATAAAGTGGAATTCTAAGGAGAGCCACTTTATTTCTTGTTATTTGTTTTCTTTTAATTATTGTCTATTTGAAAGTAACTTGAACCCCACTTCAAGGATCATAAGGTCTATATTTAGGTTTTGTTGTTACATCTTTTGAAATTAAACCAATAATTAGGTAGGAGTTATTAGTCCCTCCCTCTCTTAAAAGTAAACTCATGTAAACAAGTCTCCTTAAGGTCTTCGTTACCAGGTATTGGTACGCAGGGTAACCCAATCAATTGATGTACACTATTCAATGTCAAGGGTCTTGGTCTTGTAGGCATGAGGTCATAGGATATTGTAAAGATAACAAAAATGGCACTCAAAGAACCTAATAGTAAATTTTACGTGAAACATATTTGTGATATTATTGTTATAACTTTGATAATTTATTGAGTTCTAAAGGTCAATATATGACTTATGAATTTTGGAAAAGTTATCTTCTTGTTTGAAGTCATCTAATGCACTTAATGATATATATGAAAAAAAATGCATCATTGCTCTAATTATAGTTTGTAATAAGTATTAATAAAAATTTTGATTTCCTTATGCCCTTGGCTTGGTCCCCAACCCTCTATGGATGAATTTTAAAATATCCTTTCAAAAGAATTGAGTTAAAATGTAAGTTATAAAATTATCCTCGAAAGGGTGATCTTACTAACTTCCACCATAGTATTTGTGGATTTTTTAAAACTAAATCAAGGCCTTTAGAGGAGACTATAGTTATCTCTATTGGGGCTATAAATATTTGATTTTAATAAAAAATTCCCAAACCACTTCCCCCATGGATAAATTGTAAAATCTTTTTCCTTTAGTAGTTTTGACCTTATGCAAATTTGCATTATTGTGTGTGAATACAAAATAAAGGAATAAATCACTTGATCACATATATGGTTTTTACAATATTATAGCTTAGTATGTCACTTTTTATTATAAAATTTAGTACCTATTAGATTTTGGTTTGATCTAAGTATTTTCTTGCAGCTTATGCTTTTTATTCTAGTGAAATAGAGATTCTAGATTCTCAAAATACTTGGGAGTATTTACTAGTAGGAATTGTCATTTTGTTTGGTCTAAAACAACATGCCTCATTTTTAGTTAAAAATTTGGGACCCTCTTTTTCTTCATATTCTAACCTTGTACTTCCCAGGAGTATAGTGGTTGATTTTTTTAATCGAACTTCTTAGGAGTTCATTCAGCTAAATGATAATATTTAAATGTGAATGTTCTTCATTATTCTAACCAAGCCTAAAAAATTAACTCTACATTATAAAACACTTGGCATGGAAATTAACATCTTAGGATGATTCAATTTTAATAAATGAATTTTCATCAATCAGATATGTCTTAATATATTTATTTCTTTTTAGGCTATTTCATCTTGAGTTTGTGTAAATTATCTAACTATTACAAAATCTATTTCTCATTTTCATGATTGATTTTTTCCATTAATATTTTATTTTAGTTCAAAATGACTAAATTATTATAATTTTTCGCCTCTTAATTTATTAATTTTTCATGTAAATGGATGAAATTTTAATTTAAATCAAAACAAAATGACTAAGTCTATGCATTAATTTGTTCTATACTTAGTCATTTTCTCAGCTTCAAACTTTGGTCATTTTACTTTGAATGTTCATGGCCATTATTTTCAAATATTTATCCATTAGTTTTTAAATAAAATAAATAGTCATTTATGTAATTTTTCATAAGGTCTTCTATGTGTTGAAATCTCATCACCACATAGTGACTTTTTTCAACTCCCTATAACTCCAACCTACCCAAAAGGGACTTTAGACACTTACCCAATTTCATCAAAATTTACCTAGAGCCATGTGTCATTTTTTTTGTTGATTCAAAGGACTTATTAGATTATATATGATAAATATCAATGTCATGTTGATATCCCAATGGTGTCAATCCCATTCAAAAATTATTTTGACACTTAGTCAATTTTATTCAAATTTTCCTAAAGAGGCAATGATGTCATCAAAGCTCTAGGTTAACAAGTTAGCAAGATGAGGCCACATGACATAATCTCATTGATACAATATCCCATAAATGTTTATGCCCATAAAAATTATTTAGACTATTAGGTTAGTATGATTATGAAACATGTCATAATCCCACTACCTTGCTAACCTAGATATTTTTATGCAGGCTAAGAACAATGTCAAAGCCCTGGGTGAGCGGGTGAGTGGGATAATGCCATATGAAATCGTCCCAAAATCCCATGATATAAAAGGAAAAAACATGCAGGGATTATAAATTAATGAATGATAGTGAAGGTACAAAAATATAGAGTGCTTTAGTAAATGAAAAAAGGCCATGTGGCCATGGATAAGACAAAAGTGAATGGCAGAGCTAAAACCCATAGATGCTAACGAGCTACCAAATGTCAACACATGGATTTTTTTAATAAAAAAAAACTATAGGGAAATAAAAACGAAATTGATAATGTACCAATTTTTAATAAACCTATCAAAATGAAGGACACATTAACTACATAGCTATTAAGACACTAGCTTAAATTTGATCTCCCATCTAGTTGTTAAAATTGCCAAAAGCTAAGAGTCAACCATGAGTCCAATTTGATTCATAGAAACAAATAATTTCCAAACCAAATTATTAATGATTCATGAATAATAAATTTTACCTATGTATTATGATCAAACATGAAACATAAAATACAAAATATTTGCCTTAGAGGGACATGGTCCTAACTTCACAAGACATTTGAAACCAATGATCTTGATGCAATCCAAACTGAATTCCTTGTGGGAATTTTTTCTTGATTAAGTCCAACACATTTCCATCTAACATTATGATTAAATTTAATTGGGATCAATCCAATAAATTCTCAAGTGGGCCAGCCACATTGAAGATTCCTATAACTACCTCATGCAAGCGAATTTCAGTTTGAATTTACATTTGAACTCCATAGGCCTACATGCCTATTTAAGGGAAGATTTCATTCATAATAAAGGTTGTATATTTTTAGATCATGAAAGGAGACATATATAACTATAATTTTTTTCTATTTGTAAGGACAATATCTTCCCTTATCTTATTTTAGCTTATTATTTACATAATTATTTTCTAGTCTGATGATTGTATGAATTTCAATACATTCTTCATGAAAAGAAAAATTATGATAACTAGATTACTATTAAGTCTATGTGGACATTATATGTGTATTTTTATGGTAGTAATGCCTTTATTTATTATAGTTACTCTCTTTCCTAGACTCTTACATTGTATTCTATCAAAGGTATGCTATGTTTTGCTCAATTGAATATTGGTTTAAAAGGGAATTCATTCAGTTAGATAACTTCAATTTCACTTGTGTTTGTAGAAAAAAAATTCTCTTTAACTCTAATATTTTACTCTTTATTTATGATGAGGATAACTTAGTAATATATCAATATGAATATAATTACTTATCCTGATTCTTTTTATATAAATTATCTCATAAGTTTATAATTTGTCATTGTATTGTTGCATTCTTCAACATGATAAACTAATGAGAGGAGTTAGCTTGTGAAGGGAATCAAATCCTAGAGTCATAACCTTTAATGAATTTCTTAGTTATAGTTAATTATTTTGAGTCAAATAATCAATACCAAGACCCTTGATATGGAATAATACACATCACTTGGTTGGGTTACCCTGCATACCAAGACTTGGTAACTAAGACCTTGGGGAGACTTGTTCACATGAGTTTCCTTTTAGGAGAGGGAATGATTACCAACCCCTAACTAATTATTGGTTGCATGTCAAGACCCACATCAACAAGATTTTACCCTTATTGTTTCACTTTTTGAGGCATAGGAGGAATAGAACCATTAGAGATAGGCTTTTTATACATATGATTATATATTTTAACATGTCCCTGATTCATTTATTTCCATGGCTATCACCATGTATTTCTTGGTGAGTTAGCCATAAATATCCTAGTCATTCATCATTAATTCCATGAGGAATCCCTTTGTGTTTCTTCCTAGATTTTAGAATGAAATCATAAGGACTATTGAAGAGCATCTTGCGACTTAAAATTTTGCCATATATGTTTTGAATGTCAAATATGAGGATATTTCTTGTAGAATGTTTCTTTTTAATTTGGAGGGGGAAACATCTAACTAGTTTTTATGTTTAAAAATTACTTCTATTAATATTTGGAATGACTTTGAACATTTATTTTTTCTTTAGTTTGGTCAAGACATTAATGCTCCTATTTTACTACAAGAATTTATTATGAATGGTCATAAATAAATCTCATCAGCTAATTATGGATTTCAATTCTATATTTTAGAAGTATCTTAACAAAGTCCTTGTCAATGTTAAACCACATAAAGTAGCTATTTTAGATTTAGATTTTCATGTTTTATATCATTTAATTGCCATAATTTTAAGGATTTCTAATACAAGTATTTTTGCCAAAATTTTCATAGAAGCCATTCAAGTATAAAATTAGTTGTCTTACCTCCATCCAAGATAAATAGAAGAGTTTTTCACTTCCCAAAAGACCTTAAAAACAACTCAAAAATTTTATCTTCATGCCATAGCTCCAACAAAATACTTCCTATTTTAGCCAGTTAATCATTAGGATTCCCTCATTATCTATGATATGCTTATAGAGGATGATGATAGCTTTGATGATGATTAAGTCAATCAAATTTTAGAATTAGAAGAGCCCACTTAGCCTATCTAAGGGGAGGAGGAAGAATATATTTAGCTAGTAGATGATCCATCTACTAAATATTTGGTATGCCTTAAACCCCTTGCTCAAACATTCATAACCACTAAGATTTAGTTAATTGAACCTCTTATTTTTGTCTGGCAATATTTTGAGCTAAATGTTTCCAATGTTTATCCTTACTCTAATTTTAGAACTAAGGGAAGTTATTATTTTGAACATATGCTTAGTGTTTGCCTTAGATTCATAGGGAAGAAACTAGAGGAATTTATCAATGAGCAAAAGGATGTCCTTACACTTCTAATGATGATGACTAGAAGAACCTTGCTACTTCTAACAAGTGGAAATCATGTTGTGTTGGGTTTCTAGACCCACCCTCTTAATTGTGTTGGGTATGATTTTATTTAGACTAGTGTAAAAATTTTACTATATTTTTTATAATTTATTTCTTATTTAGGTTTACCTAATTTTTGTTTATTTCTATAGGTTAGTTTCCCTTATTTTTTAGAATATCATGTTTTTATATATGCTTGGTCTAGAGTATTTTTCTTGTTTTGGTTTCATTTGAATTTAGCATTCTAGCATGTTCCTTGTTCTTAGAATCTCTTTGTAATAGTTAATCCATGTCCTAAAAATAAAATCATTAAAATACTTTAGCCCCTATGTTTCCAATTTCATTGTATTAATGGGATAGGAACCTCAAATGTTGAATGTATAATTGAGATTGTTGTTTGAGCCTTTGAAGTTAGAAAGTGAAGAGTCATACTTAAAAAATGGCATAGGTTGCTTCAATTTTCTTTTGCATATTTTTTTAATTTTAGAAGTTTTTTTTATTTTCATGAGAAAATGTATATTTTAAAAAGGTTTATTTTCTTGTCCTAAGCCATCAGTTGTACATAATTAAACATCTAAAGTAAAGAAGAAACACTTAGCTAGTTTTGGCTTGTCTTGGTAATATGAATTTTTTTAGTCTATCATTTTACCCATGGATTGGTCCCCAACCCTCAATGGATAGAATTAAAAAAAAATTCAAAAGAAAAATTTGAATGAAATGGAATAAAAATGAAAAATGCAAAGTCTTCCTCAAAATAGTGCTTCAAATAACCTCCACCATATGATTTTTTAGCTTGGATGGCAGTGGATCAAGGACTTTAGTGGGATAGGTATCTATTACAAGGATATAGATTCCTAGATGGAAATATCACAATGCCCTTGCTATTCATCCCAAGCCAAATTTCCAAATCTTTTTCCTTTCAAAAGTTTTGATTGTATAAGTCTAAATTATTTTATGTGAATTCAAGATCTATAAGGAATTTATCACTTTCACACACTTATGGCCTTTAATATAATTGGAAATTAGTATACCATAAGTCAAATTAGGATTCAATGCCTTCTTTTTTCTAATTTTGTCTCAAGATAATTTTTTGTAGTTTATACTTGTGTTCATAAGTGAAGAGTTGTTGTCTAACTTTTGTAGTGATTTAACCAGGTTGTCTAGGTTCTAAATGCTTTTATAGCATTTTCCTTATATAAGTCACCATTTATTGGGTCCAACATGCCACATACTCAATTCCTTAGATGGGAAAAATCTTATTTTTAGTTTAGTCTCTAGTTTATAAGTTCCTAGGTGTGATATTATGTTTTTCAAATGCTTCATTAATATTAACCATGTCTATTGATTAAATCATAATTGTTGCACTTGGTTTAAAATTACTATCTAGGGTTGCATTAGTTTAAACGTATGAATGTTCCTATATCTATTAATTCTTGGTTTGAATCATATTTTTCAAAATACATCAATTTTCCCTTCTTTAAGCCATTTTACCTTAGACCAAGGTAATTTATCTAACTTTTAAAAGTTTTTTAGCTTCTTTTGCTGAGCAATCTAGTCCATTTATATTTAAATTTTGATGGCTAATTTTTCATATGGTTTAATTTTTAGACCTAATCAATTTCATAAAATTGGATGAAATATGCTTTAGATTTGACTTTGGGTTCTTTAGAAATGGCATTTATTCATTAAGTTCATGTGCCTTCTTGATTTTGTTTCAAAAACTTAACCATTTAAATTTAAAATAACTTAAGAGCTTTATTTTCAAATGACTTAATCATTGGATTTTTATTAAAATTTATTGATTGGGTTTATTTCCCTTTTGCTCATAGGTGCCCGACATTTCTTCTTTACCATGTGGTAATCTTTCATAGCTCTCAGCAGTCCTAACCCCTTTGTAAAAATATTTCAATACTTAGTCTATTATTCATCGATCCTAGAGCCATGGGTGATTATTTTCCACCTCTTCACATATTTATTTGATTTTCAAGGATTTTTTAAATGGACCTCCACATCAGTAAAACTCCAGGTGAGTGAATCAGTAGGATGTTACCAAGTGCCAAGCTCCTAGTGATCCAATTATCCCACCTAAAACTATATAATGTAAAGCCTCTTGGTAAGTGATTTAGTAGGATGATACTGCATGAAATCATGCCAATAACTTGATATCCTAGAGGTGTCCATACAATGCAAATATTATTGGTAAGAAAGTTAGTGGGATTGTGCCACATGGCATAATCCTAATGACCTACTATCCTAGAGCTGTATTTATGGGTCAGTAGGCCTCTAAGAAAGTGGATTAGCAAGATTGTGTGATGTGGCATAATCCTAATGATATACTTACATAAATTCATTTGTACAACCTTAAAGTGCATCAAAGTGTTGGGTTAGTAGGAATCAGCTTGTGAAGGGAATCAAATCCTAGAGGCATAAGCTTTATTGAATTTCTTAGTTAGAGTTAATTATTTTGAGTCAAATAATCAATACCAAGACCCTTGATATGGAATAATACACATCACTTGGTTGGGCTACCCTGCATACCAAGACTTGGTAACTAAGACCTTGGGGAGACTTGTTCACATGAGTTTTCTTTTAGGAGAGGGAATGATTACCAACCCCTAACTAATTATTGGTTGCATGTCAAGACCCACATCAACAAGATTTTACCCTTATTGTTTCACTTCTTGAGGCATAAGAGGAATAAAACCATTAGAGATAGGATTTTTATACATATGATTATATATTTTAACATGTCCCTGATTCATTTATTTCCATGGCTATCACCATGTATTGCTTGGTGAGTTAGCCATAAATATCCTAGTCATTTATCATTAATTCCATGAGGAATCCCTTTGTGTTTCTTCCTAGATTTTATAATGAAATCATAAGGACTATTGAAGAGCATCTTGCGACTTAAAATTTTGCCATATATGTTTTGAATGTCAAATATGAGGATATTTCTTGTAGAATGTTTCTTTTTAATTTGGAGGGGGAAACATCTAACTAGTTTTTATGTTTAAAACTTAATTCTATTAATTTTTGGAACGACTTTGAACATTTATTTTTACTTTAGTTTGGTCAAGACATTAATGCTCCTATTTTTCTACAAGAATTTATTATGAATGGTCATAAATAAATCTCATCAGCTAATTATGGATTTCAATTCTATATTTTAGAAGTATCTTAACAAATTCCTTGTCAATGTTAAACCACCTAAATTAGCTATTTTAGATTTATATTTTCATGTTTTATATCATTTAATTTCCATATTTTTAATGATGTCTAATACAACAAGTATTTTTGCCAAAATTTTTGTAGAAGCCATTCAAGTAGAAAATTAGTTTCTTACCTCCATCCAATATAAATAGAAGAATTTTTCTCTCTAGAAAAGACCTTAAAAACAACTCAAAAAAATTATCTTGATGCCATATCTCCAACAAAAGCCTTCTAATTTTAGTCATTTAATCATTAGGATTCCCTCATTATCTATGATATGCTTATAGAGGATGATGATAGCTTTGATGATGATTAAGTCATTCAAATTTTAGAATTTGAAGAGCCCACTTAGCCTATCTAAGGGGAGGAGGAAGAAGATATTTAGCTAGTAGATGATCCATCTACTAAAGATTTGGTATGCCTTAAACCCCTTGCTAAAACATTCACAACCACTAAGATTTAGGTAACTGAACCTCTTATTTTTGTTTGGCAATATTTTGAGCTAAATATTTCCAATATTTATCCTTACTCTAATTTTGAAACTAAGGGAAGTGATTATTTTGAACGTATGTTTAGTGTTTGCCTTAAATTCATAGGGAAGAAGCTAGAGGAATTTATTAATGAGTAAAAGGATGTCCTTACCCTTTTAAAGATGATGACTAGAAGAACCTTGGTACTTCCAACAAATGGAAATCATGTTGTGTTGGGTTCCTAGACCCACCCTCTTATTTGTGTTGGGTATGATTTTATTTAGACTAGTGTAAAAAGTTTACTATATTTTTTACAATTTATTTCTTATTTAGGTTTACCTAATTTTTATTTTTTTCTATAGGTTAGTTTCCATTATTTTTTAGAATATCATGTTTGTATATATGCTTGGTCTAGAGTAGTTTTCCTATTTTGGTTTCATTTGAATTTAGCATTCTAGCATGTTCCTTGTTCTTAGAATCTCTTTGTATTAGTTAATCCATGTCCTAAAAATAAAATGACTAAAATATATTATCCCCTATGCATTCCCATTTCATTGTATTAATGGGATAGGAACCTCAAATGTTGAATGTATAATTGAGATTGTTGTTTGAGTCTTTGAAGTTAGAAAGTGAAGAGTCATACTTAAAAAATGTCATAGGTTGATTTAGTTTTCTTTTGCATAATTTTTTAATTTTAGAGGTTTTTGATTTTCAAGAGAAAGTGTAGATTTTAAAAAGGTTTATTTTCTTGTCCTAAGCCATCAGTTGTACATAGATTAACATCAAAGGTAAAGAAGAAACACTTAGCTAGTTTAGGCTTGTCTTGGTAATTTGATTTTTTTTAGTCTATCATTTTACCCATGGACTGGTCCCCAACCCTCAATAGATAGAACTACAAAAAAATTCATAAGAAAAATTTGAATGAAATGGAATAAAAATGAAAAATATAAAGTCTTCCTCCACCATATGATTTTTTAGCTTGGATGGTAGTGGATCAAGGCCTTTAGTGGGATATGTATCTATTACAAGGATATAGATTCCTAGATGGAAATAGTACAATGCCCTTGCTATTCATCACAAGCCAAATTTACCAATCTTTTCCTTTTCAAAAGTTTTGATTGTCTAAGTAAGTCTAAATTATTTTATGTGAATTCAAGATCTATAAGGAATTTATCACTTTCACACACTTATGGCCTTTAATATAATTGGAAATTAGTATATTCATTGCATATGGGTATGTTATATAAATGGAAAAAATCACTACCATAGCATGTGAAAACATGCACGGGTGAAAAAATTTACCACTGTGGCATGTGAAAACATGCTCGAGTGATAAAAATTGCCACCATGGCATGTAAAAAAAGATCCATTTATGCATAGGTGGCAATTTTTATCACTTTTATAGGTTGAGCTTATGTAGGGGCAATAAAAACCATTGCCCTTACACATGGTGTATAAAACTCATGTGATGGTAGTAATTTTCACCATCATTATAGATATGACAAGGTTGTGTAAGGGTGATCATTTTCACCACCTCAACATGAGAAATCTTGATCGATAGGTTGTTGGATTTTTTAGGCTTTCACCTATAATGCCTCTTTGGGGAAGAGAGGGAGGGGGGAGAAGGGGAAAATAAAACCAAAAAAGAAGGAAAAAAGAGAAAACCTAAAAAAAATTGAAAAATGAAAACCTAGAAACAAAGAGAGAAGAAATCAAAACCTACCTAGTAATTCAAAATCCTACACTTGAATTCAGTGAAATCACAATCCCAGTCATTTGTGTGATTGAATAGTTGTAGTGAGGGGAAACAAACAACTCAAAATAATCAAAATGAGACATAATAAACATTTCAAACACCCTAAAACCAATGCCAACCACTTGGTGAGCTTGGTCATAAATGTCGTGAGTGAAAATCGAGATCATGCATCGGTGGTAAAAATTGCCGCCTATGCATGATGTTGGGGTAAAATATGTAAGGGCAACAAAAATTGTTGCTCCTTCATAAAAGGGCCAAAAATTTAGGGGTAGTGATTTTCATTGATCTTTCATGGAGAAGAAATGTAAGGGTGGAAAAAACCACTACCTTTGCATCAAACTAAAAACAAAAGTAACTCCTTGAAATTTATTGAAGTCTAACGTTTTGATCGCATCAAGACTACAACGAGTTTCATATTTTTAAAGAAATTATGAAGAGGAAATGTTGTGAAATTTTCAAAGATGTTATTCAATTATGCTTGATATCCAGAGAAAATTATCTCAAATGATGAACTTAGAGTAAGATTGTGAAATGGATAAGTTTCATAGGTATTGTCCATCAGAAGAAGCATAGCTAATTTTAGGAATAACAGCTAGCTCCAACTAGGGAATTTCCATCAATCAAACTTTTAAATGATCGAAGGGATTAGAATATAGTCTCTAATTACCTTCATCTATGCCATTGGACCATGGAATCAAGTGACCAAAAAGAAAAAGACACGAAACTAAACAAAAAGACAAATAAAAATATAAAACTATACAAATATACAAATGAACTTAACTGATACTTCAAAGATTGAAGTGCTTCAGATGTTGCCCATTGTGAGGTAGTGAGAATGGTTTTCTATCTTGATATTCTAGAAATAAGTTATTTTCACCATATAATTGATGAATGGTGAATGGACCTCTCCACAAGGAATCAAATTTTCCATGCATTCCTTTTGGTTCTCTTCTCTTGTCCCATAACAAGAGTTGATCTCCAATCTAAAAATCATGAATTTTTTCTCTCTTGTAAAAGAATTTCTTTACCTAATTTTGATGTACAAAAATATGGTCCACTACCATAGTTCATTACTATTCTAGTTTAGTTAAGCACATGATCCTCTTATGAATGGAATTTTTGAAAGTTTGACCTTCGACTACTTTTGCCAACTTTAGTGCTGGTAGTTCTAGGGTGATTGGTATCTCCACATTCAAACCATACAAAATTTGAAATGGTGACATACCTATTTCCCTCTTGGGTGTAATCCTATCTACCCACAAAGCATTGAACAAATATTTATGCCAAGTTCTCTGATTGTCATCTACCAATTTCCTGATAATAGTAACTAAATTCTTGTTACTTGATTTGGCCTGACCATTTCCTTACAGATAGTATTCTAAGGAGTGGGAAAGAATAATCTCATGATTTTAGTAAAATTCAGTAATCTCATGAGAAGATAAAAAAGTAGCAATATATTTTGTAATATTATTTAGAACTCAAAATTAGGAAACAACATTTTCCTTAAGGAAATTACATACTACTTTCAAAGTAGCATGCTCAACTAGAATGGCTTCCACCCACTTGGTGAAATAGTCTATTATGGTGAGAACATAGTTATGTCTGGAACTTGAGGATGGGTTCATGGCACCAATGAAATCAATACTCCATTGCTGAAAAGGTTCTTCAATCACCATCGGCTTGAGAGGTAATGCAACCAACTTGGGTTTCCTAATAAACTGTTGACACAACTCACACCTAGGTACCCAAGTATATGCATCTTAAAATAGTGTAGGCCAATAGTATCTAGCTTGTAGAATATTTTGAGTCATAAAAGGTGGAAAAAAATTTCCTCCATAAGCCAAATTATGGGAGAACTCCAAAATTTTACCTTGTTGCACTTTATCCACTCAACGAAGAAATATCCCATTAAGGCTTCACTTGTACAAACCATTATCCCATAAGACATAGTTAGCAACTTTTAACTAAAATTTATTTTTTATTTATGAGACATATGGGTAGGACACTCATCATAGGTAAGAAAATGAGCGATATTAGAATGCCGATCATTCGTAGTAGTGACAAACACAACTGTAGGCATGTCTTCAACCTCTGTTTCTTCATGTCCCATTTCTTTTGGTATGTTATCAACAATTAATTGGTAGAGGCCTCTTCCCCACACAAGCTTAGTGGGTTTGATATCAAGATCAAACTCTTGAATTTTAAAAATCTAGTTTCCCCTTTTATTACCAAACTCCTATTGAGTTAAAATAGAGTTTACCATTGTATCAAGCACCAAAACAATAGTATGTGAATTCAAGATATAGAAATAGAAATATTTTACCACCTTAACCATAGCATAAGCATGCTTCTCCATATTTAAATATTTCAATTCATGAGCTTTGAGAGAACTTATAAATGATATGGGAGATTTCACACCTTCTTTTTTTTGTTGAACCTAAATGGTTGAAAGTGTATGTTCAGAAGCATATCTATATACTAAAAAGTCTTTGGTACAATATGGGCAAACTAGGATCATGACATGAGCAATAGCTTTCTTGATATCTTCAAATATTGCTTTGCCTTCCATGGTCCATTACAAAGTGGCCTTACCCTTTATCATGTCAATAATGTGGTGAGTCTTTTCTATGAATTTAGGAATGAACCTTAATAGAATATTCACCTTTACAAAGAAAGAATGAACTATAGTCTTACTAGCAGGTAGAGTAAAATTTTAGATAGATTTGAATATTGCTAAGTTGATTTTTATGCCTTCTTGGGATACAGTGTGACTGAGAAGTTTACCTTTTGTAACACCAAAAATTGAATTCTTGAGATAGAGAGAAATACCATTTTACCAATAGCGTTCCAACACTTATTATAAATGATGCACATAATCAGGATGATGTTTGAAAAAAATTATCAAGTCATCAAGATATACCACAATAAACTTCCCCATTTCATCTCTAAATGTAAGATCTATTACTCTCTAAAAGGTGGTGCCAACATTGATTAGACCAAAAGGAATTCTATGATATGTGAATGTGCTCCAAAGTGTAGTGAAAGTAGTTTTATATTGATTTTCTTCATTAAATTCCACTTGATTATACCTAGAAAAACTATCTAACATTGATAACATTTTTGAGCTAGTCACTATTTGTAATACTTGATCCATGATGGGTAGGGGGTAGTTATCCTTTAGAGAAGATTGATTTAGGTTTCTAAAATAAACATAGATATGAATTTCTCCATTCTTTTTTCTCATAGGAACTATGTTTGTGACCCAGGTGGAATGATGGATTGGAAAAATTATCCTTGTATTTAATATCTTCTGCATCTTAGAAAGGACAGTACTTCATATTTTAGGGTTGTATTGCCTTTATTTTTGCTTGTGAGGCAATGACCCAACTTTGAGAGGAATTTCATGCCAAATTTATCTAGGCCTAAGAGATCTCAAATTATCATAAGAATATGCCAAAACATCAATGTAATAGTAAATAAGAGTAATAAATTTGAGCTTTTCATCAGAAGTGCAATAATTTCCAATGTTGACCATTTTGGGATTTTCTTCCATACTCAAATTTATTTGATCAAATTCCATGGAGGAACTTGAATCTATTTGTCACTACTTGATATACCTATCATGCTTATCAAATAACTACTCAAGAGAAACCAAACCTTTTGGAATTTTATTTCCTTTGAGTTGAAGAAAATTTCTACGAATTTTTTAATCTATTTTGAGAACCAATTCCTGTGGTGGAGATTCACTACCTTCAAAATAAAGTTCCTCAAAGCCATCCATCTTTTCCAAAAAAGTGATGATTTGATTATCACCATTAAACACCTACCAATACTTGGCATTATCAGGTACACTTGGTCGAAAGACCAGCTCAATAGTGTACTTGTTCCCTTTGAAATATTTATGAGGAACCATGAGGGTTACAGAGATAGCCAATGAATCTTCATGATCATTAAACTCTCTTAACATTGAAAAAATATTGAAAGCATAAAAAATTTCAATTTAATCCCATACAATATTGTGATAATATTGAAATCTTTCATTTTTTGTTTGATACAGATTCCTTACTTGACAAACCACCAATTCAACATCTCCTCGAGCATGAAGAATCTTGACACCTCTAGCATGAAAAAATTTCAATCCAAAAAAAAAAGATTCATACTTATAGGTGTTGTTGGTATTATTGAACTACAACTTATATGAATAAGGAAAAATTTCTCCTTGAAGGGATATCTAAACAATTCTAGCTCCAAAACTGGTAGAAGAGTACCTGCCATCAAATTTTAGAATCCAAACATCATTAGAATTTGATCTCCTTAAATATTTCTCTTCATTGGTGGGGGAAGATTCTTTCTTACCTAAACATTGCTCTAACAATTCTTCTAATTTTCCATCTAAATTTTTTGAATTGTCACCTAATGAACTTTTGTTTGATGAGCTAAAAACCTATTCAGTGGTCTGAAAGTAATTACCCATTCCTGATGATTCAAATAAAATTTGAGCTTTAGGGTCTGATGTTTGGGTGAAAATATATTTTGACTCTTTTTTAGGAAGAAATTTTTACATGATGCCTTTAATATGTATCCTTGCTTTAGATAGATCCATATTCAACTCTCCACCTACGTCTTTACAAAAATTATGTCTGAGCAGAATGCCATAAGAGGTTTGAACATCAGCCACTAAGACTATCATTTTAATCCTCTTATATGTAAAATATACAAACACAAATTGAGCATCTTTAATTTGACCCAAAATTGGCACTTGCTTTTTTTCCATGGATAACCATCTCCCAGAAGTCTTAGTTAAGGTAAGACTGAGAGAATTTGCTACCTTGGTGGGCATAACATTATTAAAAGCTCTAGAGTCTATTATATAGTTGCTCAACTTATGACCATTTATTAATAGATAAACATATAAAGGTTCTATTTTTCTAAGGGAAATAAGAGAAGTAGCAACAAGATTATTTTGGATGGATTTGTTCTTTGGGGGATCATGAGTCACTTTGGTAAAATCTTGTCTTATAGGGATGGTTTTATTTTTGATGTATTCAGCCAACCTATCAAATTGTTTAGGATTAGCTTGTAAGTACTCAATCTCAAACATTTGGATCTTAGTCTTCTTAGCATGATAAATTATATTTAATAACTAAAATGAACTAAAAACAGAGGAAGAAAGTCTATCATTCTAGTTTTTATTTGATGTGGTGCTCGTCTGAAAAACTAAAGCAGAAGGTACAAGATTGTTTGAGGTACTTACTTTCTTATTGGTCACTAAGTCCTTTGATTGGAAAGGATTTAAAGTCCCCCATTTATCAATTAATATTATTGGCTAAGGTTCTTCTCCTACTTTACCCTTATCATCTTGTTGATTTGACTAGTTTTGGGACCTAGTAAAAATATCATATGATCTATCATACGTTTCTCCTTTTTTCCTAGCTTCATCTTGGTAATTCAGAAAACCAATGTTAGAGTTGCTAGCTAATTATTCTTCTCATTATGCAAAGATATCAATGGCATCTTCTTGGTCTAACTTAGGTTGGAAAGAGAGATCATGCTTAACTTCATGATAACCAACTATTGATTTGATGATGCTACTTCAATGACAAGCTTCCCCTATGTGGGAGGAAGACGATTGGATTGCCCTTGATTTTTGGTAGTATTATCTTGATAGGAATGGTTGGGAAAGGTCCTCCTTGGCATATCCCAATAAGAAGGAGTAGACGTACCTTGGGCTATTTGCCTTTTTAGAGCTAGCAATTCATTTGCTAACTTTTACATCATAGGATCAATAGTGCTTATAGAAGAACTTTCAGTAGATGAGAAAAATTTATTTTTATTAGAATCTTTTATTATCTTATCTACCAAGATAAGATCATATTCAACCTTGGTAGCCAAAATCTGAGCTACACAAAGATCTATAGGGCCATCCCACCTCAATAGAAAACTTACTTCGAGAAGTTGAGAATTGATGAGGAAGAACTTAAGATTTTTTGGTGTTGGCTGAGCAATTATAGGGATCCTGTTCTTTAGCTTATTGAATTTAGCAATGAATGATCACATAGGCTCATGAGGCTCCTTATTAATTTGAGTAAGTTGAGCCAACAAGGCATGTGCATCTTCTACAAGTTCGAACCTAGCCTCAAACTTGGCCTTGAGAGTGTTCTAATTAGTTATAGCCTGAACTTGAAGATGATAAAACCAATCTGTGGTAGCACCTTGCAATGTTTCTACAAATAGTCTTACCTCTATATCTTCATATTCAACACCTATCACACTACATGCTATGCATAAAGCTACAATATGCTTATCAGGATGAACATTCCCATCACCATAAAACTTGGGAAAATTATTTCTTGAACTATGAGGTAGTTCATGTAAAGGTGGGGATAGATTGAGAGGGCCAAAAGTGTTATCCCAAGGACCTTGGTCTGCTATGATGTCACAATTAAAAGGAGGGATAATAAACCTTTCTGGGGTATGTATGGACAAAACTCTACTAGCAATAAATCTAGAAGCATCGCGATTTGACGTTGATAGGAGGAAAACTCCTGGTTCACTGAAGGTGAGATTGTGGAGAAAAAAGATCAAAATTATTTTATTTCACCAACTCAAATATAGGACCAATAATACCTTGAGATCTTTGGCTTCACGTATACCATGGATTTGCCAGAGTGTAAAATGGAAAATAAATGGAAATGCTTCAATTTGAAGCTTGAGGCTTCAAAGTGCACATTCGATTCCCCAGTGTGATAAAATAGGTATATCAGCCACAGTGTGATGAGATAAATCTCTCCTCTCAGTAAGGGGAGGTTATATTATAAACTAATATAAACTAAAAATTAACTTAGGGGTGAGATCATATTATCCATTTCTCTTTTTTTAGAAATTATTTTTACAAATTGAAGGAAAACATCCTTGACATTTAACTAAAACCACTAGAAACTCATGAAATTATAAATCCTATCATTGCTCTCTTACTAATTTATAACTTATATAATATTAAAAAGAAGTGCAACCTAAAGTCTCCACTGAAAACTACAATAGAGTATATGATTACAAAGGATAAAATTAGTCCAAAGCCTTTCCAATATCCTTTATACTAAAACATAAACTAAAGACAATTATAGTAGCACAAAGTCTCTACAATTAACTTTAAAACATATTCTAGATTATCTTCACTCACTCTATTTATTTAATCAAATAGATATGATTGTATTAGGAAAAGGACAAGAAATATTTCCTAAACAACACAAGCTATTCCAATACAAAGTTTGAAAAGTCGCTTTTTCATTCATTTAAGAAAATATGATTTACAATCTTAGCTCAAAGTCTCAAAAGGCATCTCAATTTGGATAGAGTTTTGCTTCCAATTACTAAAAGATATCTATTACAAAAGAGGCTCTCTTTATTTATAGGGAGAGGCCTTGAGGAAATAAAAAAAGACTTAATTACTTTGACCTAGTCAAAGATAGGAGTCCTGGTTGAGTTTGGACTTTCTATATTTTTACATGTAATTACACATGACAAAAGCACATGTAAAGATGTCCAAAGTGGTTACAAAAGTGCATTGAAAAAAAAAAGGAAATTAAATCAAAGAAAAATTGATTCAATTTGTAGCCCCATATTTCTTCATGTGAGCATCATACATGGTGATAGTTGCTTGTATCTTGATAATGTCTAGAGTAACAATATTCTTGAAAATCACCTTCACCCTAACTATGGCATTTCTCACTATTGTGACCAATTTTGCATGACTAGTTAACCTAGGTTTTAGATTATCTAGAGTTAACTGATTATCTATAATATTATCCATGGAGGCTACTGAGAATGCTTTATCTTAAAATTCCTTCTGGAACATACCTTCAAATTCTTAAATCATTTCTTTTGCTGAAAGGAATTAGTTGTCTTATGAGGTAAGCTTGCAAGGCAACTCCTCTAATTTATGCAAAACACTAATGTCACTTTGTTCACTGAGGTCCTTTGATGATTTGAGGTCACTAATCAATTATTTAAGTACTTGACTCCTATATATCAATGCTTCTTTAGTTTCAGTGTAAGAGTCTCTATCAACAATGACGCAAATTGATATCAGAGTGCTCATTTTTAACTTCTTCATATCCATCCATTTATCAAGATACTTTCTTATACTTTGAATATCTTGGGAAATAATATTAATAAGATCATCCAGTTCTACTCTTATTTTTCTCATTTTATCTATTTTATCAAATAACTCTGTGAGCAAGGAAATTCTTTGTGTATGCATCTTGTCCAAGTACTCTTCAAGTACTTTTCCCTTGAGATAGGTCTTTTTCACTTTTTGAATCATGGGTTCTTATATGGAAATGGCTTTTAGAGTTATTATTTTTGAAGTGAAAGTGATCCTTCTTATCACTGCAGTCAATTGTTCCACCATTGCTTTATAATGATCCTTCATCTCTTTTCTCTATCAAACTTCTGAACCAAGATGTCCATAGCTGACTGCATATCACTTTTAACACTTTCATGAGTTATCTTACCTAACTCAACTCTAGAGATAGAGTAGTCACTTACATCAAAATTTTCAATACTTACATCTTGTGGAGGTCTTGCAACTTCCATAAATTTTTGTCCCTTATCCCCAATCATCTTTGAAGTAATTTTGGCTTATTGGGAGCCTTGACTTTTACTAACACCATTTTATTGAAATTAAAGTCATCTAGAGAGATGGATTGTTTTTTCCTTTTGGGCATATACGCTGATAACCAAGGTGGGATCGTATAAGTACTTACATTAGTATCAATCTCCATTGTTGGCATTACTGGAGTTGCACTCGCACTAGTAGTAGAAAAAATAGGTGGAGTATCAGTAAAAATTTCACCTTCTATTGAGTGATTGAGAGCAAAACTATCTTAGATATCAAAATATGGGGATAAAAAACTAGGAATTGATCTTGATGAATGAAGAATATATCAAAAGGAGCCTTGAAGGTTGTCAAAAATTATTTTGGAAGGAGAGGGTGATCTAGAAGAGGGAACACTAATTGGAGAAATAGGTGAAGGAGTTACAACAGGCATGCCTAGTAGGGAAGAAACAATTCTTGTTTCTTACTACACATTCTCTTGAGTAGGTAAAGTTTCTTTCTCTCATTGATCTGTTGGCCTATCATTAGTCTCCATCTATTTTCTTACTAGTTCTTTAGCACTTTGCTTCTCAACTTTCATATCTATTGTTTCTAGCTCTTTTTCCGTAACTTTTTCATCACAAATATGATTTTAGGCTTATGTGGCCTATAAGAAGAAGGAACATCACTTTTATTCTTCATCCTATTTTCTACTCTTCTTCTTATTTCCTCTTGAAATTTAGCTACTGATCCTGTGATGAATTATTTCAAAGTGAGCCCCTTATTCACTAACCAATCATTGGTGTTTACCAATATTGGTTTAAATCTTTTCCTTAAGGAAGTCAACTCTTTTTAAATTGATTTGATTGGGGGAAGAGGGCCATTGGTGAAATTTTCAACATGGTATCTATTATTGATTAAATCTACATCATCCACAAGATTCTCAAGGATATCAGTAACTCTTAAATATTCTATCTACTTAACAGATAATCTACTAGAGTCCATTTTCCTAACGTCTTTTATAGTCCTTAGAACTACCTAAACATATTCAATCATAGGCTCATAAAATTGGGTTTTCCTCGTGATCATATCTTTCATGCCCCTGTAATTAAAATTTGGTCTTCTTTTGAACTACATCATGGTTACAAGCTGCATTTCAATTTCCATAACTCTAGCTTTTCTAGCGGTTAACACTGAAAACCTGCCAATTTTAATTAGAAATCTAAAGCCAAATTTCTTAATTTCTATCTATTTATTATGTACGATAATTATTTTCTTGTATATCTCCATCAAGACCAATTTGATTGAAGGGAATCTTGGAAGCATATAAGGATGACCTTATAAAAAGCCAACCCACAGGTAATAAAAAGAAGGAAATTTCAAAATATACATCCAAAATCATTCACAACTACCCAGGCCTCATCAGACATTATTCTTTGTTCTAATTAAGGGTCAAAGAGACAAAAATATTGTAAAGAAAGCATCATTCACTCTCCTAGAATGATGAATAGAACCCTTCAATGTCAACTGAGAGTAATATTGATACACTAGGGTTAATCTCCTATCTCCTTCTAATGTTAAACCTGAAAAGGTTCTCATTGAAGCTATAATATAGACTAGGTAGGAAATCATGTAGAATTTGGAAGTAGTGGACACCTTCATCACTTGCTCATGTAGAGAATTGCTGATATGTTCTCCTTAGAAAATGACTTGTTTGCCTTAGAGAATTATCTTAATGAAGGTATACATCCATTCATGAAACTATGAAGAAGAAGTCAAATCTCTTACCCTACTGAGAAGAGTGATCAGGTTACCGACTTTTTTTAGAAAGTCACTTACGAGAAAGCTCTATGGCCATCTTGACAAATTTGCCCTTAGAGTCTTGAGCCATTTATTATTGATTAATTTCTTCTCTCTTTTAGGATCTTTATCATATTCTCTTTATACTTTGATAAAATCAAGCTTTAATACTTCAATAGCAAGAGGGCACATGAACACTTTATCGATGAACTTAGGATCTAGTATAATCAACACATTACCACTAGCATCTAAAATAACCCTAGTATCCTTATTGTAAAACTAAGTGCACTGAAGAATAAATTTTGTGTTGTGAGCTGCTATAGGAAAATAATATATCAGATGAATATTAATTTCAATTATCTTCTTCATTTCATGGCTAAGACTACTTGATTTAGTTCTTTCCACAAAATCGACCATGTCCATGTGACTGATCTCAGTATCTCGAATGTCATCAACATTAGAAGTAACCAAAGTGGTTGGAAAAACACCTTGATACTTGTACTTAATTTTTTTCAACTTCTTTGGAAAAACCTCAGTCATTTGGAAGAGCTTTTTTCGAAATATGTCAATGAAAAAGGGCCCACAAGATAAACTAAAACAAAAGTCATGATCATGCAATTAGGAGAAATACTATAAATTTAGTAAAAATGCATGTCAAGGATCATGACCATGGGGATGCTCTTGAAAGGTTTGAAGTGTGAGCAGGTTAAAAAACCAAAGGATAGTGGGCTCAACAAAGTGAAATTAAAAATTTCCTTGTGTTAGGAAATTCGAGATAAAGTTTGCATTGACAGTAAAAATTGCCAGCATTGCATATGGGTATGTTGTATCAATGGAAAAAAATCACCACCATAGCATGTGAAAACATGCATGGGTGGAAAAAATTACTATTGTAACATGTGAAAACATGCTTGAACGGCAAAAATTTCCACCATGGCATGTAAGGGAAGATCCATTTATGCACAGGTGACAATTTTTTCCACTTTTTTAGGTTGAGCTTATGGAAGGGTGGAAAAAATTGTTTCCCTTACACATGGGGTATAAAAAATCATGTAAGGGTGGTGATATTTTCCATCATTATAGAGATGATAAGGATGTATAAGGGCAGTGATTTTCACTACGTGGACATGAGAAAACTCAAAGGTTTTCACCTAGAATTCCTCCTCAGGGAAGAGAGGTAGGGGGAGAAGGGAAAAATAAAACCAAAAAAGAAGGAAAAAAGAGAAAACTAAAAAAGAAAACAAAAATAAAAACAAAAAACAAAAACCTAGAAACAAAGAGAGAAGAAAGTAAAACCTACCTAGTGATTCAAAATCCTACACTTGAATATAGTGAAAACACAATC
Source organism: Torreya grandis (assembly GCA_037957365.1). Classification (NCBI taxonomy): domain Eukaryota; kingdom Viridiplantae; phylum Streptophyta; class Pinopsida; order Cupressales; family Taxaceae; genus Torreya; species Torreya grandis. The sequence continues at coordinate 804,614 of JARHVA010003563.1, read as the reverse complement.
CCAGTCATTCACGTAGTTGAATGGTTGCAGGGAGGGGGAGCAGACAACTCAAAATAATCAAAATGAGACATAATCAGCATTCTAAACACCCCAAAAGCAATGCCAAACACTTAGTGCATGTGGTCATAAATGTTTCACGTGAAAACTGAGATCATGCATCGGTGGTGAAAATCACCACCCATGGATGATGTTGGGGTAAAATATGCAAGGGCAAAAAAAATAGCACTCTTGCATAAAAGAGCCAGAAAATGCCAAGGCAATGATTTTTTCTACTCTTACATGGAGAAGAATGGGAGAAAGGATGCAAGGGTGGCAAAAATTGCTGCCATTGCATCAAACCAAAAACAAAAGTAACTCCTCGAAATTTATCAAAATTTGATGTTCTAGTCACATCAAGACTACAATGAGTTTCACATTTTTATATAAATCATGAAGAGGAAATGTTGTGAACTTTTCAAGGATGTTAGTCAACTACACTCGAGATCAAGAGAAACTTGTCTTGAATGATGAATTAGAGTAAGATCATGAAATGGATAAGTTTCATAGGGGTTGTCCATTAGAATAAGTGTAGCTAATTTTGGGAACAACAAGGATGTGGGTGAAAATTTTGATATTGAAATACCACAAGGCTCATTTTTAACAATGCCAAGTGATTGGCATTAGCATGTATTTTAGTGGGATTTGTGGCATGTGGAAAGTATTTGGAATTTTGTGGCATGGAACATGATATGTGTCATGTGTGGGATAGAACCTTCAATTGCAATGTGGGTTATTTGATGTGGCATGAACATTTGGTAAGCATGGTATGAAATTCAATTAATTACAATATAGTCAATTAGGTAACTTTAATTAAAATTAGACTATAGAAGACTAAGTGGTGGCAAGCCACATGGTGGCTTGAGGACCTACCATGTGGACCACTCTGTACTTATCACTTGTCATCATCCAACATGATGTTCCATCCAAACCAATTTTTCTATTTGCCCTATTTAATATTTGACACATGATATCTTATGCATACAGGCTCTAAATCAACCGATTCAAATTACACTAGAAAGATCTTGATGATCTCTTTTATATCCCATCGATCAACCCATAATTTGATGTCTTCATTTTTAGAGCAAAACGTAGATCCTCCTAGATCAGTAGATATATAATTTGAAGAAAGATGCCAAAGAGGATGAGAAAGTTATCAGTGATCTCAAGGTTTAACTAGAAGATGCCAAGGTAATTTTGAGTTCAAAAGAGGAAAGTTGTTCAAAAGAAAGGACATCATGTATGATGGATAATTTTTCCATGGTAGTGGACAAGAAAAATCATTTTATGATAGTGAGGAAGAAGAATTAAATCTAGGAGCTGAGCTCATAAAGAAGAATCATAAGATGAGGCATGTGATCAAAGGTCTTGAAGCACAAGTTAGTTATTTTGAGAGAAGTTTGTTAGGAAAAACCAAGAGAGATGATAATAAGTATCAAGAGATGATCATGTATATTGAAGATAAAACGTGTATATTAAAGGATGACATGGCTAAAGAAGCCAAGGAGGATAATCAGGTCATCAAATATCTTAGAGGTCAATTAGAGGTTTCAAATGGTAGCCTAAAATCAAGAGAAGAAGAGTGAAAATATCTTAATACTTGGTTAGAAGAATCCAATACCAAGGTGAGTTAAAAGAAAGGTAATCATGATGAGTTAAATAATAGTATTTATTCATTCCGAATAAAGCATGAATAACTCATATACAAGTTGGACAAGCTGGAAAAGGAATATATAAAGTATGAGAAAGCTAAGAAGAATGAAGGCTTTGAAAGCAATGTAATAAGGTCTATTAAAAAAAAAAAATCTTGAAGTTATGCTAGTTTATTCCATGGTCACTATTATACATTTAATAGGCATGGTCATAGAGATAAGTACTAAATAAGGAAGTTAGTCAAGTACGGACATTCATGGAGCTATGACAGAAGAAGATTTGGGCCAAAGATCGATCATAATTTAAATCTATCAAAAGTTAGGAATGATGTTATTTATTTTATTTGTGATAAGAAAGATCATATTTTTAGTCTTTGTCTTAGTAAATTTAATAGTCCCTCAATTCATCTGAAGAAGGGAGAGACTCCTAGAAATCATATCAAAAGTTAAAACATGATATGGAGACCCAAGGTAGTGAAGGCTAGTCCTTTTGAGTCAAAGGAATAAATTTTTTGATACTATATAAAAGGAATAAATTTTGGAGGTGTCTCAAGAGTTCCAAGGAAGCTTAATAGAAATACAAATGGAGAAGAAAGTGGATGATCCAAAAATCAAGTTAGTTATACCATTTAAAGCCAAAGAGAATCTGAAAAAAGGATCTCAATTTGATGGTTTACTTGCCATAGTTGAATAATTTTGAGGTAATAAGGAGTTTCATGATTGAAAAGAGTTCTTTTTGTCTTATTTCAAAGAGGATAAGGTGTTAGTTGAAGAGATATGCCAAAAACCTGTGTTTTCATCATGCATTTTCAAGGAAGCCAAAGAAGAGATAGATGTTAAGCAAGTTGTTTTAGTCAAGAAAAGGAATAAGAAGTTTTTTTATTCTTATGATGAGGAATAATATGATCCTATGTTCTATGTCCTTGTGAAGTAGATATTTCTTTTTTATGATTCAGGCAGATATTTCTTAGTTTGAAGAAGCGTGTGGTCTTTCAAGGGTGTTCTCAATTTACAGGGTTAGATTAAAGGTTTCTTGGTGGAGAAGGAGGATTTATAAGTTGTAATGATGATATTTTTGTAATGAAAGTTATGTTGACCTTATTATAGCATCCTCTAGGTGTTTTTTTGGTCTGAAGGTATGTTGAAGTCAAATTGGATATTTTTGAGTGCTCTTGGTTTTCTCAATTTTGGCTTAAGGGCAAGCAGGCCTAAAATGGGTTATAGGATATATGGGTTAAAAAAATTATGGAGGCTCAAATATTTTTCCAAAAGTGTGTAATGTTTTTCCTTAGGTGTGTAATAAGGTTTAGAGGTAGGCGTTGACCACAAGGAGGTTTATTGACCCTGTTTGTTTTAAAATTCCAGAGTTTTGGGTTATGCTAGAAAAGTTGTTTGCCTTATAAATTAAGTTTTGAGGCTTACTAATAGGTTGTATGTGAAAATTCATTGTTAAATAAATATTTACATATTTTTTAAGGTTTTTTGTTTTTAAATTATTCAAGTTTTTGTCAAAATGGAGGCCTAATTAGTTAGTAGATTTGTGAAGGAAGTATGTTTTATAGGAGGAGCTAGGTGATGAAAATTAGTGTGCTTAAGGGGGAAAATGAGTGTGATTAAGATATGAATTTTTTAGGTATATAAATTATGTCTAATGGAATTTTTGAGATCTACAAGTTATAAGTAGGGCTATAAGTAGTCTAGATAGGCCTAGTGTGAAGATTTGAAGTTTTTGCTCAGTTTATCCAAAAGAACAAGGAATGAGTGTTTCAAGATATGAAAATGATCAAGAGGTTTTATGGCTTAGAGATATTAGGGGGATTCCCTCTTAGATTTTTCTTGGTGAGTTCCATTATATTTTAGTGCTTTTGTGTGTTCTTTCTTCATTAGTTGCAGTGGCTAGTTGAAAAGAGTGTTGGCACGTAGTAAGAGGAAGTTGTCAAGGAAAGAAGAGGTAGGATAAAGGTAAGTGGGAGTTTTAATCATATTTATATGGTGTTATGCTCCTATTGGTGGTCTTCTTAGGTCCTTAGGATCAGTTTGTGCCCAATTTGTCATTGTGTCAAAGGGGGAGAAGGTTCCTATTGTGAGAGTTCTTGAAGAGAGAGAAGGAAGGTGAATTATATAATGGGTGTTAACATCAATGAAAAAGAGGGATATTGTTGGATATTTTTTAGTGATGTCATGGAGGTATCTAGGTGAGTGTATGAAGTGTCTTGATAATCTATGTGTTAATTCCAAAGTGTGTAGTGTGTTAATCCTAATATGCTTGAAGTAGGCTTGGTTGATATTCAATTTTGGCATGATTAGGGATGGGTATAAAGTATTTATCATGTGTGAGGGGTCCTATAAAATTTCAAGAATTATTGGAGATCCTATGAAAGTGCATGGTATTCATTTGATTCTTCATTACATTCCTCTTGGCATAGTTGGTTCTATAACAAAAAATCTGAGTAGGCAAATTACTAACATCACCATTACCACATATAGATGAATCAGGGGGATTTGGTCACATGGGTGTGATTAAATTATTTATAATTTGATATGGTCCAATTTTTAGGTCATGCAATTGAGTATATTAAAATATATAACTATGTAAAGTTAGTTTCCTAAGTAGATTGCAATGTTTTCCCATACTTAGCCAAATTTACAAAGGGAGATCTAATAGTGCATGTTTAATCGCATCATAAATATATGGTGAAAAATTAATATGAGATTAATGTATAAGTTTAAATATATATAAGTAGTTTTATGGCATCATATTTCACATATGTGAAGGTTCTAGGAGTATCTTGATAACTGGATGGATTCCCCTATGTGAGGAGATCTATGGTTCAAATTTTAGGTGATGAGGTTGACCATAACTAAAGATATGTGGATGCAAAGTTGGACACTAAAAAAAAAATTCACTAAGTTTATATACCTAGCTAGACCATCATTTCATGTCATGTAGATTTGAATGAACCAACAAGTTTGTGCATTTAATGTAGGTAGTCAGAAAGTTAACTAAGGTCAAAGGTTTTCAGGGAAATGTTGTCTATAGTGAAAACAAGTTACCCTAAAAATTTGGAGTCTTAAATTTATTTATAGACCAAGTTATAAATATTCAAATTTACCCTAGTAGACTATGATGGGCTAGATACCATTAAGTTTAAATACACTAAAGTCTAAGGTCACTAGTTAGTAGAACTATGGTGCATGTTAAATCATAGATCTTGATCCAACAGTGCATGTAAAAGTTAATATGTCAAAGAATGAATGCACTAGTGATAAGTGTCACATTCATGACACTTGGATAGAAGATAAATGGTTTGTATTTGATCATGCATTTATAATATTGATGGTGTAGGTCAAGTCAAAGAGTCAATGTGTGTAGAAGGTACATAGAGCTACCAGTGGCATAATTATAGGAACTCTAATATAGATATAATGGTGAGTGTTTCTTGATAAATATATATATACTCAAAGATTATCTATGGTATGTATTTATCCATAGTTTTTAGGATGCTTGAGATGAGGTTAAGGTGCTCGATGTTTAATATCTATACAATGATCATTGGAATTCAAATATTCAAATTAATAAGGTAAAACCAATGATTAGTTTTTGGTCTATAATTTTTTATCCAGGATGAATTTATTGATGAAGTAAAGATAAAAGTTTTATAGGACTTCAAGGTTCATCTATAAAACCTAGTTATAAGGTCTAATTGCTTGTATAGTCAAAGATATGGATCTCCAAAGTTAATTATGTGTTTGACCATGGTCTATATGTAACCCAAAAAGGATAAATGAGTTTGTTCAGATGGTATTTAGATGTTTCAAGGTGAATTAACTATTTTAAAATGATGTATACTACCTAAGGATGATCTATATGGATTTTATAGATTTGAATAATCCATATTCAGTATTAGCAAATGCTTATAAGTTGACTATTTATTTTTTCATGGTGTTCTTATGTACAAGGCTAATGTTTTAGTAGGTTAATGCTTAGAAGTGTGTAATGATGACTATAATCTTTTGAAGATGTTAAAGGGGTCATGTGGAGTGGACCTATGCATTTATAAGTGTTCTTATGTTTCTAATTTTCTCATTGAAGTGATATAGGGGTGAATAGGTCTCCACGAGACCTATAAGGCCTAATTGAAAGGCATAACTACTTAAGTGTGACTCATAGTTGCTATGATCGACTTGTGTGGATGGTATTGAGATATGTTATATGTATTAAGGGATAATATAAGTATTATGGCTAACCTATAAGATAATAATCATGATGGCTCTATAAAAGGTGAAATAAAAGGTGGTGATTTCTAAACTTGTGAGAAGGGGCTCTAAGTGGAAGAATAGTATGGAGTTGAGAGGTAAAGGAGAATAAGGGTACCTAGTGGATGGATTGAATAATAGAATAGGTTGATGACTATGTGTATGACCTGTAAGTCATATTTTTGATGAAATAAATAGTTATATTATAGGTTTGAAGACTTGTGAATGAAAGTCATGGGTGAGTATTATGGAGTGAAGGATAGAAGAAAGGGAGTGTGCCCAGTGGATGGGTTATAGAGAAGAGATAGTTGATGATTGTGTGTATGATCTATAGGTCATATTTTTGATGTCATAAATAGTGATATTGCAAGTTTGAATATTGAGGATGAGTGAAGAGGTCTAGACTGATCCAAAAGGATGTTTTGGATGCATCGAGTGTGAGAGAAGGATAAATGATGTTTGTGTAAGCTTAGTGGTTGAATTGAGAGGTATATTCAAGTGTATAATGTGTGCATGACCATTTGGTCATGTTGTTGAGGTTGTGATAGAGTTATTTTTGAGAAGTGTAAAGTGATCCAAAATGTGGTTTTGGATGTTTGTGTCTATGTGAAGAAGTGAAGTGGGATAATACATATTGTATCTCCATAAGATTGGTTGTTAATTAGTGTTTATGATATGTTCATATCATAGGTTTTGGGAGGGTGCTCAAAATCTAGGTTAGAATAATTTAACCATCTTAGGGGTAGGTGTTCCTTGTGAAATAGGTGTTTCACTAAATCTAGGTTAGAGGGATTTAACCATCCTAGGGGTAGGTTCTCTTTGTGAAGAAGGTGTTTCACTAAATCCAAGTTAGAAGGACTTAACCATCTTAGGGGTAGGTACTCCTTATGGAATGGGTGTTCCACTAAAGTCTCATGTTTGTAATAAAATATAGGAGAAGTAGTCCATGTGTTTACTAGCTTAAGAGTGGGTTTTATTCCCCATGAGGGTTTCCCACATCAGATGTTGTGTTATGATGAGATTCTCTTATTCATGCTTTATATGTGGTCTCCTTTCTTTGATGGTAATATAGTTACATATGATTGTTTTATTGATTCATGAATGACAATGAATGAATGATAAGTGATTATAAAATGAAAGATTTGTTAACTAATTCACTCCCCTTTCTTATTCATCTTATCAACCAATTATGTTGGGATCATGCAATACATAGGAAACATGAAAATTTACATTGTAAAATAATACAACTTTCATAAAATATAATAATGTATTATATCAATTTTTATTTATAAATAAGGTAAAAGCTTATAAATATTTTATGAGTAGTTATGGAATTCAAATAACTCACATAAACCAAATCTCACTTATTAATAACAAAACATAAATCAAGTAAATAAACATAACCATGGATCATAAATGACCCATCAAACTTACCCTTGAACCAAATTGGTATATAATAAAAACACTAGAGTAATGAATTTTGAAGTCATTAAATAAACTTTGAAGCAATTGTATCTACTATACTGTACCTCTTAGTACTAATCAAAATTGATGTCTCTCTATAAAGAAGCCCACCCTAAAAATTATGGCATAAATGTTGATAAACATGATTAAGGCCTACTCATCTCCTATGATAATCATATTATACTATAATAGAACATGATAAAGTCCTATCCAACTATATCAATCCACATAAGGCTCCACATGGAATCCCATCAAAGATCTGAACTTGTACTATGTATGGCACACCTTTCTAATGTTCAAAAAATGTTGACAACCTTTGCACAACACTAAAGGTGATAACAACCCATGTCAACTCATACTATCAATAATGACTAATTGAAAACCAATTGTCTACTCCATTTCATGAATATCAATAAAAAGATTGAAAACTAAAATAAACATACTACTATTACTAAAATTACCAATCAAACATTTGACCCTAACTCTGAGTGAATAACTAACTAGAGAAGTGGAATAGTCCTCCAACCTCCAATGAATCCTCCAACCTATATTGTGAAAATTATACTTTGTAAATCACAAGGATCTTGATGGACCTATAAAGGATGATATGGTATTTGATAGCACAAGCATGAGGTGTCATAAAAATTATAAATTTAAAGGTGTTAGTTTCGACTAAAAATGCATCTTTATACATCATTGAATAAATTTATCATAAAAACCATGTAGAAAATTTTCAAAACATATAATTAACCATTTTGATGTGTTCTAAATGTCGAAAAACCTATAAATTGACTGGTCACATGACCACTTTTAGAAAAAATAGTGACTTGTCAAAAAAATATCATAGTATAGGGTACTTAATGATGAATGCAACAAAATTTGTGACTAAAAATAAATTTGAGAAAAATTGTACTTTGAAGTTTTGAACTCTTGACCTCTATTTAGAGAGTGCCTTTAAAAAGTATTATTATCCAACTCATATTTAATTAATTTGAGTATATAAAGGGAAAATGTTCTAATTATCCCTTATTTTATTGAGTTGAAAAATAAATAAATATTTGCATGTAAATATAAACTACTTACCTTTTTCCTTGCATGTAAAAAAATCTATTACTCTTTCTTGGTTTGACTTAGAGGAATAAATAACATAAAAATTTAGAAGTATAACAAAATAAATTAAAACAATTCATTTCTACATTTCATTTTACTATTGCACTCTTCATGTTGTACTTATACAAATGCCTAGCTTGAAAAATTGTTTTGAAGCTCTGAAATTTAAGAAAATCCATACATTTATGCATAAGTACTCCCAAAAAAATGAACAAGGTTGATTTTTATGACAAAAAATTGTTAAAAATATACATATTCAATTTTCATAAAGTGAAATCTTACAAGTGTTTTAGGTAAGCTAAAAATCTGATGTATCCTTTTTGGGTTTATATATGTAATAGAGATGTTACAAGTTATAGTTTCTGCTTCAAAAATTTATACCACACATCTGTAAATTAATTTAAAATGCCATACTCTTTCTCAAGTAGGACAAAGGTAGTCGCAAGCATGGGTTTGAGGCCGTATTAAATAACTTTGTTCTTTTATACTTTGAAAACTCATATTAGAATTTACTTAAACCACACAATTTTATTTTTTAGGGTTTTATGGAATGAAATTCATTGAGAGGGATGTATATCATAATATTTATTTCATGGGCCATAAAAGTGGATTTTTGGTATGTAAAAATTAAAATAAGGCTATACAAATCATTATTTTGTTTACTATAGCATAAAAACTAGGGTTGTGAAACATCTACTAAATAAAAAATATCAATATGTAGATTATTAGCCATACAATCAAACATGAGCATGAAAAATAATATTTGAATTAACCAACTAGATTATGAATGCCATAAATTTATAAATAAATCATGCTCAGATTATCAACCATCTTTCCTTCTTCAATGTCTTTCAAACTTGGCTTTCTTCATGGCTTATCTTTAATGTCCTTCCAAAGTCTCAACCTTATTAAATTTAAACTCCATTTTTACAATGCTATGATACCACTATTGGGATTGAGTAATATAAAGGAAATATGAAAAGTTACATTCTAAAATAATAAAGCTTTCACAAAATATAATAATGTATTATATTTAATTTCATTTACAAAGAAGGTAAAAGCTTATAAAGATTTTATGGGTGTTTACATGATCCAACTAATTCTTGTGAACCAACTCTCACTTATTACTAACAAAACATAAAACAAGTAAATAAACATAGTCATGGATCATAAATGACCCAATAAACTATACCAGCTAGGCATAAACTAGTTTTATCTCTCTATTTTATTTTTCTCTATTTTTTTATATTTCCTAAAAAATATATGGACCTAGGTTGATCTAGTTTAATTATTGTGTGATTTATAGGAAACTACATTTATGCAGGTTGCTACAATGTTAATTCTAGTTTTTCCAACAAGCTATTTCGACTCAGGATGATCTAGTTTTTACACTCAAATCTATATTATTTTTAGACAACTGAATACATCAGCCAAATCCAATCCATTTCTATAGTCTAGGTAATTATCTACCATATTATATCAATCTAGTCTAATATAGCTTTAATTTACAATCAAATCTATTAAGCAAAATTCAAATCAAATCTTACATTCACATAAACAACTATAGTGACCCAGGTTGATATATTTATAAATTAGTTATCTTCCCTGTTAAAACTATATGGACACTATTGATATAGTTTTAAGTTTGTATTTTTTATTAGTAAACTATATCAACCCTGGAAAATCCAATTTACTCTATTTGTATTGTCTGAACAAATTACATCAGCCTGCACTGATATAGTTCTACATGTTTTTATCTTCACCATCAGTAATGAAAATTAAAAACTCTTTTTATTAATTAATCAAACATTTAATTTTAAATTGACTCTCTATTTATTTACATTCAATAAAATATGAAATTAATTTTTTGACATTAATTTTTACCTTTTATTTTCTATTTATTTATATTTCCCTAGAAGCCATGATCTAAAGTTTTCAAACTACTTAGAAACTATCATGAATGGATATGTAGTATGGTGTTTACAATTATTATCTATTCTTTATAGACATAATAGCATGATGGGATTTACCTAATGCTCATAGCCATAATACATAGCTAAACACAAACTTTAGTTTTCATGTACCTCTTGGTATTTAGGAAACACCTAGGATTCTCCTTTTTATTAAACTTTAGGAAGCCAACCATCCTTTTTATTCTATAGTGCATTGATTAATAAGTAACATTGATAAGTTGTTCTCATCTTGCCCTTGAAACTAAGGTTAATTGGCTATGGTAATGGTGAATCATCTATAGTAAGTGCTCTAAAATATTAGGATGAAACTATTCAACACAAAAGCAAGTATCTTTGAGAGATTAAAAAATAATCACCTCCTTTTTTTACATCTACTTGACTTACTACAATATTCTATATTATATATTGTATTGGCTAGTGTTTATATAATTCTATGTTATGTTCCAACTACATTGGCTAGCATAGATAAAGGTGTCTATGTTTAATAAAGTTACATCTACTCAATTTGATATATTCTATTGTGTTTAATTCCCTCTACCTTTATTTATCAAACTGTATTGACTAAGATTGATAAAATTTATTTAAATACACTAATATTTTTATAGATTTGAATACATTGACCAGGTTTGATATAGTCTTACATTTTACATTTTTTTCTATGCAATTACGTTAGTCATGTTTGATATAATTATATTATTCCATTTTTATATGTGTAGCTATATCTACCAGTCTTGATATATGTAGTCATATAAAATGAAAAAATTGGTAACCTGAGCATGGCTAATGACATCCAATCCTTAGGTCCCTCTTGCTTGCTCTCATGACCCTCTTAGACTTACTTTCACTAATTCCCAATCATCCATGGCCTTTCAAACATGACCCTGACTGAGCCAGGACCATCTCTTCATGACTAATCCACCCCCTAGGTCGCATCTACTCAAGACAATAACACCTAAGTTGGACTTTAGTTCTAGACCCTAGGTTGTCCCCTTTTTAGTGCTCCTATCCAATCACATTTTGAGCCCATGTTACCATTTTTCCTCGATTCCTCTTGTTCATTGTGTCAGCCTAGTCTAGTTTCATCTAAGTTATGACCAATAGATCCATATACAAAGCCCATTAAAATATCATTTAGAAAGGGTTGGAAAATATCATTCAAGCAAGAAATAACACAAGTAATACCACTCAGGTAATCTTCCCTATTATTTACATACAACCATCTTGTATAATTTTAAGCTAATTCAAGTCCTTACACCAGTCCCAAGTCATCTCAAGCATACCCATATTTAGCATTTCTTTCATTTCATTCACTATTGCACCAAGCACTCTTAAAGGGAGAACTACATATAGCTTGATCCCTCTTAAGAGTATTGGTATGTAGGCATCGTGACCACACATGGGGTGTGAAGCACATCTAGTGCATCTTACACACACTAACTCCTTTTCCCTATTTCCTAAAGTTTTTTTCAATTTCATAAAAGATAAAAACACATGAATAGTCAGATCTATAGATAGTTATGTTGATAGAAATGACCTAAAAATTAGTACATATGCTCACATTGAGTAGGCAAACAAAACCTAGAAATCTTAGATCCTAAGGATAATAATGTCAGGGAAAGACTGACATCAGAGCCTAGGGTGTCTAGTTATAGTGCTATTTTCTAATCAATAAATGAAGTTTAGTAACCTATTTGTGATAGTGTCCCAGTCCTGTGTGAAAATTTCTAGACCCTGTCTCAATCGAAATAGTATAGAATAAGCTTAGTTTAATTTTCTCTCTCTCACTACTATTTTTAGAAAAGGTCTAATTTCAATTCAATTTCACAAATTAGTATATTTAATTAGGAATATTATTTACTAATTTCTCTTACTTAGATTAAATAGGAATATAACTCCATTATTCTTAGAAATAAAAAATCATTTGGTGAACTTGACTTACTTTAAATTTTGCATAAAAACCCTAGGGTAAATTCCTAGCCAAAATTTCCCATTAATTTATAAAAAAATTTATTAAATATTAAAATCAAATATTCCTCTCAAATTTTAAAATTTTGTAGTAAATTTTAAAATAAATTTATTTCAAACCCTAGTTGTATCAACTAGCTCCCAATAATTTTCTAGCATTAATCCAATAATTTTATAATTTTTTGCTTGCACATATAAATCAAAAATTTATCTAAAATTTTAAAATTATGTAGTAAATTTTAAAATAAATTTATTTTAAACCCTAGTTGCATCAACTATCTCCCAATATTTTTTCAATCATTTTCTAAATTTTTAGCTGCATTTTAAAATAAGAAAATCACTTTAAATTTAAAAAATTCATAGTAATTTTTAGAAATTTAATTTTCTCAAAATTATAGTTTCATCTAATATGCCCCATTAAATCAAGCACTTTCCCATAAATTTTTGAATTTTTTCTTGAATACTTAACTCAGAAATTCAAATTCAAAAATTCATAGTATTTTGCAAAAATTTTTAAAAAAAAATACCTAGTTGCATCTACTAGGTCCCATTAAATCAAACACTTTCCCATAAATTTATAATTTTTTTCTTGAATACTTAACTTATAAATTCAATTTAAATTTCAAAAATTCATAGTATTTTGCAAAAATATTTTGGAAAAATCTCTAGTTGTATGTACTAGCTCTTACTTTTCTTCTTGAGGTATCACCTTACATCTATAATCAAATTGGAAAAATGATTCTCACATATGTATAAATTTTTATTACATTTATGAAAAATAACAAGGAAACCATAATGGGCCCTATCATGTATATTAATGATGAAGTATATCATATGTTAGTACAAAGCTTTATCCTTTGAATTTCATGCTTATGTTTCATTATATGGGATGAAATTACAAAATTCATTGTAAAAAATGCACAAGACTTCAAAATTATTTTTACATATTCTTTTTTGCTCATAAAAAATAATTAGAAACTCTATTTTTATAAACGGATTAGAAATGTTATGTTACATGTCAAAATCTTATATGCCTTTATGAAAAAATTCATGATCTCTACCCTTTACTTTCTATCACTCATATGGAATTTTTTTTAGGTTTATCATGCTAAACATGTTATAAATGTCATAGTACATGTCAAATTTCTTTATGAATTCTTGCACAAATTCATGCTCTCTATCTCTTTATTTATATCTCTCATGTGGATTATTTTTCAAGTTTATCATGCAAAACACATTAAAAATGTCATAACACATGTCAACATTATTTATGCAATCTTGCACAAATTCATGCACTCTATCCCTTGTTTTCTATCTCTTATGTGGAATATTATTTATAATCATATTTATATAAAACTTATAACTCTACTTACATGAATTTTTTCCCATATACATGGTTTTTACCTAGATGTATATGCCTCCTTGGCTACTCTTGTTTTAATGTCATATTTCATGTAGAGGAAAGAAATCCCTTCTCCTCCTCTCCCTCAAGAGGGTGATATCTACTTTACCTCTAAATAGGTCCATGCTATCACCCCTACAAAAGGTGAGGCAACTTATACTATTGTTCTTAATTCATACATTCATCCTATATCTTCTTTAAACCATCTTCAACATATGTGCTTACATGTTCAATCAAAAGCAACTAGGGTTTGTAATTGTGAGACTATAAGGGATCAAATCACCAATATGAGAAAGATAATTTTATATTTACAAATTAAAAATTATCTATTAGATGAAAAGATAAAAACATTGTAAAATTAGATTATAATACAAAATCCTCAAAGGCACCCTAGTGTCAATCATGTATATACATCTTCACCTAGTCAATTGGTTGCAAGAAATTTTACATATAAAAACAATAAATCACAATAAATTAACTCTATAACTAGTGATTCAAAAATCATTCAAATACAAAATAAGAGTCCAAGTGAGTTATTAATGGAAATTGTAAAATCTAAGTTGATCAAACTACCTCCTCTACATCCAGTGAGAAGATCTAGATATTATTGTGTATATCATAGAATGCATAGACATCACACAAATTCATGTTTAGCATTGAAACAACATATATAAAAAATAATTACTAATGAGGACCCTATAAAAGGTAAATAAGTCAAAAAATCCATGATGACATAGGAACACATTCACAAAGGGTCAAATTTAGAAACAATACAAAAGTGGTTATTATAGCATAACTTCGAACAATAAAATTATGAAAAAGCAAAATCAAATCAATAAATAGTACCACAAGCATAGGTAAAGCACAAAAAAGATGCAAATACACCTCTCTAAAATGAGGCTCAAATTTCAAAGTAGTATGGGTTTGGTAAAAAATATCTACAATAGTTTGATTATTAAGGTTAATGGTTGGGAAAATGCACTCAAGGCATCACTACTATTCTAGAAATTGATAATGTTTGTCACCAAGGTTTGGGATTTATTGAAAATCCTATAGAAAATCATTCACAAACATAGTTCATCAAAGAAAAGATATAGATACAATAAAAGTTAATAACAACATTCCATTGGTTCAAAATTAAGATGATAATCATGAGTGGAACAATATAGGTTATTATGATTTCAAAGATAGCAACAATGAATCTAAATATGTAGAATCATATTTGTATTCATTCCCTCATGCTTCACAATCATGCATGATTCCTTTGTTTGATATAAGACACCATGATAGGGAGTCTCCCATGAGACTCATTGGTCAGTATCATTTCTTCTCAATTTTTCTTATGCATAGTTTATTTTTCTTACTTTTACATATTTCCTTCTCAAATTTATTATACATAATCTTCATGTGATTGATTGTATATAACATTTTAAAAATACAAAAACATTTAAATATAACAAAAGACCAAAAAACATTTTGATTTTATGCATCATTCATGTTTTATATTACTAATATCATGTTAGGACTTACATTTATTATTTCATGCTATTGTATGTCAATTTATCTACATTACCATGCTTCACTTGATCTTCTTTGAGTGTGTGCAGGGACATCTAGCTACTTGATCGATTCACTCTACCCATTGAGGGGGCATCCTAATTCTACATTCGAGACACACATCAATATACATACCCACTAGGGGCATCTTATGTATGACTACACCATCTAGGTTATGTCATTCCTACACTACAAACTCTAAGTTATCATGTTGATGTACATTAATTACTAGATTACATAGATTATTATATCAATATTTAACTAGTATCTAGTACTTGTGTATCTCTTAGCATATACCTAGTCTTGTACTAAACATGTCTTGCATACTTTCACTCTTGTTTTGATTAGTTATATGTGATTCTATCTTTCCAATTATTACATGCTTTTTATTCTTGATTAGCATAGCTTATTGGATTGTATTTCTAGTTCCTAATTGTCACTTATATGTGCCTTAAGACATTTTCTAATGTCCTTTACTTCTATTCATGTGTATTCCTTAGGAAATTTGACAATGTCCTTTACTTGTACTCTTTTATGTGCCTGGGGCCCTTTTGCCAACTTTATTTACTCTACTTGTATGTGTATGTGGAATTTTAACATGCCTTATATTCTTGTTTTCTAGTTTGAGTGACATGTGCCCATGTCCCTTGTTTGGATAGCCCCTTGGATACTCTTGTATGCTTCTTTCTTCTTGATTTATGTCCTTGTTGATTTATTGATTCTCAATTATTGCAATGCCATGATCCACATCATGTTATTTTCCTACTTTCTTGGATGACATGATAGACATCATGATTTATCCCTCCTTGACAAAACTAAAAAAATAATAAACTAAAAACTAAAATTTCTAACTTTAGATTCTATTTCAATACATTACACATGCTATTACATTATTATATCTATCTAATTATATCCCTATTTATCTATCAATATCTCAATTCAAATCATGTTATATCTTTTTTATTATCATTGCTATATCATGTGTATTTCTTGCTTAACATGCTTTTAGGGCTTCTTCTTCTAAGGGTAGTCATTATAGGGTACCTATTCCTACCCTCAAAAGAGGGGGAAACAAATATGAGTTTTTATATAGAGATTAGAGCTCCTAATTAGTCAAAAAATCTAGTTTTAGAATAACCAAAACAACAATCAACCATCAAACCACTCAAATAAGACAAAGCAGACATTTAAGATTCTAGAATAGTGATCAAATTTAGCCCAAGACAATAGAGTTGAGGTTGGATTACAATTTTGGACATTAGAGTGTCCATTTTTGGTGTTCTTGTCCAAAAAATATAAAAACCACGTTTTCTAAAAGTAGGTAGAAAGGTAGGTTCAACTATAGTTTTACACAATCATACCAGTTTAGATCAATAGTTTTTAGTACAATTTTCTCAAAGAATATAGACATAGGGGGCATCATGCATGGCATGATTGGTTATCACTTCTAGTTTCATATATGATAGTCGGTATAACTTCCAAATTTTAATCCATGTTTTAGACACTAGGGATTAAGGGCAAATTACACATCACTTTTGTTTCTTTTCTTTTAGTTTTCAACATTACCCAACCATTCTCAATAGTTACATGCCTTATTCCATATGCAAGTGGTTGGCATTAGTTTAGAGTGAATTTCATATAAGTTAAACCTCCATATTCCTAAGTTTCTAAGTTCTTGAGTGGCTTCCACATAATCCAAATTTTTAGTTTTGGAGTGGCTTTCATACAAGCCTAATCTTCATCTTTTTCGATTTGGCCAACATTAGCCTAGTTTCTAGTACCATTCGGATATCCATGACACATTGTCATATTTACAAATAATTTAGGGGCTTCAAAAGCAATCTCATATAATATACACATTCATACATATTGGTATTAGTTCTTAACTTCACTTCATGGGGAAATAATATAGCTAAAGTGCCAACCTTTGTATTCTTGAGCCACCTATTGAGAGGGATTGGACACATAGTACTAGATTTTGCATTCTTGATCCACTTTTTGAAGAATTGAGTACTCAACTGCATCCATGATATAACTTTTGGTACAACATCATCTAGCACATTCAACATTACTTAACCTTACTTAGTATCACAATAATTTTTGTATTGGTTAATGTACCTGATGAAGTATATTCATTCCTTTTTATTCCTCTCTCTTACTTATATTTGTACATTATTATTTTATATTGATTATAATAAGATCTTATCTACTCTTTATTTCCTTTTTATAGATTCACACTTACACAACATGCTCTCTATTCACTATCCAACATTACTCGGCATCACACAAGCTTCATGGGCTTCACCTTTGTAGGTAAGTTTAGGTAAGATTTTTATTTTCTT
The DNA here is from genome assembly GCA_037957365.1 of Torreya grandis. Taxonomy (NCBI): domain Eukaryota; kingdom Viridiplantae; phylum Streptophyta; class Pinopsida; order Cupressales; family Taxaceae; genus Torreya; species Torreya grandis. Next base: position 786,856 of record JARHVA010003563.1, on the reverse strand, counting down.
TTTTCTTAGTATTTCATTTTACTACATCCCTATAATAAAGGGGGGGGGGAAATATAGTCATATAAAATGTAAAAATTGGTAACCTGAGCATGGCTAATGATGCCCAATCCTTAGGTCCCTCTTTCTTTCTCTCATGACCCTCTTAAGATTACTTTCACTGATTCCCAATCATCCATGGACTTCTAGACATGATCTAAATTGAGATAGAACCCTCTCTTCATGACTAATCCATCCCCCTAGGTCCCATCAACTCAAGATAATAGCACCAAAGCTGGACTATAGTACTAGACCCTAAGGTGTCCCCTTTTTAGTGCTCCTATCCAATCACATTTTGAGCCTAGGTTACCATTTTGCCTTGATTCCTCTTGTTCATTGTGTTAGCTAGTCTAGTTTCATCTAACTTATGACCAATAGATCTATATATAAAGCCCATTCAAATATCATTTGGAAAGGATTGGAAAATATCATTATAGCAAGAAAAAAAACAAGTAATACCACTCAAAAAATCTTCCCTATTCTTAAAATATATCCAACCTATATACTTCAAATCTAATTCAAGACTTTACACCAGTCCTTAGTCATCTCAAACATACCTAGTTTTATCATTTCTTGCATTTAATTCACTATTTCACCAAACACTCTTAAATGGAGAACTACATATAGCTTGATCCCTCTTTGGAGTATTAGTATGTAGGTAGTGTGCTCACACATGAGGTGTGAAGCATGTCTTATGCATCTTACACACACAAACCCCTTTCCCCATTTGCCATTTTTTTTTCAATTACTTAAATGATACAATCACATAAAGAATTAAATTTACAAGGAGATCTATTGATAACAAGGACTTAAAAATTGGTACATAGGCTTACACTAAGTAGGTGAATAAAACCCATAAGGCTTAGATCCTAAGGATTAAAATGTCAAGGAAAGAATAAAAAATTGTAGCCTAGGGTGTTTAGTTATAGTGCTCCTATCTAATCAATAAATAAATTTTAAAAACTTATTTGTGTCAGTGTCCTAGTCCTACACGAAAATTTATAGACCCTATCTTAGTCAAAACAATCCAGAATAAGCTAAGTTTAATTTCTCTCTCTCACTAATATTTTTAGAGAAGGTCTAATTTCAATTCAATTTCACAAATCAATAGCTTAAATTAGTAATATTATTTACTAATTTCTCCTACTCAATTCTTTTTATTAAATAGGAATAAAACTCCATTATTCCAAAAAATAACAAATCAATATAGTACATTTTTTTTCTTAATGTTGTTAATTTTTCCCATATCCAACTACATCAACTAGGATTGATATAATTGTAGATGATATTTATGAATTATATAATACCTTAGTCTTTTACATTTACAAAACTCAAACATTGGTTGTTCCTATTATTTATATACCTTTTCCACTTTTGAAAGTCTCACATATACTCTATCTTGTGTCCCTTGGTCTATATCTTAGTCTGACTAGTCTTATGTTGATGTCCTAGAACTTCTATCCTGCATAGGGTGCAAAAAACCTACTAATATTCTACCTCTAAAAGTCATAAGTCTATACTTACTTTTTTATTCCCTAGATACTAGAATCTCAAATAAACACCTACATAAACATAGATGTTTTAGTCTGACACAACTTCCCAATTCTCTATAGTCATATAATTTTCAAATGAAATAATTCTTAATAGTTAACCCGCGTAATTTAATGTAAGTTAATTCTCTGAAGAGATTGATATAAATACAAGATCAACACTCATTCATAAATTCACCTAAAAGAGCTAGCATAGACCAAGGCAACCTATCAAAAGCATTCAATCAAGCACTTGATAAATCAAAGGTTCCATATTTCTATCTTATTTTCATATTAGTCATAGGGAAAAAACATACACATGTCTGATGTACTAAAAGAGTATCCCAAGAGCTATATTTTCTAATTTATAAACTAGGTCACTATTGTACTTGTTTTTTACATAATGTATGATTTACACACAAGCTAATATGTAGGGTAAAACTACATAAGTCTGAGGCCCTATTTAGAGTATTGATTATGTAAGTAGTTGCTCATTGATATATGGGTATTTGGGGTCAGCTCGACACCATGTGTCCACTAACCCATTTTCCCCCAAGGTTAATATGAAGATTAATAACTAGGGTTTTATAATCTCATGAGGAGTGATAATGGATAACCTAGATCTATATGCACCAAAATTAATGCAAAAATAATCCTATAAGCATCTTGGTGGTCTCATCCTTTTCTAATAGGTATTTTGTATAGGACACCTATGCTAGGTTCAAATAATAATATCAACACAACCATCCCAAGATCAAACTAGTGTTTATGACTCCAAAGGTACTCAATACAAAATTTGGTGATTATTCCATAATCATCTTCCACTCTGATTTTTCCTATTCTATATCTAGAACTATGTCAACATCAGAACCAAATAACTACATTACTTCTTTGTCATTTCCATATCTAGCATAGTTGTACTTACTATTTTTGGATTATCTCATTTTAATAAATTTATTATATGTTTATCTAAGTTTAAAATATAATTATCTTACTTTGGAGATAGTTTATCACCCTTGTAACTTAGGATATCTCTACCCTTTAACCCTAGATAATCCCAATCTAGATCCATTTTAGGGTTAAAAATTTGGTGAACCCATCTTTTGTTATTGAGCCAAACCTTAGTTTTCATGTAGGGTTTTCTCCTTCTTCAAAAAAATTTCATTTCAAATTTTTGTATTTCATTTTTAGATCTGATTTTTTCTCTACTACTTATATAGGCATAGTTTAGGAATGCTTAGTTGCATTATTGCTTAGGACCTAGTGGTTGTGTGCTTCATAATTTTCTTAAAAGTTAAACATCTTATGGAATAACTAATAAAAGGACATCATTTTTTTTTATCATTTATTTAATTTACCTAATGATCAATGCATTATATTTGAATATCTTATAGACTATCAAAAATAAGATAAAGTCTATTTTTCTTAAAACTATGATAATGAAAGAACCAATGATGCAAATGCAAATATAAATGAGAAAGTTAAATTTCTACTTTTAGTTGAGTATGATGATATCTCCCTTGGCTAAGACACTTCTCCCATTTTTATGATTTATAGCAATGATGGCTTTCAAAAATTAAAAATTATTCATTTTAAGCCTTTGCCAAAGGATGATTTAATATATATGCAAAATGGTAGCACTAATAATGTTGAAAATCAAAATTATACATGCATACATTATTTATTTATTTAAAAAATTGAGTGTGTTTCTTCCCTTTCCAATGATGCAAATGTTGAAGAAGTTGAATGTTCCTCCTCTACCTCTCATGATGTAAATGCTGATGAAATCAAATGTGTACCTTCTTCTCCAAGTAATACTCATGTTGAAAATTCTATGCGTTCTTTAGGTGATTCAAATGAAAATCATCAAATTTGTTTGCCCACTCTAATTTATTGTGAACAAAATTCATGTCCTATGGTCTCCCATCATATTTATTGAAGGAAAAAATGATAGTGTATATGCAAATAATAAGGAATTGACTATAAAATGTGCATTTTTAGGGACACAAGTAAAGTCCCAAGTATATTTCATGTATCATTTTCAAAGAGTAAGTCATGTAAGTCAAACGTCAAAAATAACATTGCATCTTCCTTCCCTCTAAAAAATAAAACCAAATTTGAAAGTTGTATTCTTCACTCTCATTATGTTGCAATTAAAATAGAACATGCTTATTTTCTTCCCTCTTTTACATTTTCTAATACAAAATAGCTAATGTTTACAAGTGATGTATTTTCATCTACTCTTATTAAATGTCATGAGATTTTAAATAAAATAAAAATTTTCTAATATAAAATAGCTAATGTTTACAAGTGATGTACCAAAATTCATGTTATCCAACATGATATAATCACCTCTTCAACCATGGATACCCCTTACAAAATGTTATAAAACCATGTGATGATCCTCCCCTTGATAGTGGAAAGGATTTAATTAATCATATGTTATGTGTGCATGGTTATTTATATCTTTTAGAAAAAGATTCAACCTATTATTATGACATGTTATCTATTATGACCACCATTTGAGATTTGAAACAATAAGTCAACACTCTTAATCTACAATTTTCTTCTCATAAGGCTATTTTTTAGGATAATATATTAACAAAGCAACTTATTACTAAAGATGTATTACAGCATCCTTACCCTTCAAAATTTATCATTCCTAAATTATCCTCATTTAATGGTCAAAGGGATCTTGATATTCATTTGCATTAATGTATACACTCCTTTGAACATTGGGACCAAAATGGAAGCTTGATCTTAAAGGCTTTTCATAGTATCTTAACCCAGGGGGATCTTGATTGGTTTTATACTCTTCCAAATGGTTCCTTATCAAATTTCAAAAAACGTGAAGATGTATTTATATCACCTTTTAATTTTTATTCCTTACCTAAATTACCATTATAATATTTGAAATCATTGACACAAATAGAAGATGATTCTATACAAGACTATGTTATTCAATTTAAGGATGCTTTATATTCCTTAAATTATACACCCTTAAGTTTAGAAGTATAATTTATATTTAGTATATGTATTCTTTCTCTACTCAGAGAAAGAGAATTACATAAGCCTTTTACTTCATTTTATACCTTATATTTGGATGTGAAAAAATATGCATAAGCTCCAATGAATACTTAAACCAAGTTGACTATCTCTTACATGAAGACTACACATGATGAGAATCATGTTTCTAAGGTAAATAAACAAGTTATAAAATATCATGAACCAATTAAAACACCTTCTATAGAACCAATATTATATGTCAATAAATAAATGATAAAGGTGCAGAACAAAGGAAAGGAACATGCTTATAGAGTATCTCCCATATTTAAAACATATACCTCTACCAAATGATAGCCTCCTTAGTTTGATTGTACCATGATAAACTCCATGATATATTGATAAAAATATTAGATAAATTAATGATAAAAATTCCTCCTACTTTAAATTATCCACACCACTAATTTGAAAAGGTAACGAGGATAACACTTATATTATTACCATGGTACTAATGGACATTGAGATAATGAACTTTTTGCTCTTGAGAAAAAGCTTACATAATTAGTCAATCAGGGAATCATTGTACATTAAAATGACATATCTAGATATATTTCACATAATTCTCATAGATAATCATCTAAGAGGATTGAGCCATCCCATGTAATTCCTTTTAAGTAACACATGGTCCATCAACCTTCGTAGAAGATTCCCACTAGTAGAATTCCTTCTACTAGTATACTCTCTACTAGGACTGATCGCTCCCACACTAATCCTACTAAGGAACCATTGGTTGATAAAGTCTTGAATAGAGGGACATGTGGAGGGGATATACCTACATAGTTGATATGTGTACCTAAATAGATACATACAAATTCCTAGGATATTTCTATAGATACTTCATAATTTGTGACAAAATCAAAGCCAATATTTCCATTACCACTTTATCATTTCAGTATTTTTTTTAATTTCCATCTATATTTCATTTCATAAAGTTATTAATTCATTACCATTAATTACAAGTTTCATTAAATTTATTTTTTCATACTACACATCATATTCAAACATCCAAGGTACTTAAACATGTTTCTATTATTGTTAATCCAAATAAACCATAGAGCATACAAAGATGAGTTCCATGATCACCTATTCCTTTTATTTATATTTCAAAACACTAGAGTCCTATTATACATACACAGATAATCATAAACACTATAATGCTATATATTGCACCTACACATGCTCCTTGATAGTACCACAAATTCTTTACAATAGGTTATAAGTAGGGAGATACATATGACCATTATTTGGATGGGATCATAGGGTAGTCTCTTCATATATTCCAATTTACCAAAAAAATCAAACAACATTCAAAACCTTAAAATCAACTTCAACATAAAACATGTTCTATTGGCTCTTTTCCATCTATGTGTTAGTTCTATGTTAATGGATGGTATATCAATTACTTATACATACATATGTGTGTCATGCTTCTACATGAGTGTGATATAGACATACAAAAATGAATGATCTATTCCTATTTTTAGATGTTGGGCCTTCACTCTACTCATATCATATGGACATTATGGGAATACACCTCTATGATCATGATACTCACATGTTATATCATTCTATGGTCACTTTACATCATCATGTTTTGAGATAATATGTACTTACACATGCCTTTATACATGATTATATATTTCATAGGAAAATTGATATGTTATGAACTTACATTTATTTCTAATACATTTGATCCATGGGCTACTATGATATGTTTATGCTGGTTACTTATGATTTATTTTATGCACTTCTTTGAGTGTATCACCTTGATATTATCTTGATTATTTGAGCATTTGAATATTCTCCTTTGTTTGTGTCCCCCATTCCTATGTATTATTTATTTGACATTTTAACATGTCATTATTTGTTATATGGACATTTGAATATGTCATCCTTTCTTTGGTAGATATTTGATTAAGTTGCATCCCTTTGATTATGTGGCATTTGAACATGCCCCTTATTTGTGGTCTCCTTGGACCATTGCCTTTTGAATTGATTTTGAGTGATCTTATGTATGTGATTATTGTAATTATTAATCTTTTAATATTACTATCTAGACATTGCCATGAACCTTATCATGCATATAAGGCCTTCATGTGCTCACATTGTTATACACACTTTAATGATATATTTACCTAGACATGTCCTTTAATATTATACATGGTTACATTCACAAATTATACAATTATCTTATCCTTTTAAGTTGAGGTAACTATTGGTTGCTATTATTCCCTCACCTCAAAGGGGGGGGGGCAATATTACTGGGTGAATGTTATAGAGACATGTTCTTCACATTTGGCATAGTTTTAGATTCAGTGGGGGGCATGCTTTGGAAGCATGATCTCCACACTTACTCAATATTTGGTACTTATATCAATTTTTACATTCACTGGGGGCATGCCATATAAGCATTGATTCCACACATTCAATTTTTTTAGATTCAGTGGGGGTATGCTTTGGAATCATGTTCTCCACACTTATTCAGTATTTAACACACCCAAATTCAGTGGGGGCATGTTTTAGAAACATGTCCTCCACATTGGCACTTATTTTGATTTTCTAATTTATCCATATATAGTGGGGGAATGTTTTGGAAGCATTTTTTCTACACTTACATGCATTCTAAATTGGACAAAGCACACAATTATACAATTCAAATTCATAGTTGTGGAAGAATTCTATACATTGGTACCATTTTTATACACAATTTTAATATGATACATATCTAAGGTGCATATGTTATGAAATGCATGCCTATTATTACAAATCTAAATCAATTTCAAATTTTAAAAAACTCTTAGGGACTATCATCACCCATAAGGATGGACTTTTATAAACTATATTTGGCCAATCTACTACAATAGTTGGTTCACTTTTGGTATGGGTGAGGTGATTAAATCAATCAATATTTCTAAGTTTTTAGGTTGGATTTGATTGTATCATCTAACATTACACAGTTGATAGTATGAGTTCAATTTGTTTTCTCATGCTCACCAGGTTATAAGTATGATTGGGTTGCATGATTGAGCTGATCTCAACTTTCAGGTAGAAACTCACCTTTTATCCAAGGTTGGGGGCATGTGCCTTCCAATATCTATTTTTCTCTATCTCCTTGGATATATGCACTTTATATATATATATATATATATATATATATATATATATATATATATATATAAGTTATAGATCCTTATAATGATATATCTTTTAAAATCAATTTATCAATAGTCAAGGTAGTTACATCGATACACATGTGTACTCCTAAAACTTTCTATTTCAATTTCAATCTTTTCCATACTTTAAATTTTAGATTATATGCATTGATTATGTACTATAACATGCTCTTGGTTACATTTTAGTCACTAGAAAGGCACTCAAGTTGGACTCAAGCAAAGGTAATGTGTGTTATACACACCTAGGTACATATTTGTTCTCTTTTATACCAAAAATTTAATTACCATATTGAAATGGGGGAGAGGAATTTAGATGATATTTATGAATTATATAACATTTCAGTCTTGTATAGTTGAAAAAATTAGAACTTGGTTATTCCTCTCATTTTAGGATCTTTCCTACTTTTTAAAGTCTCACATATACTCTATCTTATGCCCCTTGGCCTATCTCTTGGACTGAATACTATTATGTTGATGACCCATACCTTTTATGTTGCCTAGAATTATTAAAAATTGTTTATATTCCACCTCTACAAGTTTTGAGTTTTTACCTAATTTCTTACTCCTTGGACACTAACATCCTAGATAAACATCTACATCAAAAAAGTGTCCTCCTCTAATACAAATATATAGTACCCTAAAATAATCAAATTTAAAAATGAAATATATCCTAATGGTCACCCTAAGTGATTTAATGTGATTTACTTCTCCAAAGGGATTGATATAAATATAATATCAAACCTCATTCATTACTCACCTAAAAGACCTAACACAAAATAAGGCAACCTATAAAAAGCATTCAATTAAGCACTCAATCAAGTAAAGTTTACCTATTTTCTCTTATTTTCATATAAATAATAGGGACAACACATACATAGGTCTGAAGTACTAAAGGAGTAATCCAATAGATATATTTTCCAAGTTACAAGTTAGGTTATTATTGTACTTATTTTCCACATATTGCATAATTCACACATAAGCCAACATGTAGGGGGTAACTAAATCAATATGAGGAATTATTTAGAGTATTGTATATGTAGGAAGTTCTCATTGATAGAGGGGTATTTTTGGTTAACTTGAAACCATGTGATCACTAACTCATTTTATCCCAAGATCACTATGAAAATGAAGACCTAGGGTTTTGTAATCTCATGAGGAATGATAATCCATGACCTAAATTTGAATACACTAAAGCAAAGGCAAAAAAAAACCTCAAAGCATCCAAGTGCTCACATATTTTTCCATTAAGTATTTCATATAAGATACCTACATCAGGTTCAGATAGAAGCATCGATATAACCATCCTAGGCTAATGCTAGTGTCTGTGGATCTAGGGGTACTCAAACTAGAATTTGGTGACTATTCTAAAATCATATTCCATTCTAATTTATACCCATTTTAGATATAGAAGTGTGTTAGCATCATAACCAAGTACATTACTTCTTTTACATTTTCATAACTAACATAGTTGTATTTACTACTTTTAGCATATCTTAGTTTAATAAATTTAATATATGTTTATCTAAGTTTAGCATCTAATTAGCCTACTTTAGAGATATTTTATCACCATTTTACCTTAGGATATCTCTATCCATTTAACACTATATAACCCTCAATTCATTTTAGGGTTAAACAATGGTTCTATCCTTTCATTTCTACTTGTGTAGGCTCGATATAGTACATTTACTATTTATATTAAATTTATCTAGACTTAACTACATTGAACAAACTCGATCTAGTACATCAATTGATTTTATTAATTTTTTCCAGACTTAACTACATCAATCAATATTGATATATTTTGTCCTTCACATTTATTTCTTTATAAATACATTGAACATGATCAACATAGTACATATTCAACTTCTCTAAGTTAGATGGTATAATTTAAACCCTCCATCATATAATAATTTTTTATCATTCTAAACAAAGAACACAACATGACATGATGGATTTGATTAATTCCTCTAAAATTAATAAATCTCATCTTCCTTATGCTTATGTAGAAAATCTAGATGTACACAATGTTTATGTGGCCACTAGAACCAAAAACTATGGGCCACCTCCTTTTAAAGCCCTTGATCCATTCAACTATCCAAAAAACATGCCTATTGTAGAGGATGAAACTTGTCTTTAATATACTATTGAAATGATCATTTTTATTAATGAAAACCCTCAACATAAGGGCAAGGATCCCAAAATAATTTATAACCTCATGATGGGACCCCACATAATATCTCCTCTTCCTCACCATAGGTTTTCTATAAAATTTGGGGAAAATAAATACACAACTTCCTATATTTATTATTATTTTACCTTTCCTATTATAACCACTACTATTCCATGTCTTTCCTTTAGTGGGCCTACTCAAAGCACCCACGTCAACACTCAAATTAACACTACTACTAGTACATCTCAAGTTGATACTACTAGTGCACTCAAGGTATTACTATTATCCTACAAACCACCAACACTAACCAAATATTATTAGAAGCCATGAATAAAATAAATACTTTAAAAATTAATATTGATAATTAAATTATGAAAATGTAAAATTGTAAATTTATCCTTAACCTACTCAACGAGGCATGTAGTATCATACATTGATCATTATCCACATTTCACCTATAATAACTTTCCCATTTTCGATATTGTTCAAGATACTTATCCATCTCACTTCAAAAGTATTAAACATAAAAAAACACACTCTAATAACTTATCATTTGTATAAAATATATAAAATACACCTATACAACTTGATACTCATCCTTATTTCATTGCTATGACATCTCTAAATTTAATAACATTAACCTCTCCTCATTTAGAACTAAATAATCTAAATATCATGAATCAATCTAATTATATACCTACATCTCCACCTATCACATTAACCACCTCATCAAATTTGGTTCTTAGCCCAATCGTGTCAAAAACAACATTAATTACCTAAGTGTAGTTTTATTCACCTGGCCAACCTATACTTTCTAAGTATAAAAAACATAATTCCAGTCATCATCAATATAAATTACATTTCATTCATCCTTACATGTATTTTCTTCAAAATTATGCACCTTTATTAGATATGGTTTTATTTGGATATGATGAATGGGTTCCTATAATTTAAATTTATCACCTTCCATCTTGAATTATTTTTTTATAAATCATGAGGAATTCCAATAATCATCATAATCACTTAATGGAAATTTTATTCAAAATAAAAATCCTTAGGCCCCCACCTATGAGGAAAGAAGATACTTTATCTGGGTATGAGGATAGTATTCTTAAAAAATGTGAGGAAATGTTTATACATGTTTTTGAAGCTATAGACACATCTCTCTCACTCAAATTATCCATTACTTCAATGATTCTTGATAAAATATTACTTTGTATCGATGATCATTTGCATTTAATTAGTTTCCAAGTTAGAGATATCTAAGTCAAGTGTGCTTTGATTGATGAAGGATCTGACACTTATGCTATGTTCTTGACTTAATTAAAATTATTGGATACTCAAAATGTAACATTAAATCTACCCAAATTACATGTAAAGGCTAGGATCGAAGACAAATGCCTCCATTTAGTCATGTTTGGATTCTTATCATGATTACTCCTATCATAGTTCATATTAAATTTATGATTTTTAACTTCCCATTAGCATATAATATTTTACTCGATCAACCTTGGACACATCACGTGAGAGATATAGGTTCACCTACATGCTAATGTGTTAAATTTATTAACAATGGTGCTATATACAATATTGAAAGAGACATAAAGAATTGTAATTTTGAAAAATTTAAATAATGTTGCATTTTTAAAATAACCACCCTTTAACCTTTACCTACTATTCCCTTTCATGAATCTCAATGATTCAATCATCCCATTAATTCTAATAGAGGTTATAGTGGACATCCTAAGATATTATAAATATACCCCCTAACCCATTAGATTATAATGATAATGAATCTGATGAGATCAATTTAAAAATAAAAACTTTTGATCTCCTTCCACATATAATTAATAAATTACCTCTTTTTTATGACTTAGATCTCAACAAAAGACAACAAATGAAATTCCTACTTCCGTAGTGATGATAAAATAACCCACTTCTAATCCTTTATCTATCAATAAAATCATTGATGTTTTTACTACTGATATTCATACCTATGATTATGATGATGGATATTCATTAGATGATACCTTTTTAGTTGGCTTTGTTCAAGTTAAAGATATAAAAATAATTTAACATCATTCTTCTTTACAACATTATTTAAATTATATTAGCTATACATATGTAGTTCCTTTTCCTTCTACCTTACCTTGATTTATTTTTCACTTAATGTTCATAGGTATGAGATGGAGAAAATACCAACTAATTCTCATTTAATCACTTTTGAGCCTCTTCGAAGTAATTTTCTTGATCATGCCATGACATGATCATATTGTCTCACTAAATTCTATGATCCTAAAGCATGATCCCTCTTGAAATTTCAACCACATTAATCTAACCCACATTGATACCTTATATTACAATTATTAATCCTAGTTTGGCACCTACTCTGAGTATTAATACTAATGATGGTGATGTATTGATTTTTCCCAAGCATGATCCCTCACCTACATGATGGGTAGATGAGACATATTGTGAATTCCATAATATTTATGGTCATTGGTCCAAGGATTTTCATGCATATAAGATATTCTTAACAATAAAACATGCATCAAATTCTAATCCTACCATATATAGTTGACCTCCATAGTCATCTACTCCTAAACACATTTTTTGTTTTCATAAAATAAACATGCATACCTATAATCATTATTAACAACTTTGACAATAAATCAATGCACTTCATCTAGGATATAATGTCCTAATAATAAGAACCTTCCTCCACCTAAGATACTTCTAGAGTATATCCCTAAATATGGGATTGTTTGTTGCCTTTAGAATTCATGTGCTACACATCACATATAAATTGTATAGTACTACAATAACATTTTCATGATTTACCACAACCTATATTTTTACCTTCTCAAAAACACACTCAAGGATGTTTGTAGGCAAATGTTCAACCTTAATTTTTACCTAAATCATTCCAACTATCTAAAGATATTATTCACATTACAATAATAGTTCCTTGTATCGATTACCCTTTACAAGAGGTGTCATGTGATCATCCTTATTATAACATACCTAATTTCTCCATAGAGACCATGCATCAATAAGTCCTAATAGGATTTTTCATGAAGATAAATGAGACTATGATTAAAATAACATTTCAACCATAACAAAATATATATAATGTTATTGAAGATGTATGTCATGAAATATATCAATATTTGTGAGCACACTATTGTGATACATCACATTATTATTCACATTTTCATCTGAGTTATATTTAATTCTTACATTTCACTATAACATTTGAGATGCATTCCTTATCTCTTTCTCTCGTGATAGTTATATTTTATTTTTATAATATACTTTATGAATTTATGATTATTTGTATTACAAAAACTATTTTAGAATTTAATAATAAGATAAAATTAAATACTTTTTAATGATATTTAATATTTGTAAACCATTTCCTTATTTCCCCTATTTTGGGATGATTTTTCCTTACATTGATGCTTTTGTTAGCTCATTTGTTTAGTAGTATAGTTATTTATGTGACCTAGATATTATACCACAACCAACACTATCCTATCTCCCTTGTGATCATCTAAAAATCATATTCATCATTGTACCATTTATTACATAAATGGATATATTTAATGATAATAATATATCCCTTATCATTCTCTCATTTAAAAGAACACCTAGGTTATTCTTGATATTTCACACTTATTTGTGGGCAATTCTAAGAATATTTAAAGTTGACATAGTCTTTAATTACTTATCTCTTATAACTAAAGTGTAAGATTTTTTGTGTTTATTACTTATGTTTATCATGATTGGTTTTCCAAATCCATATGGAGGAGGGAAAAAAACCATAAAGTTAAAATCCAAATAATAAAATAAAAAAAAGGAAATGATCAAAAGGAAATTAAAAACTAAAAAGTCAAAATCACACCAAAAAATGTGATTCTTCTTTGGCACATCTCCTATTCTAATTAAATCTCAAATTCCATTGTTGGCCTTGCGATAGAGATAAGGTCCATTATACTATCATATTATAGTATATGGGGATAGGATGTCTCATTTTAATACTCAATTCCACCTAATTTCTCGTGCATGTACCTAATTTTTATAGTAGATCGATGAATCTGTAAGGGGTCCTAAGGAATGGGGAATACATTGTAGGAAGCTAGGCCAATTTTAATTTTTTCTACACATATAACCTTCATGAGATGATATATGTACCTCACTTGTTAGCCTAAGATTTTGCATCTAATAGTTAGATTATCTTAGGTCATTACTACTCATACAAGTTTTTAACACTTGTACATTAGCTTAGTGTGTCTCATTTTTACTAAGGATTGTTATAATGACTATGTGGTACTTTTCATTACTTATTTTTATAACATTATTTTAAATATTCCCCTTATGAATATCATTTATTAGATGACCATACCCATTGATTAAAATTATTATTTTTACATCTCATTAGTTTTCCTCTGGTGAGTTGAAATATAAGACCTTGGATAGGACCATGCCTTCCTCACAAAATACCTCTATATACCATAAACATAATGTGACAAATTTTGACATGTTCAATTAAAAGCATACTCTTCTACATTTTAGACTAACACAATAACTAAATTGATTTGTCATTACTATATATTTCTTGGTTTTCATTCTTATCATATATAGACATTTCTCTTATCTTTATTTTTGCATATGTTTTATATATTTTAACATATTGGAAAACCATTGATTTTAAATAATTTTTAAATTTATTTATAAATATTATCTTTTATTAATTATAGTTTCATATTTTCAATTTTATTTACTTACAAATTATATTTAATTTTTCTACTTATCATTCTTTTTGACCACACATTTGCTAGAAAATAATAACACATAGATCATACATTTTCTCATAGCATAAATAAATAAAAAACATGATAGAAAGAAAATAAATCCATAAACATGTAAATGATTCATAAAAACACATCTCTTTCTCTCTCTCTCTCTCTCTATATATATATATATATATATATATAGCTCAAATTTTGACACAACGTGATAAAATCATAGTATAAAATGTATCTGTAAGGCTAAGGTCCATCATGAGGATGTTTTAAACTACCCGTGTAGGCTTGTGACTACCCTATTTAAATAGTCTATTAAAGTGACTATGCTCATGATAAAATACCATCAACTTATCCCTATAGATTAGCCACCTCGGATCAAATGTATGACAACTATCTTACTGTACCTAAGTGGGTATCTCTCTCCTTAACTAGTGTTTACCATGCTTGTAACTAGTACTACTACCTAAGATACATATGATCATATTTGAAGCTATTGAGATACCTCAATGACCAATCAAAACCAACTAGCATATGCAAGTGCTAAAGATAAGATCAAAAATCCATGTAGTATCATATTGTGGTAACACACCATCCAATTTATCATGATAGGTTGTCTCTACCAATATATCCCATCGGGGATCCTCCACTATAACACCTATAAAATACAAAACCAAAAGCACATTATATAAAACACACACACACACACACACACACACACACACACACACACACACACACACACATCAAAAATCAGACATACATACATACATGTGTGTGTGTGTGTGTGTGTGTGTGTGTGTGTGTGTGTGTGTGTGTGTGTGTGTGTGTGTGTGTGTGTGTGTGTGTGTGTGTGTGTGTGTGTGTGTGTGTGTGTAGATATATGTATACACAGACACACACACATATGTATGTATGTATATATGTGTATATATATATATAAATATATAAATATATATATATATATATAGAATTTATCTCTATCTATCTACATAATATCAACATAATCATAATAAACCACATATTACTCACCAATAGTCATTACATCTACTTAGACACCAAACACCTCACAAGAAGCATGGATCCATGGTGGTGTGAAATCTCTATATTGGCCTGGATAGATTACATGAGAATGTTTTTCTCCACTATGAATCCACTATAGAATATACCAACTCAACATAGATTGAACTACTACATATCCATATCATTATGCCTTTGGTTATACTAATGGATGTATTATATCCCATGTTTATATTTGTTGCTATGGTGGTGGTTATGGTATCTAATACTATGGTATAAAGGATACTAATATATCTCCTCATTATCTCTAATGTTTTTGTATAAAAACCCTTAGTCGATAAGGCCATATAATTGGAACCTCTATCAATGTGCCCACACCTCCCACACTATGTTGTTCGCTCATGCTTTGGGCCCAAAATATAAGAACCACTATAAGAGATGATAAATGTGGTAACTCAAACTAAATTGGTATATGATGTACAAAATTCATCTTCACCCACCAAGGATAATGTACAATAATCCTTAGTTTACTTTATGTTTGAAATGTACTTGAATATGATCACCAAGTATCTACCATGCCCTAATATGGGTGCCAAATAATCTCATCCCACATCAAACTCTATAACATTGGGACATTGGTAAAAAAATAAACCGCATGGTCCTGTATTCACCTCCGTATGTATGGGATGGAATCATTCATAACATGAGGTAATATTACCAGTCTATACATTGGAAACCTCTCAAAAATCCAACTAGAAAAAAGTACTATGGGCCCCATAATCTGTTGGACCCTAGATAAAATGCTATAAATCATGTAATAATTACACCCAAATCATAAAACCTAAGTCATATAATGTTCCCCACTCTAACATATATTTACACATATCTATAATATAAAATGGGACCTTCTTATCCAACTTTTGATAGTGTAGGCACTATTTTTGAATTATATAGCGACTTACTCTTGTACACTTGGAAAATACATATCATGGATACACCTTACACTTATAGACCTTCTTACTACCAAAATGATTACATACATTATATACTTGTGCCTATTAATTATCTCTTAATCTAACAAATGTTATTTTGATGATTCAAACCTTTTATCATAACCAAAATACTACAAACTTGCTTATCTAATGTCTCTACAAGTTCTGGGCATATCACTTTTTCCTAAATTTTTGGACACTTGCATCTTAGTCAGACACCTATGTCAATGCTAGTGTCCTATTTAAATGCAAGTGTCTAGTGCCCTAAAGTCATGTAATTTACAAATGAAATATATTATCATGGTTGGCCTAAGTGATTTAATGTGAGATATTCTCCAAAGGGATTGGTATAAATACAAGATCAATCTTCATGCATTCCTCACCTAGGACATACCAAATAATTAATATGGTAACCTACTAAAAACATTCAATCAAGAATTTAAGTGAGAAAATATTCCCTATTTACCTCTATTTCCATATTAGTCATAGAGATAACACATATATAGGTCTGAAGTACTAAAAGAGCATCCCATGAGCCACATTTTCCAAGTTACATGCTAGGTCACTCTATGTACATGATTATCCCACATTACATCCTTATACACACATAATCCAACACATAAGGGATAATTACATGAGTTTGAGGTCCTATTAAGAGTAGTGTTTATGTAGGTAGCACCCAATGATAGAGGGGTCTTTGGGGTTAGTTCAAAAATATGTGCTAACTATCTCATTTTTATCACAACTACTATGAATATGAAGAACTAGGGTTTTGATATTTGACAAGGAATGATAAGCCATGATCTAAATCTGAGCAAGCTAGAGTGAAGGCAACATAAAACCCAAAATATTATAGGTGGTCACATCTAGATCTAATACATATTATGTAGAGGAAACCTATATCCAAGTTAGATAAAAGCATCGATGCAACTATTCGAGGTCAACACAAGTGTTTGAGGTCATAAAAGTGCTTAATCTAGAAATTAACAACTGATCTAGACTAAACTTCTAGTCTTATTCATTCCTATTCTAGATCTATATCTGTATTAACATCAGAACCAACTAAGTATCTTTATTTCATTATCATTATAATATCATACATAGATGTACTTTATTTTTTGAGAATATCTCATCATATAAATTCATTACATGTTTATATAAGTTTTAAAATTAATTGGCATACTTTAGAGATAGTTTACCATCCTTGTGCCCTAGACTATCTCTACCCATTTAAACATAGATTATCCAATCTATATCTTAAGGTTAAACTTTTGGTGAACCTGATCTATACAAATGCAAAATATTATAGGGTGTTTTAGATGATTCCTAAATTTTCTCATTTATAATTTTCTTAAATTTGTTTAAAAAATTAGTTTGTTTTCAAAATCCAAAGAGTACACCAACACAATGTATTATTCCCTAGATTTTATGTTTCTCTCCTATCATATTCTCATTTAGATATTTATAACTTTTCAAATGGACAAAGTGGAGACTTTTCCATTTTGTAAGCCTACATAAGTTGATAGCTACCATCCCTCTAACCAAGTCCATGTTATCACTTCTTCAAGGGGTAAAGTGGATCATTCTATAGTGCCCAAATAAGTTACCAAACAAACCCTTACTAAATCCCTATATATCATATGTGTGCATATTAAATTGGAATCACCTAAGGTTTTTGATTATGAAGACCTAAAAGACTAAGATACCACTATAAGTAAGTCAATATAAACATTGAAAAAACTAAACCTAACATGCATCACTACAACTTTTATTTTTTCGTATATAAAACTCAACATGTGTTGGTAATGCCTTTACTTTATTCTACTAATAAATGATCATTTAAAAAATAAGGATTCAAAGAAAACACATTTATGATAAATAATTTACACAATATAAAAAATTCTAATAGAAGTCAATGTGATATTCTAAGGGTACTACATCAGAACAAATTGATCATGTTACCACATTCACAACATTTTAATAGAACACATTATTATTTCTAATATCATAGAATGTATGGGCATCACTTAAACATGTATGGTAGATAACATATCAATTATTACTATATAAACATGTGTTTCACACATCTTTTCAGTGTGATTCAGGCATAGATAGATGCATGATATATGAATTTTCAGATATTGGGCCTTCCCTCTACTCATGTCATGTGGACATTGGGGGCATCCACTTTGATTATGATACGTACAAGTTCTAGTATTTTATGATCACTTTAAATTATCATGTTTGAGTTTATACAATTACACATGCCTTTATCCATGCTTACATATTTTATAGTGTACTTGATATATGATGTACTTAACATTTTTTGTTGGCACATATTATCCATGGGCTAGTATGTTATGTTATGTTGGTTTCTTGCTATCTATGTTTTCCTTGTTGCACATTTTTTAGTATGTTCTTTGCTTGATATTGTCATGCATTGTATTATTTTTTTGAGAATTTGAATATACTCTAGTGATTTTGGCCTCCATGCCTATATTTTCTTATTTGGAGATTTTTATATGTCATGGTTTGTTGTATGTTCACATTTAAATATGTCATTCCTTGATTTTTGGACATTTAAATAAGTTATATCCCTTCAATTATGTGGAATTTAAACATTCCCCTTATTTGAGGTCTCCTTGGACCATTATATTTTGATTTGATTTCAAGTTTTATTGTGTGTGTGCTTGATTTATTTTTGATTTTGTATTGTTACTATCTAAACATTGTCATGATTGACATAATGTATCTTCAGACTTGATGTGATCACATTCTACATGATTCGATGATATATCTATCTAGACATGTTCCTTATACATGTTACATGGTTCATACACAACTTATACAATTTTATTATCCTTTTTAGGTAAGGTGAATACTATTTTATACTTAACTTAACCTTGAAATGGGGGCTTATTAATGGGGGCATGCCATAAAGACATGGATTATATAATTTTGATGGTTCACCATATTTAGATATCTAATGGGGGAATGTTTTGGAAACATGTTATCCATAATTGTACTAGTTTTAGTTTCATATATATAGAGGGGGCATGTTATGGAAACATGTTCTCCACACTTACAAAGTTTTCAAATTGGCCAAATTGCATAGTTATATGATTTAGATACATAATTATGGAAAAATTATATACATTGGTATCATTACTATATCCAAGTTTTAGCATGAGACATATATGAGTTGAATATGTTATGAAAAGGGAACCTAAATTGTAAAATAAAAATAAATTTCAGATTTCAAAACACTTTTATGGACTATCATCACCCACTAGATTGAAATTTTATGGACTCTATTGAACCAATATACTACAATAGTTCATTCATCTTTGGTATGGTTGAGATTATTAAATCACTCAATATTACCAAGTTTTATATGTTAGAATTGATTACATCATCCAATATCAATAGATTTATAGTGTGAGTTCACTTGGTTAACTGACACTCACTAGGTTATAAATATGATTGTGTTGTATAATTGAGATAATCTCAACTATTGGTTGGAAACACACCTTTAGATCCAATGTTAGGGGAATGTATGATCCAATATTTATATATTTATGCATTTTCCAAGTCTATATTATAATACCTCATGTTAGGGACCTCCTTATATTATTAATTGAGATTTTAGTGAATGTAATCAGGTGGTCACAAATACTTTGTATTATAGTTTCATCATTGTGAATTATTATACTAATGATTATTAAAGGTTTGAGAAAGAATAAATTTAAATTTAAACTCCACATATTTAACATATGAAATTTTAAATTCATAAAATAAGATTTATTATTTTAAATAGGGTCTTAGGCCTCCTAGAGGGGATATTATCCCTATCCCATATGCCTTATATAAAACCTACACCCTAGGGTCCTATCCTAGTTGTAGGCATGCCCCACTTGGTGGAGTGTTGTAGTAGTGTAATTTAAAAATAATTCTAGGCAAGGAGCCCATGTGAGAATGTAATATAATTTATTATGTGTAAGACCTTGATTGTGATAAATTACATCTTATGGAGGAAAGGTATGGGTTATTAATGACATAAAAGGACCAATTTAAGAGAGGTAAATATCTTCATTTAATGGGTTTGTCGCTATCTTGGAAAAAATATTTTTACTCTCCTTCTGTTGAAATTCCTTAGTTTTGCATGGTTGTTATTTTAGGGTTTATTTTGTAGGAGAGAGAGTTAAAGTGGAGAAGGAAATTTTTGGATGAATTGAGGGAAGCAAGGAGATTTTAGAGCTTGTTGTAAGGATGAGGAGGTCTTATTGAGATTGTGATCTTATTGCATGCATGAAAATGGAGGAGATGAGGTAGGTTTCACTTTGGTATGTCTTATAAAAAATATATAATTAGATAATTCAATAATGAAAATGTGAAGTTAAAATTAATGGTTATTTCTATGCTTGAAATCCATCTATCTCCTCATTTCTCTCTATTTATTTCCCTTGATAAAATATAATAGAGTTTAGCATAACATCAAAATATGAATATGATGTTTTGTTCTCTTCTCTTTCAGTTTATCTTTTACATATGGACAAAAGTTATGTTGTTAAAAATAGGTTAGTGTTAAAATCTAGTAAACTCATTATACCTCTTATTCATAAGTGGCTTCTGTAGACATCCTATTTTGGTCACCACTATATTCTAGTCAGACTTTAGCTTAATTTCTACCAAATAATTTAAATTAAACCTAGAAATCACTAAATGTCCCAATTTCATCTGCACATCATAAATTAGTACCCATAATCATGTTAAGGATTTCTTATTTGGGATAATATCTAGTATACAATATTAACCTCTCAAAAATTCACCTCCAGTCAAATTACAACTTAGAAAATTGACATATTGGCCTTTGGACCCATTAAGCAGGGTACTTAAATAATTCCTAAAATGCTAAGCATGATGAATTAACTAAGCAAAATCAATTAAATGCTTAAGTGAAATTTCCATGTGAAATTATTGAATATTAATTTTGTAAAAATGAAATAATAATAAAATGAAGGTCATGATGATGTATTCATCCTCAAAGTCAAGGAATTGAAAATATCTCCATTAAAGCCTTAAATTCAAAAATGGATAACCATGCTTAATAAATGGGATCTCTATCCAAAATATTAATTACTTATCCCCTCCTTAACTTAACTAGGGTTAAAATAAACCTAAATATGGTTAAATATAACCTAACCTCACTTAGGTTAGATTAAAAAAACTCTCAAGTCAAAGTTATAATGTTAAATTATTGAGAGACAAAGCTTTCTTGTGTAACTTTATTATGCAAAATTATTGATAGATTAATACATATTACCAAAGCCAAGTTAAATAAAGCCAAAGTGACAAGGAGAAATGATGCAAGGAACACCATTGTCAAAGACTCTTTGAGCACATGACTAAGCACATTCCTCCAAGGCCAACGTGTAACTCTTGCTCACAAGGAAGGTGAAAAATAATTGTTTTGTCTTATTTTATTTGTTACTTACATTTTTATATTATAACTTGAGTAGCTAGGCTTGAGGTGTTACATTTATATATGTGTTTTTATTGATGTTATCACATTAACACTTGACTACTCCCTTCTTGGATTCTTATCTCACATAATGGCATGCTCGGTGGGATGATCACACATCCCACATACATAATGAGAGAATATTTGGACCTCTTTGGAAACAAGAATTCATTTTAGATGTTATTTTATTGAATTTTATCTAACATTTCCATGTTTGGCATTTAATTATGGAACTATGAATTCATTCCTACAAAACTATAAATTTAATAGGAAGAATAGTAAAATCATCGAGCGAAACCATGAAATAATCCTGGAGAATCATGAAAACATCTCTATTTGAGCTCAACTCTATGAGACTATGAATTTAGGGCCCAAAGTTGTGAAATCAAGTAAAATCATAAATTTTCCCTATTGGAACCACAATTTTATTTTATTTTATGGTTAATTGTGAAATTATTTAAAAGTTGTAAAATTATTATTTACAGTTATGAAATCATGATTTATAGTAGTGAAATCATCTCTTTGAGTTGAAAAATCATTATTATAGGTTTATAAATTTTTTTTTGAGTTGCAAAATCATGTCTAATTGTGAAATTGCTATCAAATAACAAAATTGCACTTCTGTATTTTCTATGTTTTGTACTAGTTTTTCTCATAGTTACAAAATTGGTAAGTTAAGGTGAAAAAGCATGGAGATAAGTTAAAAAATTGTTTGAGAATGAAGAAATTGGTCTTTGTAAGTCTGTATTACATTATGGTTTTTTATATTTGTATATGCTTGAATAATTTTGCATTTCATAGTCACTATGTAGCTATAAAATCATTTCAAAGAGTTATTTTTGTGTCTTATTGAGATAACTTGCAAGATTTTCACCTTGGATTAAGAAAAAATTAATCCACTAACATTTTTTTTTAGAGAATTCATCTAAGAAAAATGAATCATAAGTTATTTTTAATCAAATTTTCCTTTTACAAAATCAAATTTCACAACAAAGGTTATAATTCATCCACATTTGGTTGACATGCCTAAAAATATCTTAAAAAAATTTATCTTTTAGCTTTTTAAATTTTTTAAAAGTGTAAACAAGGATAAGGGGCCCAAAATTTCAATCACATTTTAAATTTGGTGCTATTAAAAAGAACATACACTTTAGTTAGAGCTCTTAAGGGATTTTTCAAATTTTGTTTGTTTTATTATGTATTAGCTAATTTTCAAATTTCATAGATTAAATTATTTGTGGCAAACCAAAAAATATAACATGTATGATCTCCCCTTGTCCCCTTTAGGGAACTTGGGTGACCAAAAGTGCTTGTTTTATTACCTTGTTTATTTAGTCTTGTCAGAAAGAATGTTGTGTATGCTCTCCCCAAGATTTGAGTGACCCAAAAACAACCACTAAAGTTTTTCCATTTTCCATTTTTTCATTTTATTGCATTTGTCTTATGGGTGGGAGTTCATCACCTCCTCAAAATTTATTTAGTGGTGTGTGACTTAGGGTTTCATCTCCCAGCATCATACCAACCCCGTGTTAGGATAAGGTATATAAATTAGGGAACATGATACTAGGATTATTAGGGGGCTAAGCAGTTAGCTTTTTGATCCTAAAAAAAACCTAAGTCAAAGCTTGATAAACATAAAACTTAACTAAGTAGTACATGGATGAATTTTATGTGTAAAAGATTAGACATTTACATAGTAAGTTAGCATGTATGAACCTAATTGATATGATTGTGTTCTTATGTTATCCATACTTAGGACCATTTAGTGCATTTTAAAATTTATAAATTTTTAGTCAATCCCATTTGCCACATAATTTCTAGCCAAATGTTGAGTGCTCCTCACTCTAAGTTTGTGGAACATATCAATTCTTGAGAGGCAAAGGGGGCATAAAAAATCTACCTACACTTATTATTTAATTTTTATATTAACACTTAATTCCTCACAAGCATTGGTATATTGGTGGAATATTTAGCATAATCTACACACACCCATGTCAGTTTTAGAGATATGACAAGCCATTAGTGTTATTTATATTTTATTTGATTTACATGTGTGTTTTGAGACTAAAATTATTTATTTCTCAAAATCCAAAATGATTCATAACCATCACATGTTTACACACCAATTTAGCCTAAGAGGTGTTATTCTACCCATTTTATGTCACACTTTAGCCTTAGAAATTTTATCCCAAAAATGTTTATATGTTACTTGTTTAAATGAGGCATCATTACGCTGCCTATTTTATCTCAAAATTTTTCCTTGAATGTTGTAGTCAAAAACCATTATCATATCATTTGATTAAAGAAGTGTTGATACATCATTCATGTTATTAAAAAATGTTGCCTTGTTTCAAACCAAGTTCAAAATCACATGTACCTTTGGTCTAAAAATAGTGTCGCTATACTATCGATTTGGGTCTAGGATGTTCTACACTTGAAAAATCCAAGTATTTTAAACCAAGTTCAAAATTTGTCTTGTGAAGTTCAGATTAAAAATTGATTAGTGTACACCTAGGTATTACTTAATTTGGCTTAGACCTTTGGATTATGTAACTTGGATTGATTCCTTACTCGATGTAAAGACCCTTTTATCTAGATATAGGAAGTGGTTTATTTTCTGTGGGCCTTGAGTCAATTTATTGCCTTAAACTTAGGTCAAAACTCACTTTTCAAGTATAAATCTATACACACTTGGTTTAAATTGGAGCCTTGATTATCACTTGGGCTTGAATGCTTTACTCATTTCTCGTATTTTTATTACTTAAGATTGACTTTCCCAGTTAGTTTTAGGCATGTGCCTAGATTGAATGATTTATAAAAAGGTCAATTTTGTTTTGAAATCCATGTGCCAAGATTGAGTCAAGTATTTTAAACACTTTACCATAGAGTCAGATTAATTGTAAGTTTTTACCTCGACCTGTTTGTTTCAAAGTATATATTTGTGCCTTTTAACAAAAGACTTAGCATTGCCTTAAAGTTTTTAGACCTAGTTTATGCCTTTTTAAGTCTAGATTTGTGCCCTTTGACCAAAGACCTAACACTTTTATTTTTAGACCTAGATTATATTTGTTCAGAACACTCTACCAAGACTAGGATTCAAATTTAACTTTTATTTGACCATTTATTTGAAATACCTCATAGTATTGAAGATATTTGAGACTGAATTTCATTTGATATCTTTTAATAAGAGCTCCATTCTATGTTAGGTTTAAACCATTTATATTAGTATATCAAGTTTTATATTTAGAATAAGTTTAAATATGTCTATAAGCATTAACCAGTCTACTTAGACTACGTTTCAAATGTTGTGTGAATTTTAAACCTTTTTTTTCATGAGACCTAGTCATAGATCTGAGCATGCCTTGATCAAGTTTATTTTCAAGTGCCTAGATCATGTTTGTTTTCAAGACTAATTTCAATTTATGTAGACCAATGTTATGTTCTAGTGGACCACATTTAAGACCAATTTTATAAACCAATATCATCTTCTATGGGACAATTGCCAAACCTATTCATGTTGATTATTATATGCTAATATCACCCTTATTTAGGCTAATTAAAATACCAAGTTTGGAATTTTAATGATAATGGTACCAAATTCCCTACTTATGCCAAAAAATCCCCCTTGGCTTGCATTATAAATCAAGCTCGATAACACCCAAAGATTACCATTCCAAGCCTTCATCCTTTTGATTACATTAGAAACCAAGCTCTGGAACACCCAAGAATTAATAATCCAATCCCTCATCATTTGGCCTACATTATAAAACAATTTACATAACACCCATTTATTACCATTCCAATCCCTCATACTTTAGACTAATTTAGAAACCAAGATCCATAGCACCCATTCATTACCATTCTAGGCCTTCCTCGTATGATCTGCATTAGAAACCAAGCTTCACAACACCCATTAATTAAAATTCAAGGCCCTCCTCCTTTATCATACATTAGAAACCAAACTAAGTAGTGCCCGAGGATTACCATTTTAGGCCTTTCCAATTTTGGTAGCTCATTATATCAACAAGGTTATGCTATTATGACTAGACGGATCATAGTTACCATCCTAAACCCATAACTAGTCTTTGTTGTGCCCATCTTAGATGAGCCTATTTAAAAAGAGATAATTATTGAACCATAAGTAATTATTCATCAATTTTTGACATCCCCAATTTTATTAAATCTAATATGGTATTTAAAAGAAAATAAAACTTATCATTACCTCTCTAATAGGCATCATTCAAAGATAAAGATATATCCAAATCCAATAATTTGCAACCAAGTATAAGACAAGGTCAAGATAAATAACCAATCCATAATGTTTTTTTTGAATCACCTATTTGTGATGAGTTAACGTATGTTGAATCACCCTTTGACCCTTTCCCTTTGGTTGAGGAGTCTCACTTTGACAAACTAGTTTTTGTTGAGTCACCCCTAATGATTATAACCACCTTTGGGAAAACCATTATTTAGACCATTTACATATTTTAAAGAGTCTAAATTTGATAATTTAGTATTTTTAGAGTTTAATATTGACCATTTCCATTTTTTTGATGAGCCTCACTTTGACAAGCCAGTCTTTGTGGAGTCTTTCTTAGCTAAACCTATTTTTAAATAGCCCATTATTCAACCCTACGCCATTACTTGTCCAATACCAATAATTCAACATAACATATTTTATGACACACCATATGAAGAATAAAAATCTAAGTCTAGTTATATTTATAAACTGATATCAAATTTAGCATTAGAAGCATAACCAACATTAGTCTCAACATCTAATATATATTCTTTTATGCCAGACTCAACTTCAGAATCAAAATACATTTGAGGATGTTATGAAACTAGTTACACATGACTTGTAGATAAATTTGAATACATTTATGATCTTTCCACATTTTGTGAGGATGATTAATTTATAATCAACACACATCATCCTAGTATATTCTATAAAGATTATGCTACCTCTTCCCATTCCATTATCATTCCACTTTTTATTAACACCAACCAACCTAGACATTATATTGACATTCCACCTCCCACAAGTGTCATTTGGGATCAAAATAAATCACACCTTGTTTAAATGCATCCATGGGGACATATCAATTTTAGAATATCAGGTGGACTAAGACCACATTCATGCAAAAGAAGAAGAATTTCTTAGTAAAACCTTTTCAGAAGTGTTAGGGGGATAATCAAAGTCCAAACTCCACATCTTCTAGGGAAAATGTATTTGAGGCCCTAGAAGAAAATAAAATTCAAAAATAAATGTTCCTTAGTGAAACCTTATCAGAGGATCTATGGGATAATCAAGATAAGTTTATTGGTGAAAACATCTTTGAGGTGCCAATAATTGGGCACAATAGTTATTCAATGCTTGATGAAGGCATTGTTAAAAATAACATAAATATAGATTCTAATCTACAACATAATGAGATGGAAACAACTTTCAAATCCAAAAAATAAAAAAATATGATGGTCTTATAGAGAGCATATTCAAAATTCTTTGGCTTCACCATAACCAAAATTATGTCAAATTCAGAATCAACAACATTATATGTGCCTGAAAATCCTAATCTTCATTTTTTGCCCAACCATTATACATTCCATTAGGATCCATTTATCCATTTCCAAATTAGAAATTTTATCCAAAGTTTATCCTTATTTACCATCTTTGGCCACACTTTCCTTTATAGAGGCTATGAAGACATTTTGTCCTAAAGTTTGGAAGAAATAGAATCAGTGACCAATGAAGATCACAACAACATTATTAGAGTCCAAATCAGAAGTAGGTTCTTGATAGAATAGCTATTCATAAGGGGTGTAGGCTAGTGATTTAAACAATTTATTATTTTGGTCATATCATATGATGATCAAGATATGCATCTCTATATTAGTAATAACAACAAAGTCATTTAATATTTATTTGCCTTACTTTGTCATTTACCTTGCCTTTTCCATTTTACATTCACTTTGCCATTATTTCATACATTTCCATGTGCCTTGCCTTGCATTACCATCCTTTCATTCTTTTCCATATATTTGAACGACATTAACTTGAGGTCCTTTATAACTATGCAGGTAGTACTCAATTTACATTAAGGTCAGCTTGGTCACCCCTTTTCCAATCCTCTTGCCATTTTATGAGAATTTTAGTAAACACTCTCACCATTTTATGAATCACCATTGTGTGTATTATGCATTTTAAATAGATGCAATAATAACACCCTAAGCCATGATCTCAATGTTTTGTGAGTTGACCCAATCTATGTCTCATAATTATCCATTGAGCTGAGATGCCTAGACAAATCCAAAAAAATTGGCCTTAACCTATTCACTAATTCTTGATTTACCCTATTGGGGAAAATCTATTATTTGTTCCAATCCATTCCTCTACTATTTCAGGGTTTGACATTACCTTTTCATGTATCCTTACTTAGGGGCATCATTCAATTCACACTTTTATACCAAGCTTACAACTTTAACCTTATTGGGGTAAATCAAAGCATGTAATGTATACCAAGATATATTATACCTATATTTTATTCCCTTGCATAAAGCTTTGATTGAGGGCACCATCCATTTATCATTCCATTAAGCCTTCATATTTAGGTATTAACTTGGTTGATGACATGATGCCTTTTGTTACTTTTATTTTTGAGCTTTATGTGTACTTATTTATTTATTTATTTTCTTATTTATTTGCTTTCATTGTTGTGCCTTGACTTAGTTTATATACATTTATTGGGTTATTCATTTCAAATTGTACTTGAGTCCATCCATATTCATACGTTAACATTGTCATCATGTTTTTTATCATTGTTGCATTATTTTTTATTATTTATTATATTGAGAGTCAATATTTATGCACATTATGACTAGGTCATCATGGTGTATATTGTCACTCGCTACAACAAAAAATAGGCTAGGGGATATGACAAGTAATGGTATCAAAGAAAATTTTCCTTGTTCACTTTGTAAAATCCTCTTGTACTCCTTGATCAAATCAATCTATTGACCATTTTAGTTGTATCAATGCTAATTAGGATGAGTATATCTGAATTGGTAAGTACAACTAAATTATTCACATTAATTAATTATTACTCTTCTATTTCATTCCTCATTCCATTTTATCTCACATCCTAGGTGTACTACATTTCCCTAAGGTTTATTTGTACTATGTAGGTAGCATTTGGATACATGACATATCTTGGGTCATCTCAAACAACATTATTATTTGTCCAATTATTTATTTCATCACTTTGCACATCCTTATTTAACTAGTTGTTTGTGGATTTTTAAATATTTGAAAATTCATTAGAACAAAATGCCTATGTGTTTGCTCACTTGTCTTTAAATTGTGTGATAGGATATATCCTTGAGTTATACTTGCCAATACACCATACTAAGGCACAACCAAAAACAATTATTCAATCCCAATCATCAAAATGATTATAACCACCTTTAGGAAAATCATTATTTTGACCCATCTACTCTATTGGGGTGCATGTTTGTGGCACTAATTATTATTTCCTTTGTGAAAATAAATGTCTTAGCCTTCATTCTTGATTATAACTACCTTTGGGAAAATCAATATTTTAATAAATGCATGCAAATATTAGTTGAATTGGATTAGTTTCATCCATGGGTTAATTTCATTATTCTTATTTATTATTTTTTAGGGGCCATCTATCAATCATATATGTCAGCCACTTCATCGAGGGGGCACCATAGGCTTCCTAAAATTTGTTTAGAGCATCATTCCATCATTACATGTTTTTTTTATTTTTAACAACTTTTTAATTTTTGAAAAGATGTTACTATGCATGTATCTTATAATGCCTTCCTAAATAGGGGAAAACTATAGACACCCCATTTTGGCTAAAATCATGTTCTAACTAGAGTTTATATTTATTTCTACCAAATAGTACAAATTAAATCTAGGAATCACTAAATATCTTAATTTCATAAACACATCAGACATTGTTAGGCCCTAAATCCATCTAAATATAGGATTTGTGCCAACACAATAGGCACTTGGATGTGATGCAATCATTTTTCATGATTTATATTTTCTCATATTATGGTGCCAAATACTAGGTGGCTAACCAACTCCCTTTTGACTCAATAAACATTAGGAAGTGGGCACACAAGATAGTCATGGTTCACTAGAAGTAGGGTAGTGGATCTAGTGGAGTGATTACATCCAACACCAACTTAACTACTAGTGTGCTCTATTCACCAATGAACTAAGATTCCCTAAAACACTCTAAAAGTGAGCTAAGTATAGTTATAAAAGAATGAGAGATTGGAGTAGCGAATCCCTAAAGGATTGGTTTTAGATGATATGTTTTCCATTAGAGCTTAGAGTTTAGTTTGGGATGCCCTTGACACTCCCCATTATAATTACCAAGCTTGCCTATGAGCCTCTACATTTAGTATATTAAGATGAGCATTTTATCAATTCCTATTGACTTATATATGTTATAGTTTAACTTTGTTTCATGATGAAGGGTTTTGAAAATGTTTAATAATTTGAATTCCTAAATCTATATTATGTATGTTTATCCATTTTGATCTTTTGACCTAACTCATATATGGTGTTCTTGTAGCTCATGAGGACACAAAAACATGATATAATAAATACTCTAACTATCGGTAAGACCCTATGCCTCATAATGACACCTATTTCTAGTGAAAATCCAAGCCTAAATACCTCAACTAGGTACCCTAGTGACCCCTCAAGCACATAAATGATTTTAAGCCAAGGGAACCATAGACTTGCACCCATAAAGCTATAACCCTACATCATATCCACCTGTACCTAATAGACACTAAATTTTTCCCCTCCCTAGGATATATTTCACCCATGAATGTACCACTACCATTTAACTAACCAAACTACCTAAAGAATAGATTTGTGATATGTCAAAAATAGCCCAATGCAAGTCCCAGCCCCTTCTCCACTATTTTTTGGGTGAGTGCATAAGGCTTGCACCTTATGTGAAGTGATGTCAACATAGTCGAGTGTCAAATATTCAGAGCTACAAGACTAATCAAAGACTATGATACATTTTAACAAGTATAAATTTGACTTGGACCACTAGATAAGTGCATGACTAAGACACCTAATTTTATACAACATTTTAGTTCTATTGTTAGGACTTGTTGACTTTTGTTATTGTAATGGTGTACTATAAAAATACTCAAAATCTCCATTGAGAATATCAAAAACTAGCTAGAACAAATGGAAAATAGCTTTATGTTGAGGCTTATAACTTGTAGAGGATAAAAGCCAAGGAAGTGGGTCTAGAACCACATTTATGATGCCTTGTACAAGGTTCTATTTTGTGAATTACCAGAGTAGGTGTACCGATGGTTGGTTACTTGTGTGACATATAGAAGTCAAAGCTATGGATAGTGCCTCAAATGGATGAAAGAACACCTATAAAGGCTTGAGAACTTAGATGCCACTTAGACTACAGTCATAGATAAATGGTGGAAAAGGGTGATAAAAAAATATGTGGTTGAAATTGTAGTATCAACATACTCTTACCCTAAAGAAGTAGAATACCAGTTCTTATAAGAAACTAGAGGTGAATTTTTGAAAGAATTTGGCACAAAAATCAAGAATATAATAGTGGATTACAACCTTAAAATGATGAGTATGGAAGGATAAAGTCCTCTCATGTATGAGATTCACAATAGGGAATAAGGAGATGTGTAGGTGAGGCATAATGAAAGGGGATGAGTAGATTAACACCTAAGAGATTAGGAGACATGATTATAATAAGAGGAGGTATGGATTGATGGAAGATATATAACCTATAAGTGCTAATAGTACATATAGAAAGTGGGAAGGGCATGGGGAAGGACCTCTTGAATGATAGCAATGCCTAGATGAAAGAACCCTTGAAATCATGGAACAAGCTCCATAGTTGATAAGTGAATGTTTAAGATCCTTATAGAAATTAACCATTAGAGATACGTCAGATGAACCTACCCACATTTGGACCTATTCCATGAGATCATGCACTATATCCCACATAGGAAGATAGAATATTGATAACTAACCCCATTGTTAACTTGGACTTTGACCATTTTGAAGACTTAGACCAAATTTTTTTGATTGAATAAGTTGTCTCTTACAAAGAGATAAGTGAGGATACATCTAGACCTTGAGGTGCTAGCTTGAATAGTATAATATGAGTTTAATCACCCCAATCTAGTTAATGTTAGTTATGTAGCTTATAAAATATCCTAGATGAAGTGGCCCCATACTATAGTGGTGATGATAGGACCAACACCTAGCCTAGTGGCTGGAGGTAGTGGATGACCACCACCAAAAAAAGAACAAGGGCGACAAGTGCCCTAGACACTAGCAACTCCCCCATCCTATATTTATTATGATATTTCCATGCACCTACCTAAGTATTGAGGCATGGATAATGATACAAAGCATGTACTCAAGTGTGAATTACAGTGACACACTTGGGGAATAACCTAGTCTGAGTGCAAATTGACCCAATTCATGATAACCTTGCTTGATCACACCTATATTTGGTATAGGAAGTTTGACCCTAACTAAGATATGGTTGATTATTAAACCCTAATGGAAACCTTCTTGAAATAGTTCTATATACTTTAGTTTGAGTAATATAACATCACCATGCTCAAGGAGATCAACCATAGATTATCAGACAGCATACACTTATACAATGTTAGATTCAAGACTCTTTTTTATAATTTCCATTTTGATATTCACCCTTACCAATATGTGCAATGATTTTTTGGAAGGTTTATAGTACCATTCAGAAGGTATCCATGAAAACTTTCATAGACCCTCAAGATATGCTTAAAACTATTGCTCAGAACTGAGGTAGTTGGGAGCATTGATACAATAATTAGTCCTTTCATGAAGGTGCATATTACATATATGGCCTCCCAAATACAAATTTTGACTATTAGTTTAATTCAATATGATTAAAGTGGGTTGTGGTGCATTGATTATGAGATAGAATGCCATAATAGAAATAACTACCCTCAAAGGAATGTGTGCACACTGCTTCTCAATTTTGAAGTTTATCATGAGTTTCATGATGTTCCCAACTACACTTTGTTATAACATGCTAGTAAAGTTAGCATAACTACCTATTTCTAGTTATTTAATGCCTATACCCATACCATGACTTGTTATCATGTAATTAATGAGATGCACAAGAACATGGTGTGAGGTGCAAGACAAGCAATGATAGTAGCAAAAGGGAAAGGAGACAAAGGAAATGAGGTTTATGACTATCAAGATGTAAGATATGGGATGAAACAAGGTGATAGAGGGTGAGGTGGTGGATTTGGTGGAGGAATGTTCCTACCATGATCATGTTACACGTATAGTTTGATCGAGCACTATCAATGCAAATACCCTATGCATCTAATGTGTGGGTATTGTTGAGGAACACACAAGGTCAAGGAATGCCTTGACTTGTATAAATAAATGACCCAAGGTAAGCTTGATGTTTATAAGTGTGTAAATATGATTAGGCATAAGTCTAAAGATGCAAAATGGACTTTAAAGGCATAATCAGCCTACATAAAGTCAATCAAAGTGTAGGAAATTACTTAGAGTGGACTCACCATTCAAATGATAGTTACGTTGATACCAAAATTACACTTAGAATATGGGGCATCAAGCTATACTAAGTGTATTATGGAATTATAACCTAAATCCATGCCTTATATAGACCTTTCATGCTAAAAATATATATTACAACAAGTTATGAGTTTGATCCAAAACTTGCAAAGAGAGCTCCAATTGGCACAAGACCTAAAGGTATAGGTTACTACCTCTCATAAAAAGTAGGATGGATAGGAGGATAAAGTATAAGAGCTAATGGAGATCTTGCTCCTCTTATAAATAAAAAGGATGATGCCCCTATTAAAGAACTTTATTATATAACATGTAGGATAATAGTTAGTCAAAGTTACAATGCCACACATGGAAAGGGTGTGAGAGGTTAGGAATATATAGAATATTAAGTATGACCAGGAACTCTTGGTGAATGCCAACATCGATGGATGGTCTTTTTGTGAGGTCCTTATCAACATAATAGTTTAGGTCAATATCTTGACCAATAATACATGGTAAAATATGGGTAGGCTAGCCTTGAGGCCTTCTCCCCATGTACTCTTTATGGATAACAAGACCCAAGCATAGTCGATCAAAATTTTGAAAGGTTCCATTATAGATATTATGAGCACCAAATTCCATGCTAACGTTGAGGTAATTGATTTGGTTGAATAAGATAAATATCTATCACTTTTGGGAAGGCCATGGTGATAGGGAAATAATGTTTATATGCTCTTCAAAAAGTGATACATGACATTTAAAAATGGAAAAGAAAGGGTAGTGATCCCCCTCTTAGATGATTAAGGACCCCTTATGTGGATAATATTGATATGGAAGATGATATCAACCATATATATAAAATCACTATGTAAGGTGTCAAGAATTTCAATCCTTTTGATCAAGGATTTCTCTCTTAGGAGGATGGGTAGTCAGCCTCAGACACCATCAATGTTTCTTGTGACTAATGGATTAAAAAGGATTATGAGGCCACTAGTTTTAGATTCCACTGGGTATGTGCAAAGGCATCAAAACCTATTAGGATTGGCTGGGTTTATATTGGTCACACTTTCAAATGATGGGTCTCATGTAATGAGGAGAAAGGAAAGATGGTACTCTTCTTGAGCAAAGGCAATCTTGTAATTCTCCTAAAATTTAAAGGGAGCAACTCAGTGGAAAAGTATATCCATAAACTTTAATAATGTATCCCCAAAGAAATAAATAGAATGGGTGTACTAGTGTATACCTTGAGAAAGACTATTGCATGTTGGTGGGCATAAAAAAATTCTAACTTGTTAACTTGAATAAAGGTGAAAGTAGCCATTTACACTAGATTCAAGAGGAGTAATGAGAATTTAATTATAGCAATGTACTCTGGTAACTTTGATCCTATGATACATGAGTGCCTATGCAAAGAGACATGGACTAACTATGGTGTGACTACCCCAAAGAACTTATGGGTGCACACCTTTTATAGAACTTTAAAGACATGGGCATGAGCATGGTATGTGGTCAATGAGATGCATCAAGAGATAACTAATCAAGATGCACTTAAGGAGAAGTTTGTGCATATCTTCTCCTTTTCATAATAGAACTTGGAATGGGTTGAGCCACTACAAATAATTTAGAGGGGAGTATTCAAGGACACCACCATCTTTGAGGAGTACCTAAAAGACATGTTTGGGGAAAAAGGGCTAGTGCTTCCAACTTTCTTTAAGGAAAAAATTCTCAATAGCAACTCAAGTGTACAATATGATGAAACTTGGAAGGAACACTACTATAAAACACTAACTAATAAAATAAAGATCATATGAAAAGTAGATGATATTGTTCTCAATGAAAAAGACCCCACTCATCTTTGTATAGAGACAACTAAGGTAACTTGGCAAGTTGAGGACTCACACTAGGAAAATAACTAACTATACCACATACCACTAAATACTATTAAAGTGGACATCAACATAGAAGGATATCCAAAGATGGATAATCTGGGCACCTATTGGTTTGATGTTGAACTAGTGTGCATCATAGACCTCTTAAAATAATTCTAAGACTTGCTCCTTAGGAATTATCAAGATATGAAGGGAACCCACCCATCCCTTGGGAAGATGAGCATAAATATAATTGATGGTGTAATACTGGTCAAGAATCATCCCTAAAGAATGAATCTCAACCTCCATGCCAAGGTTAAAATGGAGATCAATGCAATGCTGACTACAAGGGTCATTTACCCTATACAAGAGTCTAAGTGGGTGAGCTCAATGGTGATAATAATTAAGAAGGATGGGTGCATTTTAATTTGCATAAATTATAGAAATTTAAACACCACTTGTGTAAATTACCCCTTCTTGACTCTATTCACTGATGAAGTCATAGAAGGTATCACAGGTTGTGAGATCTACACCTTCACTGATGAGTTCTCTAGATACCACCAAGTCTAGATTGAGGAAGATAAGCCCAAAACAACCTTTATAACTAAATGGGGTTATTTTTATTATAACATGATGCCTTTTATACTCAATAATGCACTATATATTTTCTCCAAAGTGGTGATCACCATGTTTGAAGACATCATATATAAGCTCCTCCAAGTTTACCTAGATGACTAGTTAGTATATAGCCTCATGAAAGACCATTATAATAACATGTGCCTAATGTTTGAGAGGTAAATGTAGCTTTAGATATCCATAAACCCAAAGAAGTGCATCTTCATGACACTATTTAGAACCCTACTCAGGCACACCATTTGTAAATATGGTCTGCTCATCGATATTATGAAGATTGTAATCATCATTCAACTCTAGACTCCTTCCACATAGAAAAAAATTCATGCCTTTTTTAGCCACTATGGGTATTATAGAAAATTTATAAGGATCTATACAAATATTGTGACATTGCTAGAAGAGCTCTTACACATGGATGACCCATTTTACTAGGGAAAAGTTTAAGAAGATGCCTTCAAAACTTTGAAGCTCAGATTGGTTAGCATACCTATCTTATAATTTATTGATTGGATGACCCCATTCTATGTCTATGTTGATACATCTATCTCTATGATTGGTGCCATCCTAGGACATCCTAACAAAGGAAAAATGGATCACCCTATCTCCTTTACTAGCAAAAAATTAACAAAGATAGAGTAGAACTATACCATAACTGAGCGTAAGGTACTCACTATGGTTCATTCCCTACAAAAATTTAGACATTATTTATTAGTGACCCCATTAATATTATTTATATACCATGATATAATTAAGTACCTCATGAATAAGATCATTTTCCATGGGTGAATTTACAAATGGATCATTCTATTTCAAGGATTCTAGTTCTCTATTATCATCAATCCTAGAAAATAGAACTTGGGAAAAAACCATTTGTCTTATATAGACTCTAGCAATGCAATAGTGCCTATTAAAGATGATATGAAAGATTCATAACTATAAAGAATCTATAGTTACCTTGAGGACTTGGTAGAGATAACTACTTTTGTAACATCTATATTTGTGCCCTAAATAATGACAACCAAAGAAAAGAAATAGCTCATATTTCATGCTACCTCTTTTTAGCTCATTAGTAGGGAATTTTATAGATTAGGTTGAGATGAAGTTATGCACCAATGTATTTTAATGTGAAAGGGAATCCATCATACATAAGGCACATGAGGGGATAGCAGGAAGACATTGCATAGAAGACACAATGGTGTTCAAGCTGTTGTAGTCAGGCTTGTGGTGGCCAGGTTTGTTTCAGGATGTGAAGGATTGTGCTAAGGCATGAGACATATGCTAGTGCATAAGGAATCCCAAAAACCAAGATTAGATGCCTCTCATCCCATTATTACCCAAGCACCATTCAAAAAATGGGCCATTGACTTTGTTGGACCAATTACTCCCATAACATGACGTATAGGCATGAGGTACATTCTAGCGGCCATTGACCATTTCACCAAGTGGGTTGATAATTCACCAACCAAAAAATACATAGCCACTATAGCCACAAGATTCATATGGGAGAAAATCATAAGTTGTTATGGGTGCCCACTCAAATTGACTAGTGATAGGGGCACACACTTCATTAATGAAATTGTGTAGATCCTACTAATAGAATACATGGTGGCACTGATATTGGTCTCAAAGATTGATATGATCGAGTGTCACTAGTGTTATGGGCATATAAGAAAACATACAAGCATCTCAACAAGGCTACACCATTTTAATTAGTGTGTCATTGCAGTGATTCTAATAATGGATTTTGTGGTTCCATCATTACACATCACATGCATTGGTCAATTAGATTACCAAGAATCATTGAATGTAAGGCTAAAGGACTT
Organism: Torreya grandis; assembly: GCA_037957365.1. Lineage (NCBI taxonomy): Eukaryota > Viridiplantae > Streptophyta > Pinopsida > Cupressales > Taxaceae > Torreya > Torreya grandis. The sequence continues at coordinate 748,597 of JARHVA010003563.1, read as the reverse complement.
AGAGTGCTTAGATGAAGTGCACACCCAAGCAAGGAGGAGTTAGTAGATATATAAATTGTACCAAAAACTCTAGTATGACAAGTATATAAATCACAAGGTGATAAAAAAATGGGCATTAGTTTTTATCTATTACTTTAAGTATATCAAGCTGCTAGGCAAGTTATAGATAAGGTGTATGGGCACATATGTCATCCATAACATTTTAGAGATTGGTGCATGTAAGATGCACATGTTATGATGTCAAATGCTCCCTAGGCATTATAATGACAACCAATTAAAGTTGTATTGATAATAGGGTTTTACTTATGACATCAAAAACTAAATTTTTGGTCATAATTTGGCTATGTTAAGTGATCAAAATAAAGTTTGGCTCAAGCTAAACAATTTCCTTTTTTGTGTGTTGTTTGAAATTTTGATGTGGTGAGTGAATAAGTGGTGCATTAAGGTCATCTATAAAATATTTTTGGCACTTTCATGCATAATTCCATATGGGTGAGTCAAGCACAACCACACTCTAGGTGTTTGAGGATAGACATCTAAGTCATGGTGCATGAAGTTTTCCAAAGTTAGACACAAGACACACTAGATCTTCATGCAGAAGATTAAAAAATTAAGGTATTATTAGGCTTGTAGAAGGCTAGTTTGGCACTTTAAATCATAATACCATTTGGGTGACTCAAGAAAGGCTACTTCCTAATCACCTTTCACCAAACACCTAAGTTTTTAGGTGTATAAAATGCATCAAACTTAGAGTATATGTGAACCAAGAGAGTCACATAATATTCAAGTGCACATAAGATAGAGTGTAGATGCACAACATGATTATGCACAAAATATCAGATGAGAATGTCATACTTTAGGGCCAAAAAAAGGGATTTATATGGGGTAGGAAAGGCCAAGGTAAAAATATGAAAACATAATAAAATCAACCAAGATAGATAAGCACACTTGAAATATAAGTGCATTAGGAAAAAGAAATGGGACTGGGGAGGCTAAATCATGTGCATGTGAGGTACTATGCCTAGTTTACCATATTAAAGGCAAAGGTCATGCCAAGTGAACAAAGTATAGGAGAAGATCATTAGGACAAGCTAACATTCACCCAAATCAAGGTGGGAAGTGATCATTTAAACTACATGTCACTTCACCAAAAAGTCATTAGAAGAAGTTAATGAGGTGGAGGTGGAGTCACAAAGATCCACATTAAATATGAAAATAATAGTAGTTTCTTGCATATTTCATGAGCCATATCAAAGACTAAGGAGTATAGGTGTCATCAGACCATTAATAAACTATAATTAAGGTAGTAGATGAGAATAGATGCATAAAATAGTGAAAAATTAATTACATATAGTTACAAACCTTGTGATAATTTAAATTTTAAACAAAAAACTAGAGTGAAACTAGTGAATGAGAGAGATGAAGCAAAGAGACCCTGCTACAATGAGACCTTAAGCACCCCTAGATGCCAAAAGTGAATGACTATGTAAAGAAATGAATTGCATTCCCTATGGGATTGGCATACAAAATTAAGGGTCATGAATTAGGTGAGAACTAGGTAGATGAAAAATAAAGTGACATCAAGGCCACCATTTTTAGAACATGAATCTCAAGATCTAAACATACAGTTGCAGACCTCATGACTATGAGATATGCCAATAAATATTGAAGGCCTTTACAAGATAAATGGACTATGGTTTAATACTAATAGGTTAAAAATGGTGAAAAAGTGGATGAGTTTAGGCCCATAGTAGGCAAGAAAGAAGCTACAAAATTAAATTTAGTATTAAAATCCACCATCACGAAAATAAAAGTGTTGCTAGTATAAGGAGTAAGTGTTAGTGAAGTTGATCTAGAGGTGTCTGAGAAGATGGCATATTGGGACATGTAGTTTCTCAAAGAGATTTTGATGGGAGAAAATTGGGCATCATTCATGCAAAAATACCACCTAAAATAATATAACCATTTTACATTAGGTAATATGCAAGACCTAGCATAAGAATAGGTGATAGACATAGGGGAAAAAACTCCAGAAGGCATAGCATTATTTGATGTCTCAATCTAGGTTAAATTGGTGATCACCAACATAAATTAACTCTAAAAGTTTCTAAGTTCTGGGAAGCCAAAGAAACTTATGAATTTCCTCCTCTCATACATCCATAGGGACTGGATATACTTTGAAAGGAGGTACATGAGGCTATCTGCATGCCTTATCGATCAAATCATTAGAATCCTAAACTTTGGCATAAACATCTGCTAGATGATGCCAAAGTCAAAAGGGTCAGAAAACTCTTAGGTTACTACTAAGGAGGTTTTGTGTTCCTAATCAAGGACATAAATTATCTTGGGATGAGGGAAATTATGCACTTAGTGAATTTAAAACTATGCCCCAGTGGTTTGTGGGTGGATGTCATAAAGAGCTACCTATGCATCACCTACCACATGGTATAGGGGGTGAAATTTAACATCACCAATCTCATTATATAAGACATAATAAAGAACATTATTGAATGTCATACAGTGTGAAAGACCTTATAATGGGGGTCCATGTTGATATTGATTATGATGGAGGAGATCGGCAAGCCAAATGGTGATGACAACAACCTGTGGGTCTTCCCAATGCAGAACAACTCCCGAATGCTAAAATACTATAATTATACCTACCCCTTCCTTCACCCTGAAGTATAAAACTTGAGTAAAGGGATGGTACATGATATATATTAAATTATTTGGTGAATAATTGTGCATCCTAGAGAATATCCCCTAGAGTCTGTTTATAATGAAAAATTTTGCCATTATGAAACAATTCTATGTCATTCAATTGGTGCTCATATATAGTAATTGATCTAGCTGACTAAAACTACCTGATGCATTTTTAACCAAGTAATTTATAGAGTCATTACAAATAATCCCCAATGTGTAGTAGGTGGATATCTTGGTGAAGACTATGGATGCAAAAATATGTAGGTTGAGGCCCCAATATGTGCACCCAGGAGACAAAGCAACCAAAGATGAGGAGGAAAATTTGGATGACACTGACATCTATCCCCTTAAAAGATAAGTCATCTTTAGACACATCTAGAGGCTATTTTATGAGATGATACCATGGAAGAAGGGCATGTTCACTGACAAATATGATGACCTCCCCCTTTGAGCTAGTGAAGAAGGAGAGGTGGTGCCTATAGAACAAGGAGAATACCCATAAAAGAAGAGGGGAGAAACCCTAGAGGAAATATAGGAGAACCTTTAATTGAAGATCACCTCTAGTGATGAAGCTACCCCTTCTACACTAAAAAATAATCACATGGTCTTTATGATAGGGATTTCATTTCCCAAACCAAGAGAGAAGAAAAATAAGAATTCTAAGGGGTTAGTGGTGATAACCATGATAACTTTGGCAGAGACGGAGGTACAAGAGGTGTGAGAGGAATTAGAAGTGTAAGGGTCATAAGAAGAGGAAGAATAAGAAGAAGGAGGGATGAAATTATATATCATCTAAGAAAATGAAATAGAGGAAGATCCCAACACTACAAAAATTCATGAGGCTATCCAAGGTGACACTACTATCATGCTTGGAGAAGCAAAAAAACCATCAAGCACCCTAACCATAGAACCCATAATGTAGCCTCCACATATTAAGGAGGAAAATAGGCATTGATGGATGGAGATGGGCCTTATTAAGGACCATATAGAGATGAAACTAGATTTATATCATAAGAGAGAGGCCATGAAGGCCAAGGGCATGACCTAGGTAAAGATTGACAAAGCCAAGGCTGAAGAGATAAGGGACGAAGAGGAAAAGACAACCATGATAGTGAAAAAGAGGAAGGTAAAAATAAAGAAGGCCAAAAAGGAAAAATCCAAGAGAAAAATGGAAGAAAAAAGGTTTGGTAAAAGCATATAACCCTTAAAGGATAAAGTAGCATAGGTACCTAGTACCCCCACCAACATAGTAGAGGAAGCTATACCACAGACACACCCAAGTAGCAAAGGGGAACTATGAGACAAGGAAGGTGATATTGACACCTTAAATAAGTAAACATAGAGCATATTGGAAACTTAAAATATTTAAGAGGGTGAAGCTGGTGCTGATGAAAAATAAGAAATGGATAGACAGGACAAGTCCAAGGAATAACCCCTTATGGAGAAAGAGGACACATCAAAGTAAAACACTAAATAAGGCATTAGGTTTGATGAATAAGAGTTGGAGTAGATGGAGTTGGCCATCCAAGGAGAGGAAGTTGAGCTGAGCCTATGAGAGAAGGCACATAAGGGGTTAATGTATGAAGATTATTATATGATGGAGTACATTCCCCTTGAAACCACCATGACACTAATGAACTAGAAACTATCCTTTGCCTTTGATATTTATATGGATGAGCCTCAGTTTGAGGTACCATAGAAGATAGTTAGTATAGACCAACTACAGGAAGGGCATGACTCACTTCTTGTCAACCCCTACATAATGAATCTAGTGAGGTCAGATAATGCCCTCATCCAAAGAGCCTTTGAGGTAGTGTAAAAGAACATCATACATTATGTTAGAGCCTCAAGATAGAAGAATATTATGCTACAGGAGGAAGAAAAGATAAAGGCCGTAAAATTCAAGTTGTAAAAATTGGCTAAGCACATGGAAGAACTCAAGCTATCCCACCTGGATGGCATTGAAACTTAAAAAAATTTAGAGGTTAATAAGGTGTGTGTGCTAGTGAAATAGATGTTCCCAAGATTGAAGGTTAAGTTAGTGTTAGAATAAGAGGAGGAACCTTACACCTCCATAAATTAATAGATTTCTACAAAACTCAAAGAGGTAGAAGACCTCTTCATAAAGCTTGAAGAGGGTGTAGAAGTGACTGATGTAATCTTTCGTAACATATCTACTCAGGCATCAGTCATCGATGCATACCTCAAAAAGTCAAAAGGAGAGAAGGATGCACTAATGGAATAAGCATAAACTATGAGTAGGGTTGAGTGTGTTTAGATAATGGTGTAGGTTAACACTTTGAGTGCCCAAATCAAGACCCAAGAGTAGGACCTAGATGAACTCTTCTATGCATTATAAATAAAAGCATATGAATAAGGAGCGATCCTCGATAGAAGTGTAATAAGGGGAAATGAAAAACTATAGGCCTTTAGGAAAGAGTTGGAGAAAATTGATGTGATCACCCTGAACACCACCTCCATATAAATATATATCACTAGAGAATAAATAAAGCTCACAATCCAAGGCTTTTAATACTTTCGAATAGAACTAGAGGAGTGTGTACTCAAATTTTATACACCTAAAGCACTAGCAGATTAGTCTAAAGGTAGAATATCAATTTTGTATGGGGTAATGTTGGGTCCCAAATCCATTAAAGTATAGGATCCATACTAACATAATATACTTTTGGGTATGAGGCAATCACTTGTCATGATTGTTATTTTGCCATCTTATGGTGCCATCTACCAAGTGGCTAACTAACTCCCTTTTGGATCAATCATAATTGGTAAGTAGGTACAATAGACAGTCATGGATCATTGGAAGAAGGGTATTGGAGCTAGAAAAATGATTACATCCAACATTAGCTTAGATACTAGCATGATCCATTAACCATGGCACTAAGATGCTCTAAAACACTATAAAAGTGAGCTAAGTTCAGTTAGAAAAGAAGGAGAGATTATAGTATAAAATCCATAGAGGATTGGTTCCAGATGCTATGTTCACAATTATAGCTTAGAGTTTAGTTTAAGATGCCTTTGACACTCCTTATTATAATTCCCAAGCTCACATATGAGCCTTTGGTCCTTTAATATCTTAAGATGATCATTTGTTCAATTCTTATTGACTTATATATATTGTAATTGAACTTTGTTTAATGATGAATGGATTTAAAAAATGTTTAATAGTTTGAATTCTTAAATATATATTATGTATGTTGAGCCCTTGTGATCTTTTGACCTAACTCATCTATGGCATTCTTATAGGTCATGAGGACACCAACACCTGATATAGGAAATGCTCTAATTATGGGTAAGACCTTATGTCTTGCAATGATACCTACATCTAGCACAAACCCAATCCTAAGTCCCTCAATTAGTTACCCCTATGACCCCTCAAGTGCCTAAATGAAATTAAGCTAAGGGAACTAAATACTTACACCCATAAAGCTATAAACTTACATCATATCCACTTGTGTTTGATAGATAGTCAGTTTTCCCCTCCCTAAGATGGATTTCACCATGAATGAACCACCGTTATTGCACTAACCAAAGTCCCTAAATAATAGAGTTACATCATGGCACAATTACCCCAACATAGGCCCCAGTCCCTTCTTAATTTTGTTTTGGGTGAGTGCATAAATCTTGCACCTTATGTGAATTGATGTAAGCACAATCGAGTGTCAACTATTGAGCTCTATAAGACTCATCAAGGCATATGCCACATTGTAACAAGTCTAAATCTAACTTGGACCACTAGATAAGTTCATGACTAAGACACATACTATTTTACAACATATATTAGTACCCAAAATCATGTTGAGGCATTGTTATTTACGGTATTATCCTATATACAATAGTAACCTCTCATAGATTAATCTCTAGTCAATTTACAACCTAGCAAATTAATAGATCAACCATTGGACCCATTAATTAGAGCACTTAAACAATTCCTAAAATTTAAAAATGCTATGTAGAATGAATTAATTAGGGAAACTCAATTAAATTATTAAGTTAAATTTCCATGTGTAATTAGCGAATATTAATTTTTAACAAGGAAATTCCAATAAAATTTAGGTCATGATGATATCATCATCCTCAAATTCAAGGAATTGAAAATATCTCCATTAAATCCTTAAATTTATATATGGAAATCCATGCTTAATAAATGGGATATCTATCCCAAATATTAATTATTTGTCCCCTCTTTAACTTAACCAAGGTTAAACTAAATTTAACTGTAGTTAAATATAACCTAATTTCACTTGGGTTAGAGTTATTTAGAGAACCTATAAATAGAAGTGCCAAGGACATTCTAAAAAAAACTCTCAATCCAAAGTTATAATGTTAAATTGGTGAGAGACAAAGTTTTCTTGTGTAATGTTATAATGAAAATTTATTTATAGATTGATACATCTTTCCAAAGCCAAGATAAATAAATCCAAAGTGACAAGGAGAAATGATGTAAGGATTACCATTGTCAAAGAATATTTGAGAACATGACTGAGCACATTTATCCAAGGCCAACATACAACTCTTGCCCATAACGAAGGTGAAAAATACTTGTTTTGTCTTCTTTTATTTTTTACGTGCATTGTTCTCTTACTCCTTGAGTATCTAGGCTTAAGGTGTTAGATTAATTTATGTGTTTTTATTGATGTTTATCATACTAAAACTTGACTAACTCCCCTCTTGGATTCCTATCTCATGGCTTCTTGAATATGTAAAATAACAAATGGATTGTTTCTATAATGGTTAAGACATGGGTTGTTTTTCCTTCATTTTAATGATAGTTATTTAGGGAATGAATGTAATTGTTTCCTATATGAAATATAAATTATTCTTTGAGATATATAATTACTTTTAGAGATTATTAAATCTCTATTATTTTCCTTGCATTTTAGATGAAATCAACATTGAAAATAGATATTGTTTATCGAAGTATGTAAGTTAGATTATTTTAAATAAATATATTATCTCCTTCATCTTTCCACTCTCACTCTTTTTATTCCTTGTAAAATTGGAAATAGGTTGAATATGAAAATTGTTCATCATAAATGAAAATGAAATTTACTTATCTCAAATTTATATAAGACAATGGAAATATGAATCTCATTACCCTTTTATATATATCTCATTCTCTATCTCATTTATTCTCCTCTAAAACATTCCTTGAATCTTAAAATAACTAGAAGAACAACAACAAAAAAAAAATATGAAGGTTGTTCGTGAATCTATCTAGTTATCTAGAATAGGTATAAATAAATAAGAACGATTTAAAATGAAACAAATTTCATTGGTTATCTATACCTTGGTTTTCTAAATGAAAATTATTGTGAAATAATTAGATAAATTACATTGTGTATATTTAACCTTGTTTATTAATTTTTTATTAAGATAAATTATTATTTTAAATAAATATATGAAATTCCCCACTTAAACATATATTACAAAATGAACTATATTTTTAAGATTAGGTTTTCATTCTCTTTGAAATGGTCTATATAATTATATACATAAATGGAGAATATATATAGATGAAAATAAATATATACATTTATTCATGAGTTGATGTGTATTATTGAAATAAAATAAAAATAAAAATTATAAACCAAAATAAATGAGTTTAAATAAACTCTTATTTATTTATGCATATAAAATTTTTAGTTATGCATATATATATATATGTGTGAAAACAAAAAAATTAAAAAATTAATAATAAAAATTAAAAAACATGGAGGGGAGGGGCATGAATGTGTTGATCCCTACCCTCACCCTATTAAATTTATTGAAGGGGAGGAAGGGGGTTGGGCCATCCAGCCACCCCTACCTCTATAACCCTTATATTGGATAGGTTGAAGGATGGTCAAGGCTTGCACAGCCTAACTAAGCTTATCACCATTTTTATTAAGTAAAAAATAAATAAATAAAATTAAATCCTTATAAATTGTTTTTATTAAAATAAATAGAGGTATATTTTGTATTGCATAATCTAATAATAGTATATATATAGTTTCATAAACAAAAAATTACATTATTTATGGGGTTTTGAATATACAAATATATTATTCGAGTTATTTATTTATAAAATCGAGAAATTTATATATAATTAAGATCATATAATGTAAATAAATTTCTACATGGAAAAAATAAAAATAAACTCAAATGTACTACATATACCTTTTGAATCATAATTTCAATGTATATACATTGAGTATGTACCCATGAAATCATATATTCATGTGGAGTGTATTATTTTTATTAAGATTCCTCCATAGCCTCCAACCTATAACCTGCAAGTGAAAATAAAGTAACAAAATAAAATGAAAGTTAAAGTTGGAAAATATCTTTTATTTGTGTAAAACAAAATTTAGGGATTTTTGTTGGGAATCATAGATCTTGTGGTTGAGAATCAGATAATCTAGTGGTGGGAATATAATCTTGCCACCACTTTAGTTAAGTGGGAATTTTATGTTATGCTTTAATAAACTAAATAACAACTAGCCTACTCCATTAAGCCAAATTATAATTTAAATTTATCCAAAAATTACCATTTAACCATTTTATTATTTCTTCATAACTATATTGGGCGTGTTATACATTAAAGTAATCAAACTCCAAACTCTAAAAAAAAATCAAATAATTTACCTAAAAAGTTTTCCAACCTAGTTAAAACCCTTTCAAAATCAATAAAAATCTAATAACTAAATTAAGACTTTATCATAATTAAAGTTTGAATATGATTTCATTAGGTTTTGGAATTCTCTAACAACCATTAAATAAAATTTTAACCTCTTTAGTTGTGATCCTTTGGGCCATTTCTAAAATCACTTTACAGAAATAAAACTAATTAATATTTCTAGCCATGAAGTCGATTTGGAATCAAAATAGTTAAAATACCTAAGAATGGTATTTTTCAAATATATAAGCTAAACGGTAATTATAATATATTTAAATTATCATTTAAATAATAAAATAATTTTTCAGAGATCATTGAGACATTGACCTTGTTGGAACAAGGTAATATAAGTTCATTGTCACACTTGAATCTCATTTGTTTCATCATATGGGTGTGCTTGGGTAAACACATATACCTTGTGATGTTTGTAGTTTATGGTTGATGAATTTTGGGGATCATTTAATATTGAGTACATGAATAGAGATTATAGAAGCTCACCTAAGTGGTGTATTATATATATATTTTTATTAGAGTGACAACCTAGTACCAGTGATGATGTCTCTTGGAGGAAGCCATCACAAGTGGAAGGATAACTAAATCAGACCCTGATTATATGGAGTTGATACATAGGTTTCCTAAGTTGAGGGCATTGGGTCTAGGTTCTTAGGTTAGGTTAGGTGTGTTTATCATTATATTTCATATTGGAATCATAATTTTTTATTTGTATTATCTATATACATATAATTATAATTAAAATTTGAGTTTAGTCATCATGCAATTATTGTCTACCCTTTTACTTTAAATTTGGTTATTTTCTTTGTCTTACATGCCTTGAGAGTAGAGTTTTATACTATTAGATGAGACTCTTCCTTGGTGATCCTTAAATTGGTAACCATGTTAAAGTGACTATTTTTGTGGCTCACTTTATTTCCATTAATTGTGTTGATCAAGTTATATGGTAGTATTTTTTGGATCCTTTAAATCAATAAATTATAATTTAGTACTTCTTAATATTATGACTCATCCCTCTTCATTAATTAGTATTTTACTAGCTATTTTTTAGAGTCACATTGATATTAACCTCATTCACTTGTATTATGCTCCTAGAGAGGCCTCATGGTGGATAAATAATGTATTATATAAATCATACAATAATTGTGTGTTTCACACTTTATTTGTGCATTGACCAAATCACGTTAGTTAAATATTAAGTAACCATGGTAAGTAAATAAACATCATTGAAATAAATTTAAAAAAATTACATGGGTTTTGGGAGAAAAATTTTGGGCATGACATTTTGGTATCAAAACCTAGATTCACCACTAGGAACTCTAAGAATATCAGTTGTTTGGTGTAGTTATATTTCACAACAAAAATAATACAAACTATGTACTTATAGTTTGGTTAGAATGATTCATGAGACTTATATATATAGAGGCACTATAGAAGTTATGAATTATAAGTGATCAAACACATAAAAATGAATACTACCGTGAGATACTATTGTGACATTGGGTGATAAGTGTAGAATGCATGTTTATTGTTCCTTATTAACAACATTAGTGGAAGATAGTTATCAACAATGTCATCTAGAATGACATATGTACATGGGTTGGACCAATGAGGCTATCTATATCCTTATGTATCTCAAGTAAAATTGATTTATTATACAATGTTGTGCTCATGTATTTATGTATATAGTGTGTCTCAAACCAAACATGTGTACCCTTAACTTTTGTAATTGATTATGAACATGCGTAGTTGTATCTTATTGTGTAAATCCCTAGATAATTGTAAATGTAGCTAACCCCATAAAAAATTAATCCTCTCTATGTAAAAAACAATTTTATGTGATTATGATGTGTATGATGTGGTGTAAATACAATAAATGTGTTATTGAGATAAGCCAAAAATTGTGAATGTAAATTCAATGGTGATGTATCTTTAGTGTAAACCTCATATGTAAATGTTGTGTAAAATAATGCTTGTCCTTGAAAACATATAATGTCTAAGTAGAACTATATTATGTACTATTGTGTAACTTACATCATTGCTCTAGTATTTGGGTACAATTATAAGTATGGAGTTTGAGGGTGGAGTAGAACTATGTTTATATTGGTCTAGATTGGGTTAGAGGCTAGGAAGTGGAGCTTCTCATAAGTTGAAAAACCCACTTTTCCACTTTGCATGATGTAGCAGCCTAATTATTTTAGGTGTGTACACTATGAGTGCCTTAGACACCATGGGATATTCATGAATAATGGTCACTTTATAAATTATGTGTTCCTTCACTTACCCATCAGTGGTTGTCAAAATAAAAACCTTTGTGATTTATACTTGATGCAGCCTTATGAACCTTTGGGAGACATATGGAGTGATGTTTACCTCTTAAATCTAGGAGGTAATTAAGGCTTACTTTATTCTTTCTCCCCTGGGGTGGATTTCTTAGTCACATAATACCATAATTTGAGTTTATTATGAGATTGTTTTTCCCAAATTTATTTTGATTTAGTTACCGTTTTAAATTGTTTTCAAAAACCAACACTTTTGTCTCTCTAGAATACAAATTTTATTTTACAAAAATATTTATTTGGTTTTGAATTACTATGATTAGAATTTTAGTTTCCTTAGTATGACCACTTGGATTTTAATTTATTAAATAATTTTCATTTTTTTTTATATTTATTATCTCTTTTAAATTATCTCTTTAAGGTAATTTGGAATTTGATTTAATTATTGTGTTATTTTATGGTGAGATTTTTATTTCTTTGTGTTAATGTTGGTGATTTAAATTTTGATGGGATTAGGGTATGTAAAACCCTAGGTTGTTAAAGGGATAAAACATAAAATAATGGAATAAATATGAAATAAATATAACCACTAATTTATATAATAATTGACCTAATCTAATTATTATAAAAATAGCAATAAACTACACAAAGATGTACTTAACCAAAAATTGACCTAGATAGATAGTTGATAAGTTAGAAATTGGTGTAGAGACTGGGTAAGATATTAACAACAATATAAATTCAAAACTCCTCCTACATAGTAGCATGGTACTTTATATAGTAGCACAATACACTAGTGTCCTCTGGGGCATGACAGGGTCCCTTGTAGGTAGAGACTGTGAGATTCTAGGTGGACCTTTTCATGAGTTTGAGATGCCTATGCCTATGTGCATGAGTACTAGATCATTATATTTTATCTATTTTGACTAATGTGGAATGTAAAACCCTAGATATCCATGTTTTTAGGGTATTTAAAGAGCATAAATAGAAAAAGTGTGATGTTAGATGGATAGGTTAGATGTGACCTCAACACCCTATTATGTTGAGATTTTCCTACATACGAAAACCTTGAAAGGGGATCAAGCCCGATGTAGTTCTCCTAACTAAGTGCTTGGTGCAAGTTCAAGTGAATGCTAGTATGAGTGATGAAATGAGTGATTTGAGTGTATTTGAGATTGGAAATATAAGCAAGATAAACTTAGGATTGTTGTAAATGGCTATATGTAAAAGTAGGCTATAATAGGGATTAAAGACCTTCATTTACACAACTTGTTTTTGAGCTTGATTATGTGTATTTTCATTTGATTCCCATCCATCTAGAAAAAGGAATAAAATGTTGTATATATATTGATATACTAATTTTTAGAATGTGGAATAGGTCTAGACCAACCCTAAAGTGTCTTAAGAAATAGAAACATTTATGTTGGAGGAAAAAATAGGTAAGGGATAGAAGCACAGTCCCTTGGTTAGTATCATAATGTGCTACTGTCTAAAGGGCCATGATAGTGTCTAGTGGTAGATCTAGTGCACTAGGGGCATGAATGCCTAAGAGGTGTTTTGGGACTACTTTTGGTACATATGGGGATGGGTTAGACCTACATGAAAGCTAGATAAGGATTTAAAGAGGCCTTATATAGGTCTAGGGTTAAGCTAGGGATAAGGTTGTATCAAGTGACACTCATTACACTCAAGTGATATTTTATGAAACTAAATTACCCTCCCTAACCATTATTCTATAAATGCAATAAATTGAAATAACTAGGATAAAGGAAAAAAAATATACTTGGAATTACATGTGAGGTGAAATATATGAATGTGACTATGAGTTTTTGAAGCTTGATCTATTATGTATCCTAAAAATGAAATATTAATGAATCATTCCTTAATGAATATAAAAAACAAAGAAAAGTCTGAGTAAAGAGATAAGATAGAGAGGAAAGGAATGAATACACCTTGTTGGGTATGTGAACCAATGAAAAAACTTGGTGACATCTTATGTGTGTTGCTAGTGATCAAATCAACAAATAACTTGGATTGAGATGATGGTTTGCTCAATCCCCATGTGTGGGTAGATCAAAAAATCAATATGATTTTGAATGCATCATTTCCCACCCCTATTTGGTCGATCATAATCTATAAATAAATGGGATTGGATTTATGACTTATCCAACCCTCCTATGTAGGTGGATCATGAACTCATGTAGGCTATGACTCCATCATTACCTTCCCATGTGTAGTAGATGAATTTGTACTAAAATGACACAATGTAAGTAAATCTATGTGATGTAACTAAAGCTATGTGATGTAACTAAAAATATGTAGGATGACTCAAGGGCCACTCAACAAATCTAAAATTTAAAACAACCTAGGGGCCACTCAAGAACTTGGGCATATAGGTTAGGGACTACTTGGTAATTCCAACCACTATAGATAGAACAAGGCATTATTTTAACCTTTTAGGACATAAAAAATGTAAATACACTGTTTTATTAAAGTGATTTGTATAATAAATTAGGGAAATAATATGCATAAAATATAGCAACTAATTTATTATAGAATTGACTAGCTTTAAATTTTCTACAAATAATAATAAATAGTATACATAAATACTTATTTGGAAAACACCTAATAAAGATGATATGATTGATATAAAATGAGATGGAAGTTTTTTTGAGTGTTTTAAATTGAATCCCTATGTAATAAACCCTCTTGGATAGTATTTCCATAATTGGATAGTATCACCATGTGGCTTTAGTGTCTTGGTATTGGTACCAGTGTCCTCTATGCAGGACTATCCTAAACTTCTAGATGTATCTATATCTATATTTTTAGGGTTTGTTATTGTGTGCATGAGTTATATAAATCTATATTATGCATGAAATGAATTATTTATGGTGAAAAATATAATCCTCCATGTAAGTAAGGTATGAGATAAAAAGTGTGTTCATTAGTAGGATGGACTCGACATCCTTAACACCCCTCTGTGAAGAGAGTTGCCTAAGTACCAATACTCTAAGGAGGGATAAATATTGATGTAGTTATCCCCATATAAGTTCTAGTGTAAGTATAAGTGATGATAGTATGATATTAGACTTGAGTGTGCATGAGATTGTAAATCTAGAAAATATGAACTTAGGGATGTTGTAGATGGTAGTATGCAAAAGTAGGACAAAATAGGGATTGATAACCTTAATTTTGTTCAAATTTTTTTGTGTTTTAATATATTTTTTGCATATAATTTCTATTTAGTGGATATAGGGATAAAATTCATGTATTATAGCATTCTATTACTTGTGCAGATAATACAAGATGTCTAGGCTGAACTTAGGAGGCTTTTTATTTTGAAAATATATTCATTTGGGAAAGTTAGGGTAAAGGACATAAACACCATTTTGGAGACATTAACACCATGTGGATCTAGTGTAATTATTATGGTCCTACTATCCAACCAAAAAAAACTAAGCATGAAGGGCTAGAATCAATAAATGAGTGTCTGAGACTACATTTGAGATGACTAGGGATGTCTATGACCTATACGAAGGTTGGATAAGTGTGATAATAGGATATATGATAGGTATATGACTAAGATATGGATAGGTAGTCTCAATTATCACTCTTATAACTCAAATACCACTTTTATGTGATTACATCCCCCTCCCCTTATGCTATAAATTCAATAAAGATAAATGATTAGGATAAAGGAAAAATAAGCATACCTAGACTTACCTAGGAAGTGAAGCCTATGAAGTTAGATATAAGTATGTGAAGATAATTTTATATATGTGGAGGATGATCCAATGCATGTCCTTTAAATGAAACATTCATAAATTAGTCCTTGATTAAGAGATATCAAAATCAAAAGACAGTGTTGATTAGAGAAGTAACTAAGTAAAGAGATGGGAAAGAGGAAAGGAATGAATACACCTTTTTGGGTATGCAAACCAATGCATGAAATTTGTGACAACCTATGTGTGTGCTTGTATATAGTGATAAATCAATGAATATCTTGGGATGAGCTAATATATTTCTCAATCCTCATGTGTGGGTGGCTCAAGAACTTAATCTAGTTTTGACTCTATCATTACCCACCCTTGATTGGTGGATCATGAATTATGAATAACTTGGATTGGACTGATAATTTGTCCAACCCTCTCATGTGAGTGGATCAAAAAATCATTTAGGATATAAATCCATCAATTCCCACCCATGTGTAGTAGATGAATCTAAAACTAAAATACTTAAAGTACTAAAAATGTCTAACTAAGTTCATATAACTATGTATGTTGGATCTATGATCACTTAGTTACATTAGGTATCTCTGGGCCACTCAATAATACAAACCACTAAACATCGAGTATGGCATGAACTAGTGATAACATGGAATATGATGTTAGGTATATACATCATAGAGAATGACATGGAATTTTCCATTAGATTTGATCAATTGGTGTGTAATTGAGCATATGGAAATAATGTGCCATGTGCATGCTCCCAAATCTGATATCTAAGCATATGGATTCTGGATTAAGTTGTAACAAACTATATATATCTATATATATATAAATTTAGTATGGGAATGATCATGCCACACATGATTCCCCAAATCTAAGTTAATTGATATGAATTTGAGAAAAAAATGAGTATAATTGACAAACTTTTAACTAGATCTGTACAAACCTATACTTTACCTACTGTATTATTCTAGCCAATCTAAGTTGTTCTAAAATTGAGGCTACTAAACAATAGAACCATATCTTGGAAAATAAAACCATGTGGTGCTAGTGTCCCCATTTTGGCACTAATGTCTTTCTAGTATAAATTCTATGCCACTATACTACTTTTGAGTCACTATTTTTCCACTGTGCCTACCTATGTCTAATTTTATGTAAGCTTATGTGCTAAAAAATGTAATATAAGTGAAATATAATATCTTGATATTTGTGAAAAGCCATTTTGAATTAACACTAATTTGAGGTTATTTATTAAAACTATGAAATAATTGTCCTCAAAAGAAAAAGATTTGTAAAATGTGTGATATTTAGAGCAATTATGATAATTTCATGATAATCCAATATAATGTGTATACATAACATAGTAATATATGATGATCTATGCATAAATATGTAGTTTAAGATATATGGGCATGCATATAATTCCATAAGGGTGTAAATATATATGTAATCAATTTATGTAATAAAAAATACAAGTAGAATTGAGTAGCTACCTAGGGGGATGGGTCAAATGCATGTGGTCCCTCATGGCATCAAATATTGATGTGTAATAAGTAAAGACAAGTGTCATGGACATGATGAATACAATAAATCACACATATAAAATTCATGAGGCACACAAAGTAGGTCAAAGGTACATAATACAAGGGACATTGGCACATGTCACTAAATATAAAAAATAAGACATATAAGGACATGTTCAAATATCCACATACACAAACAATGAGCAAGTTGGCTTAGAGACACATAGAAGTACATGTTCAAATTACTGCATACACAAATAAGAAAACACACACAAGGGACATGTTCACATGTCCAAAGCATACATATTATGAATAGAAGTGGAATTAAGCCAAATAACAATGTCATATTCAAATTCCATTGAATAGAATATGCATAGAAATATAATCAAGTCTAAACTAGGTAAGCTAAAAATTAAAATATGCATGAATATGTAATAAAATTATATGTAAGAGCAAGGATGTACATATTTTTAGTCTAAAGTAGTAGTAGATGGAAAAAAATATGAGTAGGAGTAGCAATGATCAATATATAGATATAACAATGCTAAAGTTGAATGTAGAGTATGTAACGATAGACCCTTCTGATTGAAACTATATATAGGGTGCCCCCAAGTGGGTGAATTTTCAAGTGAAGACCCACGTACTGGTGTATATGCCCCCAGTTGGTGGATAAAAACAATTCTATATTAGTATAGTGGACTTGATTCCTATAAGTAATCTACAAGAACATGACAAGAAAAAGTGAAGAATGTATGTATGATAAAACTAAATATACAAAGATAAATAACATATATAGTTTCTATAAAATATAAGGGATGTAAACATAATAATGCATACAATATATACATTTTGTGTTTTGTGAGTAATTATTTAAATGTTTTTGTGTTTTTTTTGACATGCTATATTATTTTTGTATTTTGTGTAAATAAGACATGTACAAGTAATAAGAAAATGAACTATGTATAAAGAGCAAGGGAGAAATAAAGTATGTACAAGAAGAGAGAAGACATATTAACTGATGAGTCTTATGGGATACCCAATATCACTATGGTTTGTGTCAAATAAGGGAACTATGATCATGCATGCTATGTGAAAGGTCAACTATGATCCCATAATCTACTGTAATGAGTGATCTATATCTACCTATATAATGGTGCTCAAAATTTATGGCACTAACTATGGTGTTTTGTGAACTATAGAGGTCTTAAGAACCCATCTGGTAGAAGTAGTTATAGGTGACATAGATGTCCAATAATGAGAACCCAATAATACTAATCTTGGAAAAAAGTGAGTGAAGGAAGGACCTATAGAATATATGACATAACTTTTATGTAGGGGTTTGTCTTATAATGATATCCATGGGAGAGTATGCATACATGTCAATACTGTAGGAGTAGAACTTGCATGTGCTAGTGGCTCTACTTCACTTTATGATATATCAATAAGAACCATGCTTCAAGATATAATTGATAATTATGTTATATCTGGTAACTCTACTAGAACTATAATTGGTAATTATGAAGTAATTGCCTATAAAATAGGTAGAGGATAATCATATGGAACACCCTTAACTTTGATCACCTAATTTGTATGTATGTATTTTAGGCATCTATGCACTATATATGGGATTGAGCGTAACTACTATATCCATGAACTACCCAATAACATATCATACATGCCTACACTATTTTATACTAAGAATTAAGTGGTCACATGTGTTGTTACAACCTGTAATGAAATAAAAATCTTCTCAATAAATCTCTAAACATGACCACTAAAACCACTAATAATTATGTTTGTGGGGAATATATCTATCTTTTAATACCCCAAATGTCTTAAAAGTGTCATAGTACACATGCTAGTGTTTGACCCATTTTCAACCATAACACTCTAGATAGGATGATGATCTATGTAAGTTCACACAAAAGTGTATGTAAATCTTTATCATCATAAAAAAATATCCTACTCTAAGAAGGTGATAAGTGGTTTGTATATAAATGTAGTGTGTTACATACTAATGATATTATGTAATGGGTGTGTTTTCTCTATAATAGTATGATCTGAAGTTGGTGTTGGATGTGCCCAATATGTGTAGTGAATACTTGAAGTGCTCCTTACCTCATTCATTATGTAATTTTCAAACATATCTGATAATATATTTAATGCTTTAGCTTCTATTTTTTGTACTTTTGGTGCCTCTATCAGTGTTTGCACATAAATAGTGTTAGCCTCAATCAAATCTTGTATCTTATGTTTTAGGCTTATGCATCTACTTGTTTTATATCCTAGTACCCTATGGTATTTTTAAAATGCATTAGAATCACATACTTTTGGAATAGGTTGTGAAGGGAGAGATACGACATTGCATTCCAAAATCTACTATAAAACCTATGCTAGTGATTTTGGAAGGTCAGTAAAGATTCAATGTTGAGGAGATGATAAAACCAAGTGAGGAATAGATCTGAAGCTATGCTAATTGTGTCATTTTAATCACTCTTTTTTGTAGTGACCCTTACATTATATGGAGGCTTACTTGAACTCTTGGCATTTTATTTTGATCCATTTTTATATTTTATTTTTCCCATTGATAGAATATTGACCTCTTTTTCTTTTACTATGTGGCACAAATCTATGAATGTTAGAAACTTCTTAAACAAGATAGCTTAATGTAATGTTGGTAAAATAATATATTTGAATCTTTCTTGAAGCTATTAGTCTACCATGGGGCTAGTTAATTTAGCTAATATAGTCTTGTATCATAATATGTATTCCACGATAGGTTCATTTGACTTTTGTTTCAATTATGTAATTTGGGCATATGAGATTTTATCACTGATATTGATGGAGAAGTGTGCAAAAAATATGTCCACCAAAGGATTTAATGATATGATAAATTGATTTGGTAAGTCATAAATCCACTTAAGGCATAATCCTTTAAATTACATGGAAACAAACTTGTGAGCAGCCAATTGTTGGACACATAGTCCAAACATGCAATGTGAAAAGCTTAGATAGTATGATTTAGGTCACCCTTGCCATCTTATAATGTAAGCTTAGCTGACATGGATCTGGATGGTGATGGAGTTAGTGTTATATGGTGTTCCAAAGGTGTATCTAATATAATATTAATCTAAGGTATGTGATGGCCTAGTGGCTCACTTCTCAAGATGTAATAACTTATCTTATAGAGTATGAACCTCATGCATAAGGGATTGTACATATGGAGTGGAGGAACTACCCATAAGAGGTGTAACTATAAATAAAGGTTTTTAAACTACAATTGTATGTTGTGATAGCTAAATTGGCCCCACTATAGGTGTAACAATGTTTTAGCTAGGGGATTTTAAGGCTAACCATTATTTGATTTTTGGATTTCTTCCTAAATAATAGTTATGAAGTCGTCTTGCATATCTGAATGTTTTGACACAAAATATTGAAATTGTTTCTTATCAATCTCATAAAATAAATTATTAAATTCTTCCATTGTATTTTAGGAAGAAGGAAAACAAGTGGTTTTATATTTTAAACCTTTAAATAATTTTAATCTAATAAAGATTACAAAAATAAATATTTAAATAAATCTAAAATTTTGTAACTAAAATCTAAGCATAGATACAAAAAGGATACAAACTCTGAGAACATCTAGGGTTAGGGTTTGATAAATGTTCAAAGTAAGTCAAGTTCACCAAATAAGACTTAGTGAATGTAAATCCTTTGTTTGATAAAAAGGATGAGTAGATTAAATCAAAGAAATAATATGCATAAAATATAGCCACTATATCCTTTATTTGGTGTCTAGAATATACAATATCAAGAATGAAATGGAGTTTTACATTCCATCTAATCAACTAGTGTATAAGTGAGAAAAAATAAATAATGTTCCACACACATGCCCCTAATTATGATATATGTGCTTGTGAATTCTAGACTAAGTTATATTAATACATATTTGATTATATATGAAATTGAAATGGGATTGGTCATGTTGTAAATGATGCCCCTAATCTAATACAACTACTATGATTCTATGTAAAATTGAGAATAAACTAAGCATAACTGATAGTCTATGATTGACACTATGTAAACCTCAACTATAACTATTGTATCTTTTTGGTAAATATGAAATTTTTTATTTTTGGGGCTACTGGATAGTAGCATGGTCTCTTGGATAGTAGTGCACTATGTTAGTGTCCTCTGTACTGTGTTAGTCTCTTTATGTGTTTTTTATTTTCCAAACTAAAACTAATATGTATTTTACTATTGTTTGCTATATTTTCCTCATTATGTTCTCTATAATCTATGTTTTGAGCACACTTGGGTGGTCTGATCTCTATGATAAACCCCTATGAATGCCCCTTCTTTTGAGGGGAGTTATTGAATGTGTTCAATAATTTTCCTCAAAAGAAAAGATTTAAATCATGTGTGTTAGGCTAAAAACATATGATATATGTGTGATAAATAAATATAATGTTTATACATGCTATCAAAATGTAAGGTAATCTAAGCATAAATTGGTAATGTGTGATGTATGTTAGATTTATAATTCACATGGTTGTCAAGATAGATATAATAATGTAATCATTAATATGAATAATAAATCTGAGTATAATCTATGTAAATACCTAGGGGGATGGGGCATGATGTCCATCAAGGAACCCAATAAGAAATGGGAGATTCATGAAATCCCTCATGGCATCAAAAATTGGATATGTAAGAGTAACAACCAAGAGACAAGTGTCATGGCCATGACACACACATGAAATCATATATATAAACACATGAGGCATGCAAAATAGGCTAAGGGGACATAATATAAGGGACATGGTCACATGTTACTAAGTATAAGGGAGAGTAAACATATAAGGACATGTTTAAATTTCTATATATGCATACACCAACTAAGGTTGGATTAAAGCCACATGAAATGACATGTTCAAATGTTTGCATACACAATCAAGAATTCACATACAATGACATGGGAATATGTCCAAAACAAACACAAAAAGAAAGGAATTAGCATAGATCCATAAAATAATGGCATATTCAAATTCCCTCTAATAAATGTAGAAACAAAGAGACACAATCAAATATAAACTAGTAAATCAAGAAATTAGAGTAATGTACAAATCTATAAAAGAGTAAAAATGTACATAAACTGAGTCTATGGTAGTAGTAATTAGCAAAAAATTAGTTTAATATAGAATGATATAACATGGTGAAGTGGAAGCTATGTATAAGATGCCCCCAATGGGTGAATGTATCAATCCTAAATCTATGTTTTTGTGTATGTGCCCCCAGTGGGGAGATATTAGTAAATATAGATTTGTGAAATCAACTTGAGTCATATAAGAATATATAAACACTCAAAGAGAACAATTGAATAATGTATGTATGATAAAATAAACTAAACTAGAATAGATAACATATGTAGTACCTAGAAAATATAAAGAATGTAAGCATGAAAATGCATACAATCTGAAATTTTATATTTTGTGATCAATATTTGAATGTTTTTATATTTTGAACGTTATATTATTTTTATATTTTATTAATATAAGCTATGTATAAGAGGATGGTTACTAATAACCTATGAGTATAACAAGAGACTCATAATCACTTTGTTCTATATGAAAGAGAGGAAGAGTGATCATGCATGCTATGCAATGTGGTATTTGATATCAAATGTACCGAGTGATCTATAGCTCATACTATATATGGAGTGGGGATATGAATCTATGTAGCTAATTAAATAGGCTTGTGAATTGTAGGGCTCTTAGGGACCCATATGGTAGAATAAGTGTTAAATGACATGTATTATCTATGTTGAGTACCCTAGGAATTTAATAACACTGATCTAGGTAGGAAATGGGGAGAGAAAGGTTTTCTATAATCTAAAACATGTCTCTAATATTGGGGTATCTATAATAAATGTCTAAGTATAGTATGCATATGTGGTAATGATATAGGGGTATACCTCACCTTCATTGGTGTCTCAATTGATGTCAAATGTATGCTAATA
This sequence comes from Torreya grandis, assembly GCA_037957365.1. NCBI lineage: Eukaryota > Viridiplantae > Streptophyta > Pinopsida > Cupressales > Taxaceae > Torreya > Torreya grandis. The sequence goes on along the minus strand of JARHVA010003563.1, from coordinate 725,654 downwards.
GATGATGTGTGTAAAATGGTAATTGGTATCTAATATGTAACCTACAATGGAATAGGTAAGGGGTATTGATATGGAAGGCCCTAAACTATAACCACCTAATAAATATATATATACTTAAGGTATTTATGTATGGTAGATGGATTGGATCTAAGATATTATATCTAAGGCCTAACCAATAACATATCAAATATGCTAACACTACGTATGGTTATGAATCTGGTGGCCATATATTTTTGCCCAACCTATAATGGAAGAAAAATATCCTAAATATAACTATATACATGGCCATTGAAATAATGAATAATTTTATCATCTAAGAAATCTCTTGCTCTAAATAAACCAAGTGTTGTTTAAGTGTGATAGCACACATATTAACACTTGACTTATTGCAAACCATGACATTCTAAATAATATGATGATAAATGTAGGCACACATAAAGAGGTGCATATAAATATAAGTCATCATCAACAATCTCCTGCTCTAAAAAAGTGATGTGAGGCCTAGCTAGTACTATAGTATGATACACCCTAACGATATTATGGAGAGGGTGTGTCTCCACAGTATGAGTATTATAAGATGTTGGTGGTGGTTATGCCTTATATGTATAATGAACACCTAAAGTCCATGATATCTCATTATTAATTTGCTTTGGAAATGGATCTAAAAATATTTTCAATGTTTTTTCTTCCATTAGTTATGGTTTAGGTGCCTCTGTAGGAGTAACAACAATAATGATATTATCATCTATCAAATCTTGTATATTATGTCATAAACTAATGCATTTATTTGTAATATGTCCTAGTACTCTATGGTAGTCTTAAAATGTATTGGTGTCATAAATATTTTGAAGAGGCCTAGTCATATAAACTTATATGATGGGAGGGAGAGATATGACATTGAATTCTAGAGTTCTTGAAGAACATGTGCTGGTGATTTAGGAAGGTGTGTGAAGGGTATCCTTAGAGGAGCTGATAAAACCATGAATGAAGCTAGATTAGAAGCTACATTAACTCTTGTCTTTTGATCATTATTATTTTTAGTGGGCCTCACCTTGTATGGGGGATCATTATGACTCTTATTAGTTGAATCTGATCTAGTTATGTACATAAATTTTACCATGGAGAGAAGCTTAAATTCCTATTATTTCACTATATGGCATAAATTTATGAATTATGGAAACTTATTGAATATGATAGCTTTATGAAATGATAGTAATAAACTCTACTTAAATATGTCTTGGAGTTTTCTATATACCATAGGGCTAGTCATCTTTGCTAACATTATTTTATATCACAAGACATATTCAACTATTAGCTCATTAGATTTTTTCTTGAGTTGTGAAAATTGAGTGTATGAAACCTTATCATTGATATTTATTGAAGTGTACCGAAAACATATCTACTAGTGGATTAAATGTTGTGATGGACTAATTAGGATGATCATTGAACCATTTTAATTCATAGTCCTTTAAATTATGAGGGAAAAACTTAGTGAGGAGCCAATCATTGGACATGTAGTAAAAACATGCTACATGAAAAACACATAGATGATGCTCTAGTTCACCCTTACCATCATAAAAAGTAAGATTGTGTACCACAAATCTAGATGGTAAAGGAGTTTCCTCTATATGCTATGCCAATGGTATATGTAGAAGAACATGAAAATACAAGGCATGAGAAGGCTTAGTGGCAGCCTAATCAAGATGTAGCACCTTGGCCTATAGAGAATAGATGTAATGCATGAGTTATTTTACATCTAGAGAGGAGTAATGTATAATATCCATAAAAGGTATTTCTTCTAGTGAAGGTTGTTGAGTTATAACTAGTTTTTGTAGAATATGTGTTACCCTTATAGTAAGTGTAACAATATTAACCAAAAATGGACTTTTAAAGCTCTTCATGGAAAGTATAGATAAGGTCATATTACATATATGAATGCTTAGATACAAAATTTTACAATTATATCTTATTGTTCTCATCAAATAGGTTATTGAATTCTAGCATTGTAGATTTAAAAGTGATTTAATTTTTTTGGGAATATTGGTGTATTATTCCTAATTTAGTTAAAGGGTCAGTAGTAAAATTAGTAAATAAATATAAAATAATTAAGATACTGATTTATGTAATTAGATTACAATTTTAACCTTTCTAAAAATAATAATAAGAGGGAGAAAATAGGACTTAGTTGGAAACTCACCGATACGGATGAGATAGGGTATAAGATTCACTATACAAGACTAGGACACTATTGTAAAATAAGATCTAACCTTCATTTTATGATTGGATAGGAGCACCAAAAGTGGACAAGAGTGGCACTAATGTTATATTCCACCTCTACTAATATTTTCCTAAGGATCTAACCTTTTTGGGTTTTGTTTACTAGGTCTGTGTGACTCTATCTGTGAAGTTTTAGTAGTTGAAAGTCTATCAAACTCCTTATAGATCATATTGTATCTTCAAAATCTATATTACATTAATCTTTCACAAATTTTGAGAAAGATGGTGGGGGGGGGGGGGGGGTTTAGTGTGTGTAAGACTCACTAAATTTGTATCCACATTGCTTGTATGGGTATGCTTCCTATATACCAATACTTTGAAGAGGGATTAAGCCATATGTAGTTTTTCCACTGATGTGCATTGTGTAATTGATTGTATGAAGATGAAAAATGCTAAACTAGATGTACTTGAGGTGGTTAGGGATTGGTGTAAGGATTTGAATAAACTTGTAAGTGTATTGGCTAGTTATATTTAGAGAATAGGGAAGGTTGCTTGAGTAATATTTCTTGTATTCTTTCTTGCTTAGTGATATTTTCCCACACTTTCCAAATGATCTTTGAATGGGATTTTATAGGGATCTATTGGTCATGGGTTAAATGTACTCACATTAGGCTGACAAGGAGAAGGATGGGGAGCTAGAAAGAATTTATCATTGGAGCTAAAATTACACTTAGATACGAGCACCGAAGGTGGATAAGAGTGGCACTAATGCTATAGTCTAAGTGTGATGCTATTATCTTGAGCTGATGGAACCTAGGGAGATGGATTAGTCATTGAAAAATGGGTTTGGCTTAGTTGGGATCAAGTCTGGAAGGATATAGATGATTGGGAATCAATGAAAATATGCCTATGAGATTCATGAGATCAAGAAAGAGGGACCTAAGGGTTGGGTGTCATTATCCACACTCAATTTACCAATTTTCACATTTTATATGACTACATTTGCCCCCCATTTATTCTAGTGATGCAACAAAGCAAAATACTAGGATAAAGGAAAAATAGAAAGCATACCTAAACTTACCTACAAGGGTAAATCTCATGAAGTTGTATGATGCTATGTGTGAATAAAGAGATCATACTATGAAGTATGAATATGCAATAAAAATAAAGACTAGATCAGTTCTTACTAGATACATTATATCTAAAAATAAGAACATACAAAGCTGGGTAAGAGAGAGAGGAAGAGAAATGAATGAATACACCTCACCAGGTATGTGGACCAATGCAAAACCTATTGTTATTCTAAGTGATTCTAGATGATTCTAAGTAATTTTGGATGATGTTGTACTAATTATTAATATCATGAATAGATCTAAGTGCTTAATTCCTTGACAGTGGCTCAAGAATGCAAAATTTGGCCCTTTAGCTCCATAATCACCCACTAAGTGAATATAGGTGATCATGCATGTGTTAATCAATGTTTGAAATGTGTGTCTAATCCCTTTGAGTAGGTGGCTCAAGATTACAAAGGCTAGTTAGTCCTTTGGCTCCATTATTGCCCTACGAAGTGAAGTTATGATTTAATATTGATATTAAATGTGTGTCATATGAGATGGCTCCCAAATCCCATGAATGCTATATAATCTAACAATGTCGGTATAGATATCAAAATTTACTATATAAACTAGGCCACTCTTGGCCACTCTGAAAGATGGACATTAGGTTTGTATGAAAACCACTCTAAAACTAATGCACTAGGCTTTTATGAAATCCACTCCAAAATGTGAAGGTTAAGCTTGTATGAAAGCCACTCCAAAATTTTTCCAACCACTTGTAGATGGAATAAGACACACAACTACTAAGAATTCCTTGGTAATAGTAAATTTGAAAATAAAAAGAACTAATGTGTCATGCACATTGCCCCAATCACTAGTGTCTAAAACATGGATTCTAATCTGAAAGTTATACCAACTACCATATGTAAAACTAGAAGTGAGAGCCATAATGCCATGAAAAATTCCCATATATCTATATTCTTTAATAAAAAGTGTATTGAAAACTACTGATTCTAAATTAATATGGCTATGCAAAACTATAGCTGAACCTACTTTTTTGCCTACTTTTGGAATGTCTAGTTTTTATGCTATTTGGATAGGAGCACCAAAAATAGATATTAGTGGTACCAACACTATATTCCAATATTTTTGTTATTGTCCTAGGTCAAATTTGGTAATTATTTTAACATTTTCACTATCTACCTGGTCTTTTATAACTATTTTGATTTCTAGTTGTTATTTTGGGTGTTCTAAATGCTAGATTTTTAACTGTTAAGAGCTCTGATGTTTGTAATAAAACCCTTGTTTATTTCCCCCTCTTTTGAGGGTAGGAATCAATACCCTATAATGACTTCCCTTAGAATAAATATCCCTAAAAGTGTGTTATTCTACAAATATACATGAGATAGTAATGATAATTGATACGATATCTCAAGATATAGCATGGATTGTAATGAGAGATTATTAGATCAATAGTGGGATGCTTAGATAGATATAATAATGTAATAGCATGTAAAATGTACTAAACTATAACTAAAAGTCTGGATAGTTTTAGTTGTTAGTTTTCATGGAGGGATGAAGCATGATGTCCATCATGACATCTAATAAAGTAAGAAAAATGAATGATGTGGATCATGGCATTGAAAACAATGAAAATAAAACAAGAAACAAGCACTCAAGGGAAGAAGCATACAAGGGTGGCCAAGGGGTAAAAAAAATAATGGATATAGGCACATGTCACTCATACTAAAAGTTAATCATACAAGGCATGTTTAAATGCCACATACACATATAATTAAAACAAGCAAGGTTGGAATATAAAACACAATCACATAGAAGAGTATATGCAAAGGATATTGGAAAATGTCCTAAGGCACACACAAGTCATAGAAGCAAAGGAAATTGGTAAATGTCCTAAGTCACATACATGAGACAATCAAGAATTGAGAAATGAAATCATATATAGCTACACAAAGCAAGAAAGGAAACCATGTAAATATTAAAAATATAATCACACCTAACTAATCAAAGCAAGAATTGAAAGTATGAAAGACAGTTAATACAAGACTAGGTATATTATAAGAAACACACAAGTGTTATATACTAGTGAGTGTTGATAGAGTAATCTATGTAAGCTAATCATTAATGTACATAAACATGATAACTAGAGTGTGTGGTGTAAGAATGACATAACTTGGATGGTGTAGTCATGTAGAAGATTCCCCCAATGGGTATGTATATCAATGTATGTCTTAATGTAGAAGTAGGATGCCCCCTCAATGGGTAGAGTGAAGAAATCAAAGAGTTGGATGTCACTACACAAACTCAAAAAAGATCAAGTGAAGCATGGCAATACAAATAAATCAACAAACAATAACATAAAACAATATTTTTAAGTCTAGCATGATAGTAGAAATGTAAAACATGTAATGAAATTACTTAGATGTTCACATAGAATGATTTTATATCACATAAAATAAGCAAATATGAGAGATCACACAATAATAATTGAAAATAGAGCATAATATTGGATAATGTAGTAAAAACACTTAAAGGGGGAAACCTTCACAATAATGAACTAATAGAAAAATACTTAACATGGTGATAAAAGACTAACCACTAACTCTTATATATATTCTACTTAGCCATAGTTATTACATAGGCCAACCTAACTAAGAACATAGAGAAATGTAACAATAATATAAAAGAGGTATGTAAGCCACAAATCAGACACACATATCCCAAGACACGCCAAAGGTTAAGGGTGTAGCATGCCCCTCCCTTTCAAAATAATGTTGTCTTCAATGTTGAGTCAACTCTAGATGTTGATGCACAAAATATTCATCCTCCCAAGTAACATCTTCATAGGGAAGATTCTTTCATTTGATCAGGTACTCCTTAATCACTTGAGACCACAACTCCTTAGTGCACATTTCAAGGATCACCTCAGGATCAATAACTCTTCCTTCCTCATCTAATTTTGGTAACTTAGTTTGGGTATCCACTTTATGTCCAATGACGTTCTTTAGGCATTATACATTATATATTGGATGTATGTGAGTAGAGGAAGGAAAATCTAACTTGTAGGCCACACTACCAATTTTTTACAAGATCTGATAAGGCCCATAATACTTAGGGAACAACTTTTTATCCTTTTTTATTTCTTTAAGGACATATGCTCATATGGTTGTAATAAAATAAAAACACAATCACCAATATCAAAGTGCTTCTCACTCTTATGTTGATTTTCTTTCTATTTCATGTGATTTAGGGCCATGGATAAATTTTTACACAAAATAGAAAGGACCTCCTATTGATGGTGAATATTTTCTTCAACTTCATAACCCTTAGGATGGACCTTCAAGGTTGAAGTGATGGATGGTAGGTGGTATCCATAAAGTGCCAAAAAAGGATACATTTTAGAAGAACTATGAATAGAAGTATTATACCACCATTTAGTAAGTGGCAACCAATGAACCCATTTATCTTACTTATCAAAAACAAAAAAATGGAGATATCCTTATATACATTTGTTAAATACCTTAGTTTGTACATCACATTGAAGATGATATGATGAACTATGAGCCAACTAGGTGCCCAGACATGCAAATAACTCAGTCCAAAAATTACTAGTAAAGATGGGATCTTGATCACTGACAATGATTTTAGGGGTACCATGCATTTTTTGAAATGTATTTAAAAAATTAGAAGCTACTGTAATACAATAAATGGTTGTGATAAAGAACAAAAATTAGCATAGTTACTAAGATGATCTACCACAACCATGATAACATTTTGACCATTATATCTTAGTAATCTTGTAATGAAATCCATAGACACCTCTTCCCAGCATTAGCTCAGGATGGATAAATGCTACAAAAGACTTAGGGTTTTTATCGGTTATCCTTTATTTTGTTAATAGATCATACATTTAGCCACATATTCTTTGACATCCCCCTTGAGTCCTTCCCAAAAAAAATCATGCTTGATTCTATGATAGGTTTTCAAAAATATTGAATGACCTCCAATTGGAGTTGTATGAAGTTCTTGAAGGATATTTTGTTTAAGAAGAGAATTATTACATAGGTATAATCTATCTTTATACCATAGTACATCACCCTTCCATGTGAATTTATCAAATACATCAAAACCTTGCTGAAGATTTTGAATCAAATCATGGGTATCACTATCTTTGTTTCATTCTGATCATGCTTCCTCTAACCAATTTTCCTGTAGAATGGTCATAGCATATAGTAAGGCCTCAGCTAATTCATCCTTCCTAGATAGTTCATCTACCACTATATTGTCCTTAACTTTATTATAAACTATTTCAAAATCATATTCTAACATCTTAGTTAACAATTTTTATTATTCTTTAGATGATAGCCTTTGTTCTAAAAAATATTTGAGACTGTCATGATTGGTCTTTACCTAAAAGTGACAACCCATCAAATAAGTCCTCCATTGTTTTACTACATGTAAAATGGCTATCATTTCCTTATCATAAATGGGCTTGTGCTGATTTTTGTCCTTCAATTGATGACTTTCAAATGTAACTGGTCTGCCTTCTTGCATTATTACAACACCCATACCATACCTAGATGCATCACATTCAACCATACAAGTCTTAGAAAAATTAGGACTAGTCAACACTGGAGTGGTGCACATCACCAATTTCAATTGTTTAAATGCCTTGGTAGATGTATCAATCTAATAAAAAGAGTCTTTATTTAACAAATATGTGAGTGGGGCTATAATTCTACCATAATTTTTGACAAACCTGTGATAGTAACCAATGAGCCCCAAAAATCCCCTTAGTTGCTTGACTATCTTAGGAATCGGCAGTCCATCATTGCTTGGATTTTTTTAGGATCCAATTTTACTCTTGTATATGAAACTAGATGACCCAAATACTCAACCTCAAAATCTCTAAAATTACATTTGGAAGGTTTGGAAAACAACCGATGTTGTTCTAAAATTAAGAGTACTTGTTTCACATGGTGTAAATGGTATTCCTAATTTTTACTATAAGTGAGGATATCATCAAAAAATATCAGAACAAATTTCCTCAAAAATGGCCTAAAAATAATATTTATCAAACTATGAAAGGTAGATGGTGCATTTTTTTAGCCTAAAAATCATAACCAAAAACTCATAATGGTCCTCATGAGCCTTGAAATTAGTTTTGGGTGTCTTCATCATAGATCTAGATTTGATGATACCCAGAACATAGCTCTAACTTGGTAAAATAAAAAACACCATTTAATTCATATAGAAAATAATCAATGATAGGAATAGGAAAGTTGTCTTTGATAATGTACTTATTGAGTTCCCTATAGTCAAGGTACATCCTCCAAGTGTCATATTTCTTTCACACTATGACAACTGGTGAAGAATATTCACTTTGGCTATGGAGAATGATTCCTGAATCCAATATTTCCTATACCATCTTTTAAATTTCACTTTTTTGAGCATATGGATACCTATATGGCCTAATGTTGGGTGGTGTACTACCAAGAATAAGTTTTATATAATGATCATGTGTGCAGCGAGGTGGAAGTCTTTTCGACATGTCACCAAAAATAACCGAATGAGAATCACTCATTGTAGATCATGAGGTATAGATGGATGAGTTGGATGAACTTTTATGGAAAAATAAATGAGATTCAAATCCTTCAACACCCTTTTAAATAATATTTGTGATTTGATGGGAGATAAAAAGTTGTGGAGATTTAGCCCTTAATCCCCTTAGCTCAAATTTCCTTCCCTCAGAATGAAAAAACATGAATAATTCTTATAAATTTGTCTCAATAGTGCCCAAAGTGGTGAGCCACTATACTCCCAAAATAATGTCAACTCCCCCCATAGGAATAGAAAACATAGAAGAATCCAACAAGTAGTCTCTTATGGCTAGATTTATACTATGGAATTTTCTTGAGTAGATAATAGTACCACCATATACAATCATAACCTTAAATTGTGGAGTGGGTAAATGAAATAGTTTAAACAATATCCAGCTTATGGTTGATGAAGTTGTGTGTGCTCCTAGAATCAATCATAATAGTGACATTCTATTTTTTTAGGAAACCCACCACCTTAAAAGTTTGGGGAGTACTGATACCTAAAAGGGTATGATAGGAAATAGTAGGCTGAGAGGCTTCAAAATCCTCATTTTCTTCATCCTCACCAAGTGCCTCCTCCTCATCATCATCCTCATTGGCACCTTTGATGTAAAACAACTTCTTTTTAGCATAATGATGGTATTTACTCCATTTACTAATGCAACTATAACACAACCCTTTGTCTCACTTCTCAATTTTTCAAGGTGTCAGTCTAGTGGGTTTAGGATATGATGGTGCTGGAAAGGTGTGATCATGATTAGTAGTGAAGGTTTTCCATTTGACCATCTCTTTTTCCTCTACCATGGATGCCTATGGGATAGCTTCTGATATAGATGCTAGGTTAAACATTCAAACCTATAATTAGATGTTATCTTTGAGACCACCCAAAAATAAATCAATCAAATTTTACTTAATGATGTCTTCCACCCATAAAGAATGATTCTAAAATTGATGAATATAATCCTTCATAGTTCTTATTTGCTATAGTTTGGCTAACTAGTTGAAGTAGTTCTCAGATACATTATTTTGATAATGAGCCAATAAATCATCAGTGAAAATAGACCATGTAACAAGAGCACCATTATGTTTCTTTTGATACCAAATGAACTGCTCAAGTTCTAGATACAGAGATGCCATGATCACCTTTTGAGAACTAGGTATTTGATATAGATCAAATAAATTATCAAGTTGGGTAATCAAAGTGAGACAATCCTTACCATCAAACTTATGCATGTCTACTTTGGGAAACATTGTGTTCATACAAGAATTAGAGTTGTTAGTGTTGAGATGAGGAGGACCTGAATGCTGAAGTGGAGGGGTGTTTGAATATAATTGAGATGAAAGAGTAGCTAATGAAGTAGTGATCTGATTCAATTGATTGTGAACCCCATTAATCTCTTTGTGCATCCCTAAAACATTAATTTGAATTGAAATAAAGTTATCATGTTGTATCAAGCCATTTATGTTAGCCTAAAGTTAAGAAATTAATAGATCTAAAGATTCAGATTCCATGTCATCATTAGAAGGAGTCTTGGAGTTTTTTACTCCCTTTTCATCCCCATTTAGAAGGACTGACCATATACAAAACCTAAGAGGTTTTTTAACTCAAATAAAGTGTACCAAGGGATGGTACCATTATGATCACCTTGCTAAGATGAATCTAATGACTACTTTTGCACACTAGGGTAAAAAATTTCAGCATAAAAAAGTGTATCGATAGATTATACCATTGTAATTGTTTGGTCGAGATAGATCCAATGACTACAAATGTGCAAGGTGAAATTATTTTTCTAGACTTTCTTTTAATTATTTTTTTCAAAAAACATTTATAATAATACTATATTAACAAAAAAAATTAATTCTTCCCGGATTGCATGTTAAGTTTTTTCACTCCCCCTCATAGAAGCCATACCTCACCCGATAAAAAAAAATAACACCACAAAATATTGACCAAATCAAAGATATAATACCACTTGTAATGAAATTACTTAGATGTTCACACATAATGATTTTATTTCACATAAAATAAACAAATATGAGAGATCAAATAATAATAATTAATAATAGAGTAGAATAATAGATAATATAACAAAGCCACTTTGATGGGGCAACCTCTATAATAATGCACTAATAGTAGAATACTTAACATGATTATCAAAGACTAACCACTACCTCCTATATATAGTCTACTTAGCCATGGTTATTACATAGGCAAACCTAACTAAAAACATATAGAAATGTAACAAGAATATAAAAGAGGTGTGTAAGCCACAAGTTGACCACACATATCCCAAGACATGCTAAAATTTATGGGCATATCAAAGCATGGATCATGCATACAATCAAAATATTTTTGGTGTTTTTGAATTATTTACATGTTTTTGTATTTTTAACTATTGAATGTTTTTGGATTTTTAAATGTTGTGTTATTTTTGGTAGTTTAAATATGTTATAAACTATGTATAATAAATCACATGAAGATTATGTACAATAATTTGAAGAGAAGCTATATAAAAACATTTGAAAAAATGCTATATACAAGTATATGAATAAAGGAATACATACATGATGACATAAAAGACTAGGTTGGAAGTGGTAAAGGGTCCAATGATGGAGCTCACTGGGGATAGGGATGGAGGAAGGGAGCATGACCATCATCAAATGACTCAAGATCATCATCATAAGTATCATCATATGTTTTAGAATTTTTATACATAGTGTCATCCTACTAAAGGTGAACTAAAGGTTGCTCTAGTGGCAGAGATGATGATTCTTCTCTAGGGTGTTTAGCTTTGGTAGTAGATTGATTCAGTGGAAGTGGATAAGTTGGTGTTAGTGGTGATATAATCTAAATGATACACTAAACCTATATTTTATCTAATCTCTACTATAAAGTTATACATGAGTTTGTATCATGCGCTATGATCTTGTGAAAAAGATAAAATGGGAAAACATCTTACTATGACTATCTATTAATAGATATATGTTATAATATAGGTAATAAGATTAATCCATGATCAAGTAACATCTATAACATAATCTATGGTTTTTGTTGTTTGATGCTTGCCTAAATTTGAATGATTGGCTATATATTCATAGAGGTAACCATGTGAATTATATGTGTTGAGTGATCTATTTATGGCCAAAAATGTTGAATTTATCCTATGAGTGTAGTGTGATATGATAAGAGTGATGTAGGATGTGTAATGAGATCTCTAGAGGCATCTTGGTACTCACCTAGGCCTACTAGAATAAATATCAACCCACACAAATAGTCACTTGTGAGTGTGGGTGTTGTATCATCATCTGAAGAAGCCTTGGTATCTAGATCAACATCATGTATATATGGTAACTCAAATATCACCACAAGGGGTAACTGTGATATGGGAGTCTCATTAACTATAATAGTATAAGGTAATGGTACTATGAGAGTTGTGAACTAGGATTGCAATAAGGGGAAATTAGTATTGTGTTAGTGAATAAAACAAATCCAAACAAAACAAACTAATATTAATACCTTAAGCCTATCACAAAGGGGGAGATTAGTTGACAAGAATAGAATGGAAAGAACAATAAAATGCAAAAAAAACTTGTTTTACCTTTCATAGATACTCTAAATAGATTTTTTAAGTGGCTTGCTTGGTTTGTGTTCATGAAATCTGCATCAATGAAGTGTGGCTACATCCATCTCCACTTGGCACCTTTGTGATGTCTTTGGCTTTGGATTGTCTCAAAAATTTGGAATTATAACACTAATTTCAATGGATTTTCGAATTATTTGTGCATTATAACTTTGCGTTATCCAAGCTTAAAATTTGGTCTTTGAGGCTTGATATTTATAGATTTTGAAATGGTTTTAGGATCAAACATGACCATCCATATTAATATTAGGATGTGTGGACATGAATAAATTAAATTATAAAATTAAATAAATAAATATCCCCATTAATATTTGGGATAGAGGGGTAATGAATTGGCATGGAGGGTCTTAATGAGGCATGTGAGGCATAAATCTTGATATTTTATGCATTTATGGCTTAGGGATGCCACCCCATAAGATGATGTCATTTGATGACGTAGTTAATGAAAATTAATTTTCAATAAATATTTATTAGACAAGTTCTATGGAATTATTAATTAGGCTCATGATTTGAATTAATTATCCTTAAACATGATTAGTCAACTTTGATGCAAATCTTGTCAATTGGTGCACATATTAATCAAACTGGTCAAAATGTCTCATTATTGGCTTGAAATTTAACTAGATTAGAATTAAGATGTGATGTCATATGTGTTGGATTATTTATCCCATTTAGGATGTTGTAAACACCAAATAATAAAATCACATGTCTCGTGTAAGAGATTTGACCAAAAAAAGCAATTTAGGACACCTAGGTGAAAAATTAGCATTTTGACTCAAAATGATCTGATCAAAATTAGTTGGTCCCTAAAATGTATTTTCCCATTTAGGGATACTTTGGCCAAAATCAGCACTTTAATATGTCATTTTTAAATCTTTTAATGTGTTTTAGTGTTTTTAGGCCAAATTGTGCATTTTAGTGGAAAATGGTCAAAATCCTGATTGATAGTCATTGGTGGCCATATATAGGTGTCTATAATTTGCCCATGTTTAGGAAGATATTGAAAAATATAGGATAGAAATGTATTCTCAAATAATTTGAAATTAATTTTATGCCAAAAATAAGATGATTATTGAAGAATAAAGCTCCAAATGGTTTTTGAAAAACCTATGATGATGCCCCCTCTAAAGAGTAGCCATCACATATGTGGATGGATGGTCCCTCAAAAAGAAAAAAGATGAAAAAGGTGAAATTAAACTATGGGTGAGATTAATCCAAACAAGAAAATTCTTGCATGCATTGATTTAAGAAGGATACTAATTTTCCCAAAGGTAGTTATAATTAGGAATAAAAGTCAAAAATAATGATTTTCCCATAGGTGGTTATAATCATTAAGATGACCTAGATTGGATAGAAATGATGGTGCCACAGTTAGGGATGATTATCAATCATAACTTAAGGATATAACTTAGAATATAGATTAGATCTGAGTGGGTGCAAACATAGATTTGATGGTCTAATTACTAAATAAGTCACAAATAACCAGGCATATGAGGATGCACAAGATGATGAAAGGGATGGATAGAAGAATAATATTTTATCATTATAAAAGATTCAGTTCTACCTTCTAATAAGGTTATGCATGCCCTTATTATAAATAATAAAACTATAATGATCAATGGATTAATTTGATCAAGATGGGTGGAAATTTTCACCAAGGTGCCAAGGAGAAAATTTTGTGGCTCCATTGATTATAGACCTTATTGAAGCTAATTTTTGTTGTAGCACATGACAACATGCATCATGATAGAACATTATTAATACTATCCCAAAATTTGTGTGAGGAATGACTCCCAATCTAATAGACACTCAAAAATAATGCACCAATGATAAAAACCATGATGACAATGTTGATGTATGAATATGGATGGACTCAAGAATAATGTGCTTGAGGAATCACCCAATAAATGCATATATACTGAGTTGAGGAAACAATACTAAAAATAAATAAATAGGTAAGTGATTAAACAACAAACAAACATAAAGCACATAAAAAAATAAACAAACAAACATAAAACCTAAAAATAAAGGAAAAAGAAAGCATCCTAACAATGACCATGCCCCAGTAAGGTGGATTGAGGATAACTAACTAGGCTTAGACATGATGAATGTTTTTGATTTTTTTTGAGTATCTCAACTTGATGAAGAATTATGAGATATTAAATGCTTCAATCTCATAAAATAGTGAGAATGCATGGAATGGGGGACTGGGGTGACCTTAATCAGAATTAAGCATGACTTACTTAGTCTTGAAATGACCTCAAGTCACAATAATTCAATCCACATAAAAGGTGGGGAAAAACCAACTAGGTCCCAACAAATTCTCAAATATAGAAAATAGATAGTCAAATGAAAACAATAATGGTAAGGTGATGTGGTAATGCATGATAAACAAGTATTTACTCTATTTTTCCCATAGGTGGTTATAACTAGGATACAATAGATTAGATCAATGATACTAAATTTCCCATAGGTGGTTATAATTAGTAGCAAGACTGGTGAACACTAATTTTCCCATAGGTAGTTATAATTACGTTCACATAAACCAACTTGATATAGGATGGAAGATGAAATATATATTTTTTTAGATCAACTATCACACTACTTTCATATACTATCATTTAAACATGGATTTGATAAGAGTTGAAACTTGATCAGAATCCCCTCACGAAAAGTGTGGGAATAACTAAAATGAACCAAGATCAAAAAAATATTGGCTAGGATGACTAAAAATATGCTTTACTCTATATATGAATGATATGGTAAAATGGAAAGGTTTTGATTTAAGATAATGATGGGTTTGGATAGATTAGATAAAATGGTAAGAGGGTTTCCTGAAAGTGATGGGGTAAATGATAGGATATGTGAAAATATCAAATAGATATGGAAATTTGAAATGGTATGGCACATGTTTAGTTCTAGCCTAGGTATTATAAATGATTTTGTTATTCCTATTGATGCACATCCTAATCAACAAATGATACAAATAAGATACATGATCATGTTAATAGCTAGCCCACACCTTGTATGAATAACTAATCTATCAAGAATTACCTATAGATTTGGGTGCCATAAATGTTGTTGTGATCTTTGTCAATTATTTATTTTAATTCCTTCAAACATCGAGATAAGGTATCTTTATAGCCTTTACAAAGGAAAGTATGGACATGGATGGTAAATAAGGACAAATAATGGATGGTAGGTTTAATTGTGAAATTGAATGGCAGATGATAATGGAATGTATAATGGTAGGTAAACGAATGAATAATGAGACTTTTAGTCACATTTAATGTTTTTGATATTGGATTTAACACAGCCTTGGATGTGGCAGGCTTGAAGACTTCAAAATATTCTCTCTATAAGACCAATAGATTTTTTTATTATTTGATCTTGAGAGTAGCTACCATCTGATTAGGATGTAGATTGGAAGCTATTTTTATTTGATCTTTGATTGGAAGCTACCATCTATTATTATTGTGTTGGTGAATAAAACAAATCTAAATAAAACACACTAATGCTAATACCTTAAGGATATCACAAAGGGGGAGCTTAGTTGACAAGATTATAATGGAAATCACAACTAAAATGAAAAATAAACCTTCTTTCACCTTCTTTGGATGCTCCAAATAGCTTGTTAATGTGGCTTACTTAGTTTATGCTCATGAAGTCTGCATCAATAAAGTGTGGCTACCTCCATCTCTCCTTGGCACCATATTTGGCTTTGACTTGGCTTGGCTCAATATTTGGGCATTATAAAAATAAAACATAATGATTTTGAATACATTTGGGCATTATAAGTTTGGCATAAAAGAGCTTCAAATTCATGTTCATGGCTCTCCCATTTATAGATTTTCAAAAATGGTTAGAATTAACATGAACCATCCATCTCAAGATGAAGATGTGTTGCTAAGGATTAATTCAATTATGTAATTAAAATTAATAAATAGTCTCATAAATATTTGGGATAGAGGGTAAATTAATAGGCATGGAGGGTCTTAATGAGGAATGAGAGGCATAAATCCTGATATTTTATGTATTTATGGCTTGTGGATGCCATCTTATAGGATGGTGTCATTTAATGATGCAGTTAATAACAATCAATTTACAATAAATATTTATTCAACAAGTTCCATGGAATTATTAATTAGGCTCATGATTTTAATTAATTAATTTTAAGCATGATTAATCATTTTGGTGCAAACCTTGGCTCTTTAGTGCACAAATTAATCAAATTTGTCAGAATGTCATATTATTGGCTTGAAATTTGATTAGATTAGAATTAGAAGTTGATGTTAGATGTATTGGATACATTATCCCATTTAGGACATTGTTAATACCAAATAAAAAAGGCACATATCTCATTCAAGAGATTTGACATAAAAGAGCAATTCAAGGCACCTAGGTGCAAAATTAACATTTTAACTCAAAATGATCTGATCAAAGTTAGCTATCCCATAAAATTCATTTCCCCATTTAGGGATACTTTGGCCAAAATTGAAACTTGAATATGTCAGTTTCAAAGCTTTTAATGTGTTTTAGTGTTTTTAGGCCAAATTGTGCATTTTTGAGGGAAATTGGTTAAAAACTTGATTGATGGTCATTGGTGGCCAAATTTATGTGTCTATAGTTTTCTCCTATTTGGGAAGGTATTTCAAGTTATATACATAGTAAAATTTTATCAAATAATGAGTAAGGTTTTATATGCCAAAAATAATATGATTGAAGAACAAATCTCTAAATGGTATTTGGGAAGCTTGTGATGATGCCCCCTCAAGGGAGTTGCCATCACATTTGTTGATGGATGGTCCCTCAAAAAAAATCAAGAAGAAAGGTGGAATTAACCCATGGTTAAGATTAATCCAAATGAGTAAATACTTGCATGCATTGATTTTTAAAGATTATTGATTTTCCCAAAGGTGGTTATAATCAAGAATAAAAGTCAAAATAATGATTTGCCTATGGGTAGTTATAATCATTAAGAGGACCTAGATTGGCTAAAGATGATTGTGCCCCAGTTACGAATGATTAACAAGTATAACTCAAGGATATAACTTAGAATATAGATTAAAGATGAGTAGGCACAAACATAGATGCAATGGTATAATGACTAAATAATCCATAATCAACTAGTCATACGAGGATGAAAAGTGATGAAAGAGATGAATAGAAGAATAAGATTGATCAATAGAAAAGATTCAGTTATACCTACCAATAAGGAGATGCTTGTCCTTATTAATAATGATACAAATAGAATGATCAATGGGTTGATTTGATCAAGGGTGGGATGGAAGGATTTATTAAGGTTCCAAGGAAAAACTTCTATGGTTTCATTAATTATAAACCTTCTTGAATCTAATTTTTTCTATAGCATGTGATAGTAGTCATCATGATAGAACACCATGAAGACTTGGTCAAAATATGTGTAAGGACTAACTACTAATGCAATAAAAAATAAAAAATAATACACAAATGATAAAAAAACATGATGAAAATGTTGACATATGAATATGGATGGACTTAAGAATAATGTGCTCAAGGAATCACCCAATGAACACATATATACTGAGTCAAGGCAATAGTAATGAAAGTAAAAAATAGGCAAATAAGCAAACAAATAAACAAACAAAAAATCACAAAAAAAAAATGAATAGAAAACCTAAAAAGAAAATAAAAAGAAAGCATTCTAATAATGACCATGCCCCAGTAAGGTAGATCGAGGATAACTGACTAGGCTTAAATAGGATGAATGTTTTTGGATTTTTTTGAGTATCTCAACTTGATAGAAAATTATGAGATAATAAATGGTTCAAGCTCACAAAACAATGAGAACATGGCTTAAGTTTCTCAAAAAAATGGTGAAAGCACATATAAACAGTGATTGGGGTAACATCAACATGAATTAAGCATGACCTACTTAGTCCCAAAATGACCTCAAGTCACAGTAATTCTATCCACATAAAAGGTGGGGAAAAACTAACTAGGCCCCAACAAGTTCCCAAATTTGGCAAATGGCCAATCAAATGAAAATAGTAATGGTAAGGTGATGAAACAATACATGATAAACAAGTGTTACCCCTAGTTTTCCCATAGGTAGTTATAACTAAGATACAATGGATCAACTCAATGGTACTAATTTGCCCATAAGTAGTTATATTTAATAGCAAAATTGGTGAACACTAATTTGCCCATAGATAGTTATAATCATGCTCACATAAACAAAATTGATATAAGATGGAAGATGAAATATATCTTGTTAGATCAACTATCACACTAATTTCATAGACTGTCATTGAAACATAGATTTGAGAAAAGTTGAAAACTTGATTAAAACCCCCTTGTGAAAAGTATGGGAAGAACTAGAGGAATGAAGATCAAAATAGGATTGGCTAGGATGACGAAAAATAGGCTTTGGTATAGATAAGAATGGAATTATAGGATGGTATGGTATTGATAAGGATAGTTATGGTTTGATAAATTAGATAAAATGGTAAGAGGATTGTCCCCAAGTGGTAAGGTGATTGGCTAGGATATGCAATAATGGAAAAATGATATGTAACAATGATAATGGCATGGCAATGAAATGTTATGGTACATGTTTGGTTTTGGCTTACGTGTGATAAATGGCATAAGATTATATTTTTATTATTAAAGTGGAGATGCATGTATTAATCAGAAAATGATACAAAAAAATAATCAATCATGTTAATTACTATCCCACAACTCATTGGAATAACTACTCTGTCAAGAACTACTTGCATATTTGGGTGTCAAGAATTATTTTGTGATCTTCGTTGGTCATTGATTCTAATTCCTTCAAACATCAAGACAAGGTATATTTCTATCATCTATAAAGGAAATTACAACCATGGATGGTAAATAGAGATAAATAATGGATGATAGGTTTTTTGTTTTTGAAATGGAATGAATGATGGAGGGGAAACAAATGAAGATTGGGAATTTTAGTCATACATAATGTTGTTGATGTTGGATTTGACACAATTTTGGATGTGGCAAAGCTAAAGACATCTAAAGATGATCTTAATAGGACCACCATATTTTTTTTGTTTGATCTTAAGAGTAGCTACCATCTGATTATGCTATAGATAGGAAGCTATTTTAGTGTTATCTTTGATTTTGTCTTCATCAAGAAGTGAAGAATTTTTGTACTCAGCTATTGGTGCCTTGAATAGGTTTTACCCAATGAATTTGTCTTGATTTTCCCATAGTGCCTCCAAGAAGGTTTCACTAAGGAACATTGAATTTTGACTTTGTTTTTCTTCTAATGCTTTCAAAAAAGTTTCACTAGAAGATGTTGAGTTTGAAATTTGTGTGTCCCCTAGTGCCTCTAAAAAGGTTTCACTAGGAGAGTGTTCTTTTGATACATGAATGTGGTCTTGACCTCCTTTCTCTTCTTCAACTTCTATGTCACCATGGATGTAGTTCAACAAAGTGTGATTCTTTTGGTTCTAATTAACACTTGTGAGAGATGGATTATCAATAATATGGTTATGTTGGTTGATGGTAATGGAATGGTGATAGATGCACAATCCTCATAAAATATACTAGGAGAACTCATGTCCAAGCTGAAGTAATCATCCTAAAAAAAATATAAGGATCAAAAATGTTTTTAAATTGATCTAAGAGGCATGCATAACCAATGCGGTAACAATAATAAACATATTCTATATTTGAATATGATTCTAACTCAATGGACTCTGAATCTAATGTTGATTCTGATGCTAAATTTGATGTTGGTTCAAGAATACAACTTGACTTTGATTCTTCATCTGATGGGTACTTTGTTATAATGATGTCTTGATAAATGTTTGGTATTGGATAAATAATAGCTTGTGATGGCATAATGAGCTTCATAAATGTTGGTTTGTCAAAGTGAGACTCCTTAATGATAGGAAAAAGGTTAAGAGACAACTCTTCAGACATTGGCTTGTCAATAGGAAGCTCTATAAAAATAGTCATATGGTCAAGGTAATGATTTTCCCAAAGGTAGTTATAATCATTAAGAAGTGACTTAACAAATATTGGTTCATCAGTATGAGACTCCTCAATAATGAGTATAGGATTGAAATGTGATTCATCAAAAGTTGAATTAGAACAAATGGTTGGTACAATAAAAGCATCTTGGATTGGTTGGTTTTCTTGGCCTTAATTTCTAATGAGTTGGAAAATAATAGTTTTGAACATAGCTTGGTCTTTAAATGATTGGATTGGTTGAGATTTTGATGGGATTGGTACTAGATGAGGAATGGCCTATGGTTTTGTAAACTTGGGAACTATTGGCAATGGATGAAGAATGATCAAGGGTTAGATAATGGTAGGGCATTGGGGAGAGTGATTACTCACATGTGCTAAAGGATGAAGTCCTAAAATGGTAACAACATGGTGATATGGGGCTTGGTTACTCATATAAGATAAAGGATGAGGTCTTAAAATGGTAATGGCACATTATGGACCTTGATTACTTGCACAAGCTAATGCATCTAAGTCCTCATAAATTATATCATCCCAATCTTGAGTTGGATCATAAGCTAGTTCTTGAATATGTTCTCTGTACTAATTATTATAAAGAGGGTATGGATCCATATCCTAAATAACACTATCTATAGTTAGGTCTTTAAAGTCCTCATAAACCATATTATCCCAATTGGTATTTTGATTTGTATTTTTTGGATTTTGACTATGTTCCCCATATGGAGTACTATAGGGAGAATAATAAAACTCCTTAGAAAATATTTCTATGTAGGGGTTTCTAGTTAGATTTTGTGTAGCCATTCTATCATAAGTTAGATTTTATATTAATCCACCATAAGTGTAGCTAGACATATCTACATAAATGATTAAATCTCTAAAATAAAAAGCCTTAGAGTTCTACAAACTCTGAAAAACTATGTCCAAAGGACAAATGGTTCAAACTTGGTCTAACTTGGTCAAAGGTGGAGTTGTATCTCCAAACAATGATTTTATCATGGAGATGTATCTCTAAAATGGTTTGTGCTAATATTTGGTATAAAATAGTCTAATTTCAAATGTCATATCCACAAAATATCAACCATCTGAATAAAAACTAGCATGTCAAAGGTCTAGGTCAAAGTGTTCTAGAAAAGGTCTAAACAAGGAAAGGGAAAAGAGTTTCTATATATTTTGTCTAATTTTGGAGTCAAAATTTAGGCAAAAATATGCTATGATACTAATTTTGGCTAAACAACATCAAAATATAGGCTTGAAATAAAGGATGATGTGATTTGCTTTCATCTAACAAGTTTGGAAACAATTTTGACATAGATCTGACACAAGGAATAAAACAAAAACATGATTAATTGGCATAATCCATAAGGTAAAATGCTCTTGAAAAAAGGTTGTGCTCTCCCAAACAAAGACACAAATAATGATGGGGATATAAATTGAATAAACAAACCATTAATAGTTTTCAAATTTGGGTAATCAATTAATCGAAGTTATGCAACCCAAAATAGAAATATCTATGTATCATTCCCACAAATTGAGGCCTAAATAAAAATCAATCAATGTTTGAATCCAAAATTTGACAAGGTTAATTTAAAAATCAATGTTAAAAACTAGGTTTTGACCAAACAAGATAGACAAGATTGGATAGCATGACAGTGCATAAACAAGGTCCAAATGGTATACATAACATGGTTTGAAATAAATAGTTTTTGATACAATGATAAATAAGTATTGAAACAAATTGAGTAGCCTAACAATGTAAGCATACTTGAATTATGTGATAAATTTTATGTTTCAATGACTCAAATGTTTAAACTTGATAAGCATTATGATACCCACCTCACCTCAAGTGACATACACACAAACAAGTTTAATAAAAATTTCAAGGCACAAGTGTGGTGTAAAATGGCCAACATAACACCTCTTTAGATAAAAGAGTGACGTATAAATAAATTAGTTTTGACATGGTTATAAGAAAACAATCAGGTTTTAGTCTCAAAACATACCAAATAAAAATGACCAAACTACACTAAGTATAATCATCCAAATCCTAGCAAGGGTATGACAATATAAGGTTGAATAAAAACTAATTGGTTTTTGCTCATTCTAGGTGGATCAATTACACAATAACTTTCACATCATGATGCAAAACAAACATATGTTTTTGTGTGTCTACAACACTTAGCTTGTTTCAAAAAGGTCTTGTCCTTTTTCTAACCACTACATCCATCACTTGCTTAATGTAGTGTGATTCCTAAAGTCCAGATACATCTCATGTGTAACTCCAACACTAGAAGGTGGTTTAACTACTCAAACCTTTGATTCTAGTGGGAGTGATTGAAGTCAGTGCCAAGAGATGAAACCTTAGGATAAATCTTCCCTAAATAACTTGTGGGAGGTAATGAAATCCCCCTCATAAGCCAAGTTTAGATAAAAATAAATGATTCAATAAAAATACTTTAGGGTCATTTCAAGGTCACCCAAACTATTATGAGTTTTTGGGGAGTGCTTTAAATGATATTTTTTCTATGCTTTGGACTAGGCATGTTTATAATAAGGATGACACATTTGATTCCAAAAGTTCCCTAAAGGGGAGGATGGAAGAGCATACACACAATGTCCCTCTTTTTTCCAATCAAATTATAAGTTTAAACAACTATTAAAGACAAAATTTGATAAGTGAGTTCAATTTTAAGCACCAAATGAAAGACTAAGTGGTGATCTTTTGACCCATTGGTATTAATTTGTGACTTTAAAAGCATAAATTATCAAAGTATTCACTTAAAACCCCTAGTTTTTCATTAACTACCAAATTTGAAAGTGTGTTTGGTTAAATGCAATTAAAACAACTTCTAATCTACTCCTTTAACCTAAAAAAACATAATTATAAGTACTTGCTTTGAAGCACTTCAGATTTTGAGCAAACAACATTAAAATTTTAAACTCTCTATTATAATCCCATTATTACATAGTCAATATCACTATTTTCTTGAAAAATCAAAATTTCAAAACATAATGTCATTGTTATGGATTAGTTTGATAGAAAACACAATATCACTATTTTCTTACTATTGGAAATATTGTGATGGATGTCAAAGGTCTAGCATTATTAGTGATAAAGGAAACATTACATTTAATGTTGTTTATAATAAATATATATTGGATAGTATGAGTTAATATTTATTTAATATTAACGAATATATTTTTGGTTGCATATGAGACAAAATAAGGGCCCATGGAGAAGTTGAAGAGCCATGGGGTAAAGACAAAAGAAGGATGGGATGCATTTTACCATGAAGAGTCATCTTGGGGAATACCAAGAGTCACCAAATGAATACAAAAGAGTAAGGGCACAATTTCTCATGAAGGGACACTTTAAGGAATACAAAAAGTCACCAAGATGAGGACAAAAGATGGAAGGACATTTTTGGTCATGAAGGGTCTTTAGAGTAATTTTTACTCTATGTCATATTTAAATTTTGAGTCGAGCACTACAATTTTGGTTCCTGCATACCTTGGATGTAGTGGTAGAGTTTTGGAGCAGAGGGTGGGTCCATTTTTGCCTAAGTGTCGATGTGCAGCAGAAGCTGCTAAGTGTCACCTTCTGAGCACAGGTATTGAGTTCAGGTGGAAGCCACCAAGTGTTGCTCTCCAAAACATGGAGCTAGCCAGCTGGCATCCTCCAAGCCCCTTTTTGTAACTTTTGATAAGGCCACAGAATGTGCCACATTCCCAGTAGCAGCTAAGTGAAATGCACCATGTGTCAACATCCATGTTTCATAGAGGCACCCGCATTTCATTCTATATTTGGGAAAAGAATTTCAATAATCTAAGTAGTAGATAAAGTGGAAAGCACCAGGTGGTAGTTGTGGAAGGCCATAACCACCTTTTTAAAGAAGAAACAGAATGCACCATGTGTCTGCATCTAAGAGACTTTGGTTCAATGCCTGGGTTTAATACTTTGGTTCAGCATAGAAAGGTGTCATTTATTTTGCTCAAGTGCCAAGAAGTGGTGGATGTTTCCAAGTGTTTCTCTCTGAGTCCCTTCTTACTCCATCCCTAGAAAAAGAGGAAGGTGCCACATACTCCTAGTAGGAGAAGTGAAAGATGCCACATATCTTCCCAGAAGTAGTGGAAGTCACCACATGTCAACTTTTGAGAGACCATCTTCGAGCCTCATTGCTGAATAAAGATTGTGGTGGGTCCCAAATGTTACTTCAAAGGTCTGTAGAAGTGGTAAGTGTCAACATACAAAGACTACCACGTGCATCCATCCCCTTCTAAAAGGTTTCCTGAGTAAGGAACATGGTGAGTTTTGTTTTGTTAAAACAACAAGGTATCGAGGAAGTAGATTGCGATAAGTGTCAAGGGTAGAGCATTCTTGGGCATAATATAGAAGAAAGTAGAAAGTGCCAAGTGTCATTTTCCAGTGCCTTCTAGGCCATAAAGAGAATTTTCATTGATTGACTAAGTGTCCTCTTCCATTTAAATAGAACAAAGTGTCTGTCTATTTGTTATAGCAAAGATGGAGGGAAACTTGGCAGGAGTTAATTCAAGTAGATGGAATAGTGCATCAGATAGATTTTTAGGGCTTACAAGCATTAAAGGGTCATCTATTTGTCCCCTATAGGTGTAGGTAGAGTAGATAGTTGATTGGCCAAATAGGTGATGGAATGATAAATTTAGGTGCAAAGGGAGGTACTAGATAGGAATCACCATGCCATAGTTAGGGCAGACTATGATGCATCCAAGGCATTGAAAGTGTCATCTGATTCATCCCATATAAGTTAAGGATGGAGGAGAATTGAGTAGGAAAAGGGGGATGGAAGGAAACATCTGAGGCTATAAAAGAAGAATTTTAAAATGAAAGAGGGTGGATTCTATAGTTTGAGACCTTCTAGAGTTTTTGACTAGTAATATCATTTTCTCTTGTCTCTATTTTCTTGAATTATGAAGTTGATATAATTGTGCATGTTTCCATGCCTATTATGTGGCTAAATGAATTAAGAAGATTTGAGCTCCATGCCTTGGTTAGTTTTATCTGTGTCATTTGAAAAGTAGTCTATACTGTAGATTTTCTATAGTTGTGATTAAGAATGTCATTTGCTTTTGTCTCATTTTCTTGAATCAGAAGTTCTACATAATTGTATGTGATTTTTGTGCCTCTTATGTGATTGAAATATTCTATTAAGAAGATTGAACACTATACCTTGGGTGACATTCTTTGTATCTCAGTGAAAGAATTCCCTGTTGTGAGCCTCTATTTTTGTTATTCTAATCTTTTACATTGATCACGCACTTATTTGCTCTTAAATGTAATTGAGTCCTATAATAGTTTCACTGTGCTCAAGTTAGGATTAGGATTACACTCAGGTGCATTACCATAGTTTAGGTTTGAGTTTTTGCACTTGCATTTCTATTTAATTTCCTATCACTTTTCCCCAACACGTGATACAAAAGAAGAAACTAGCTTCTCTAAAATCTGGAGGTTGTTTCAAGCCACAAATGTCCCACAATTTGAAACTTCTCATTGTTGATTGATTAAGATCAAGCACAACTTTAAATCATCAAAAAAAATTGGCACACCCGGTGGGATTGATCTTTCAAGGAGTTGAAGAATTTTGGTGTGTTCTTCAGCCAATTAGCCTTTGGAGGTTTTTAGCAACACCAAAAATGACTCTGAGTCAAATCAGCTGATCAAGTAGTCTTGGTATCATCAAGAAATCACCTTTTGGTATGTATAATTTTGTTACTGATAGCTATGGGTCTTATCCTCCTTCATATATTTCTAATTAAGAACAAGCTTCTCCTCGAATCATGTCAAGTAACGAGGATACAGATGGTCATGAGCTATAGCAATCTTATGCCCAGTCTCCCCAATATGTCACATCCCATGTTCAATCTAACCTTATATTCACCTTTAAGAAAGCATTGCTGGGATTTAAAAAATATGTGTTAGAGCTTGACAGCAGAAGGGGATATGTCCAAGAAATTCCTTGTCGTGTCATCCATCAAGTAAGGGATGTGATAGATTTGATTAAAAGTGAATGGGATCCCATTGAAAGAGCAAATTGGCAAGGGCTTACATATGAGATGTTAGATGTGTGTGGATTGATTGCATTTATAGAAGAGAAACTAAGCATTCATGAGAGATAGCCTTACCAAATCTATCAACTCACATATCCAACACCATAAATTCCATATCAGACATATGCCTCCCCTATTCATGAGCCAAATCAAACCTGTTAAGATTATTTCTCCAATAATGCTGAGCTTATGTCTACAGCAAGGGAAGAGGACTCCAAACCCTCACTTTCCCCTCAATTCTCTTCAAATAAGAAATAAGAAGAGTTTGTGGGTGTCGAACACATGTTTTACTCAGACTCATTTGCGTGCAGGCAAATCTATGTGGCCAGTGCAGAGGATGTTCCATCAAAGATATACTTGTTGTAATCACTGGTATGGCAACATAAGTTGGCTTGTCAAAAAAAGATGTTGGAAAGTGTTTTTTTGATCCTAGAGGGAAATAAGGATGATTGATTAATGTAGTTAGGTAGTTTCCCATTTTTGCATTGTTTTGTTTTCTGTTATTTTCCCACTTTTCTTTTAAAATAAGCATTTTAAGCACAAAGTTAGTGTCTTATAATTTAATTATTTAAAAAAATCTTACATTAAATGCTTCCCCAAATCTTTCAAGATCTCTAAGGTACCTTGTGTCACAACTTGCATAGTGTGTCCACCTTGTTGATTCCCAAAGATTGAGTAGGATTTGCTAATGGTCACCCAAATTTAATTCTATTTGGGACTTGATAGGCCCATAAATATCCCTTAGCAAGTTTTAAAGTTTATAAACTCTCAAGCATTCTTAAACCTATGAAAATATCTTGCTCATTGCGATTATTAGCACCTAGTAAAATTTTGTTTTAACGAGCATGTTTCTATCTTACATAAGGCCCATACTAGGTATTATACAAGGGATATAGAGATGGTGGGAACATCATCTTCACAACAAGGAATAGGGATACTTAGATATCTCAATAGGTTACTAGCTAGTAAGTCATACACTACAGCTCTTGTACAACCATCAAGAAGGTATCTGAGAACCAGAGTCTTGGGAATCAATCAGACCAGTGACCCTTCAAAGGTAAAGGATTATGTAAATGGAATCATAGACCCAATCTTGCAAAGAGCCAGTAGTAAGAACCTAAGAGAAGGGGCACACCAAAGGAATCTTCAAAGAGCTAGAGCAAGGCAATATGAGACATTTGAAATGAGGATATGGACCTCACAACTGGCTCAATTCATTATCCCAGCCATGCATCCATGCCCTGATGTGATCAAATTATGCACAGACTTTCTCCATGCACAATCTTGCACCATCCCACAAGGCCCCTTCATGCTACGAGTCACCCCACAAGCTATCAGGGACATGCTAGCCCTACCTTATGATAATACCACCA
The DNA here is from genome assembly GCA_037957365.1 of Torreya grandis. NCBI lineage: Eukaryota > Viridiplantae > Streptophyta > Pinopsida > Cupressales > Taxaceae > Torreya > Torreya grandis. The sequence goes on along the minus strand of JARHVA010003563.1, from coordinate 697,677 downwards.
CCTTCCCCACTATTGATAGGATGCAAAGGACATGGGTGAATGTTAACACTCAGGCAAGGTTTTTGAGGTCTAAATTACAAATGGATGATGGTGATTCAATGGTACCCACGCTCCCTACAATAAGATCTTAGTTCACACTGGCTAGCCAAGACACATTGTCAATGATGGCTATCATCTTTAGCATGAAGGATGACACAGAGGTATATGCAGAGCAAATGGCCATCCTTTTTAGGCTAAAGATGATCGACAGGATGCAGGAGTACCGACTTGACTTCTCAGAGCACATCACCTTTTTGATGATGGAGAAACTAACCTAGTTTAGGTCAAAAGGTGTATTCAAGTATTCTTCATTTTTGTTCCATCTTATACTGCATTTGAACCTTGACCTTTTCTCCTAATTTATGAATCTAAACCTATATGATCTAGCTTTCGACCCCCAAAGGACCATTCCTGTGTCTGCATGGACACATGTTTTGTCAAAAACTAGTGACCCATATGATTTTTGGGAACTATTCACTACCCCTATTATTCATTGCCTTAGCCCCAATCCTATCATAAATAGGTTATTCCCAAGTGTCACTAACCTCCTGGTCAGTTGCCCAATCCCATGTGACTTCTATTTTGGGTCTTATCACACAACCATAAGGGTTCATGGATTTTGTGGAGAATCAGTGTTGCTACAAAAGACCTTAACTCTTAGGTTAGCATTCTTGGAAGTTGCTAGGCAGGTGTTGGTAGTTGATAATGAGTATGGATCTAAGAAGAAGAAGAGGAAAATGTATAATCTCTTGTGGATGGTAGGAAATGTAAGCCTAGAAGCTAGAGAATCTGAGATGGTGCTTGTAAGGAAGCTGACCTTCCTAGGGTTCCTGTTAGTTGAGGAAAAATGGGTTTATGACCGAGCTGATTACATAACTTCTGTGGTAAGGACCAATAGGATTGGGGCTAGGATTACACATGAAGGTCACCCTTTTTGGGAGACCAAGAAAAATGCTACAGAAGATGCTCCTGGTCTCTATGTTAAACTGACAGATTTGCCCCTACCACAAAATAAGCCATGGGAAACCTTCTATGATAAATAGAGGGATTATGATCCTAGAATCAGGATGACTTCTGGTTTGAGAAGGATTTTAAGGAACAAAGGTTGGGATTCAGAGAAGATTAAAGCCTATTAGAAATATAGGCAAGAGATTTCCCAAACCACCCATGCTTTTAGAGGCATAGATTTCGATGAAAAATGGGAAGAACTCTGGGATGAATGGCATCCCTCCCCTACTTCTATTCTAGAAACAAGCCAACTGCCAACACTTGGGACAAAGCAAGAAGCTGGAGTGGGACCAAGCCAACAACCACAGACTTTAGAGCAAGTTGTAGCTATTGTAGAACAACAAAGGAGTGTGGTGTCTTCACCACCAAAAGCCTCCCCATCATCAGGAGTGATTGAAGTCCCCAGTTCTCCACAAGCACCACCATCAACTACAAAGGTGGAAGGGAAACAAACATAGCCAGAGGTAGAAACACCCAGGAAGAGAAGGAGGGTGCAGTTCCATCTAGATTTAGAAGAGGAAAAGGAGCCTTCACAGTGCACAATGCAGAGCACTACAACTTCCCCTTAGGTAAGTATTACTTCCCCTCCTCCCTCTCACTCTACCCCTTTCCCTATCAGAGTGGTGCTTCCACCTATCCAAATGACACCTCCCGCCACTACTACCATTCCCATTTCATAATTCACCCCATCATTGGCACCTCAAACCCTCATGTTACCCCATTTCTCCCCCTCTATTCCTAGAAAGATGCCCCTACAACTCACCCCTAGCCAACCAATGGCTATCGAATACAGCCTACCACAATGATTTCCTTTCATAAGAGGGCATATTGTATCCCCTTCCACCTTCTAGATGTAGGATGATGCTGCTAGGAAGGCAAGAGAGGCTCGATTAGAGAAGAAGAGAATTAAAGAGAATAAGGCACTGGCTATCCCACATTTGTGGTCAAAATTTGACCCCATCTAACAGCAGCTGATGGTGACCCATTTGTCACCCAACGTGGCCAAGCTGAGTGAGCAAATACAGCTAAAGGACTATATGATGAATGCAGTGGCCATTGACATGTCCCTATTCAGGCCCCAGGATAGAGTTGAGCTGCTAACCAAATCCACTTCTATGGTCACAGAGGATTATTTAAAGAAATCAAAAATATTGTAGAAGATGGAGGTTGATTTGGCCAAAGAAAAGGCAAACTATAATAGTTTGGCCAAAGAAATAAACAAGAGAGACAATGAAATAGCTAGTCTTCATAAACAATTGCAAGATATTATTTCCCTCTAGACTCAGTGGGTGATCTAGGCCCAGAATGATTCATTGAAAGCAGAGCTCGCACTTGTAAAAGATGTAGCAATAGCCCTAAGGTGGGAGAATGTAGCATTTTAGGGAAGAGTCAAAGGACTTTAGATGCAAGTTATCCAATCACAGCAAGTGCTATTGGAGGAGCAAAACAAGGCTACAACTTTTCAAGCCTAGTTCTAAGTAGAACAACAAAGGATGGTACAACTAATAATTGAGCTAGCTAATAGGCCAAGAGGTGTCAGTGTAATGCAACTGGTGAAGGAGCTCTACAATTTAGCGTGGGAGAGAATCTCTTTGGAGATTATGTAGCTCAGGTCATTTCTCACCTTCTTACTCAATACACAGTAATTGTGTGAGAGAGTGGAGGATTCATTGTAGAACACTCTGGCCACAGTCTCTAAAAGAGTCATAGACTCTCATTCATTGATGCAAAAACTCTATGACATAATGGATGCAACATTGGTAGTTGTGGGAATCCCTAATATAATGGCCACTGTGAAATGGGTTAATGAGGTGCTCAATTGCAATGCCATAGCCAACAGTTGTAAAGAACATCTCGAGATCATAAAAGAAGGCATCGACGAGATGAGACACCATATTGAAGATCTAGTGCAACTAGGCCTTCCTTCCCCATTTATAGATGTAAAGATAATGCTGATGGTGGACCAAATTAAACCATTGTTGCTGGCCAAATAGAGGGATCAAATAGTCTTCTAGAGCTTGCAGGATGATTCCTCAATCTCATAGGTTGAAGCTATTCTGGTTCCTATTTCCTAGTTGGAATTTAAACTAAAAGCCATGGTCTAGATCCTATAAAACTTTTTGCACAAGGATATCATTAACCTTGATCTGGATTTCATTGAATTATAGAACAAGCAAGGGCTATTAGACCATGAGTGGTCCATCTACCAAATAACACTTTTGAAGCTATAAAATTTTGAAATTTTGACTGAGCAGGAGTCAGGTTCTTTTTTAGTAGGCTCAAAATTCCTGGGGGTCACCATTAACTATAGTGTAATTTTTAATCTACGTCATATTTAAATTTTTAGTTGAGCACTACAATTTTGGTTCCTGCATACCTTGGACATAGTGGTAGAGTTTTAGAGTAGAAGGCAGGTCCATTTTTACGTATGTGTCGATGTGTAATAGAAGCTGCCAAGTGTCACCTTTTGAGCATGGGTCCTTTCCCCTTTTTGTTTCTTTCATTTCATTTTTGCCTAAGTATTGAGTTTGAGTAGAAGCCACCAAGTTTCACTCTCTAAAACATGGAGCTGGCTAGCTGGCATCCTTTGAGCCCCTTTTTGTAACTTTTGAGAAGGCCGTAGAATGTGCCACGTTACCAGTAATAGCTTATCAGAATGCACCACATGTCAGCATCTGCATCTCATATAGGTACCCACATTTCATTCTATTTTTTGGCAAAGACATTCAATGAGCTAAGTAGTAGATAAAGTGGAAAGTGCCAGGTGGTAGTCACAAAAGGCCCTGAACCACCTTTTTAAAGAAGTAGTAGAATGCACCATGTGTTAGCATCTGAGAGACTTTGGTTCAATGCCTAGGTTCAATAATTTGGTTCATCATAGAAAGGCATCATTTATTTTGTTCAAGTGCCAAGAAGTGATGGATGTTGCCAAGTGTCACTCTCTGAGTCCCTTCTTACTCCATCCCCAAAAAAAGTGGAAGGTGCCACATATTCCTAGTAGGAGAAGCGGAAGATGCTGCGTATCTTCCCAAAATCAGTGGAAGTCACCATGTTTCAACTTCTAAGAGACCATCTTCAAGCCTTATTGCCAAATAAAGATTGTGGTGGGTCTCGAATGTTACTTCAAAGGTCTATAGAAGTGTCAAGCATCAACATACAAAGACTGCCACATGCATCCATCCCCTTCTGAAAGGTTTCCTGAGTAAGGAACATGATGAGTTTTTTTGTTAAAACTGTAAGGTATAGAGGAAGTGGATTATGACAGGTGTCGAGGGTGGAGCATTCCTGGGCAAAATATAGAAGAATGTGGAAACTGCCAAGTGTCATTCTCCAGTGCCTTCTAGGCCATAAAGAGAATTTTCATAGATTGAATAAGTGTCCTCTTCCATTTCAACATAACAGAGTGTTCATCTATCTATTATAGAAAATATGGAGGGAAACTTAGCTAGAGTTAATTTAAGTAGATGGAATAGTGCACTGGGTAGATTTTTGGGGCTTGCAATCATTAAAGGGCCATCTATTTGTCCCCTATAATTGGAGGTAGAGTAGATAGTTGAGCAGCCAAATAGGTGATTGAACAAAAAATTGAGGCATGAAAGGAGGTACTAGGTAGGAATCACCATGCCATAGTCTGGGTAGACCAGGATGCATCTGAGGCATTGAAAGCACTGTCTATTTTTTCCCCTATGAGTTAATGATAGGGGAGAATTGAGTAGGAAAAGGGGGATGGAAGGAAACATTTGAGGCTATAAAAGAAGAAGAATTGTAAAATGAAAGAGGGGGGATTCTATATTTTGAGACCTTCTAGAGTTTTTGACCAGTAATATCATTTACTCTTGTCTCTATTTTCTTGAATTGTAAAGTTGATATAACTATGCATGTTTCTATGCCTATTATGTGGCTGATTGAATTAAGAAGATTTGAGCTCTATGCCTTTGTCATTGTTATCTATGTCATTTCCAAAGTAGTCTATACTGTAGATTTTCTATAGTTGTGATTAATAATGTCATTTGCTTTTGTCTCATTTTCTTGAATCAAAAGTTCTACATAACTGTACATGATTTTTACACCTCTTATGTGATTGAAATATTCTATTAAGAAGATTGAACACTATGCCTTGGTTGACAATCTTTGTATCTTAGTGAAATAATTCCTTGTTGTGATCCGATGTTTTTGTTATTCTAATATTTTACATTGATCATGCACTTGTCTGCTCTTAAATGTAATTGAGTCCTATAATAGTTTCACTATGCTCAGGTTAGGATTAGGATTACATTCAAGTGCATCACCATAGTTTAGGTTTGAGTTCCTTCACTTGCATTTCTAATTAATTTCTTATCCCTTTTCTCCAACACTCGATGCAAAAAAAGAAACCAAATTCTCTAAAATTTGGAGGTTGTTTCAAGCCACAAATGTCCCACAGTTTGAAACTTCCCATTATTGATTGATTAAGATCAAGCACATTTTTAAATCAACAACAAGGTCACCACATGACTTTTCAAAGGCTTGAATATCAAGGGCCATACAAGTTTGGCACCATTTTACATGAGGATTGAAGGGTCATGAAGGGGGGAAGCCAAAGGTCATTTGGAAAGCTATAAATAAAGGCTTGAGAAGCCATTTATAATGTGAAAGATAGAGGTTGATTTGATATTTCTATATCTAGCTTAGAAGATCAATTGTGAGAGATGAATATGATTTGTATTTGTTATATCTAGCTTAGAAGAGCAAAGGTGAGAGAGAGAGCAAAGAGATGTCATATTGATCTATCATTTGTTGAGATAGAAAAATTGAGAGATAGGTGTGTGGTATACACAAAGGGGTTAGTGCCCCTATGGGTTGGTGCTCATGAATTATTTTTGGGCTGGTGCCCAACAAAGGGGTTGTTGCTCTTATGGGTTGGTGCTCACGAATAGTAGCTGAGTTGGTGCTTGACAAAGAGGTGTGGTGCTCCTGTGGGTTGGTGTTCATGAATAGTAGTAGGGTTGGTGGTCAACAAAGGGGTATGGTGATCCTACAAGCTTGGCTTGTGAATATTTTTTGGGTTTTTGCTCATTCATATACTTGAGATTGTTCTCTGTGGTTTTTCCCACATTGGGTTTCCACGTTATATCTGGTGTCTTTCTCTATCTTGTGTGGTGTTTATTGTTCAATTTTTATTGCATATCTTGACTATTTGATTAAGTGAAATTTGATTAAAGGAAAGTTTTATAAGATATATGATATACTGATTCACCCCCCCCTCTCAGTATATCACATGCTTAATAATTGGTATCAGAGTAGGTTCCTTTTTAAAAAGTTTTACAGCTTGAAGGTAGATCAGGAAAGCACAATGGCTAGGTCACAAGAAGGATTTTCTACAAATAAAGCACCTTTGTTTTATGGGATGAATTATGCTTTTTGGAGCATGATAATGAAGGTTTATTTGATGGCCATTAGATTCGACATATGGAAATCAGTGGTGGAGGAATATGAAGAGCCACAGACATTTACAATTACTCCAATAAAATAGAAGGCAAGTGAATGTAATGCTAAATCTTTAAAAGATATTTTATGTGGTTTATGTGAATCTAAATTTGTTAAAGTTATGTAATGTAAATCTACTCATAAAACTTGGGTAAAACTTGAGAATATTTACAAAGGTGATGGAAAGGTTCAGCAAGCTAAGTTTTAGACTTTTAGAAGGTAGTTTGAATGTTTGAAGATGGAAGAAGAAGAAGATATAACAAGTTATCTTTTGTGATTTGATCAAATCATAAATTAGATTCAAGGTCTTGGAGAAACGTTGGATGAGTCAACGGTGGTGCAAAAGGTTTTGAGATCTCTACCAATGAGATATAATGCAAAGGTTTCAACAATTGAGGAGATGAAGAATTTAGCCAATCTAAAGATGGATGAGCTTCATGGTATTCTCATGGCATATGAGATGCAAACAGAACAAGATAAACCCTCAAAGAGAGAAGTGGATTTTAAGACATCAAATAAGGATAAAGCTAAGATTCAAGAATCAAGTGATAGTCCCAGTAATGATGAAGATGACAATGGAACACTTTTCATTCGCAAGCTGAAAAGAGGAGCAAGTAAATATCAAGGAAAATTACCTTTTAAATTTTTTAATTGTGGAAAGATTGGACATTTTTGAACTAGATTCCCAGATAAGGTTAATGATGATGAATAATAAAATCCTACATACAAGAATAATTTCAAAGGCAAATCTAAGAAGGGATTCGAGAAGAAGATCCTGTATTCTAAGGATCCTAGCTCAGGTGAAGATAGTGGAGTTAACGATTCAGAAGAAGAAGAGATTCTATTCATGGCCATACATGAAGATGATCAAGAAGAAGAAGAGAAGGAATCTGAAGTGAATATGGAAGGAGAGCTCATTTTTGCCTTATAAGAGTTAAAATCTGTTTAGAAGAAGAATCAAAGATTAAAGCGCTAGATCAAGAAAAATGAGCAAGAGTCAAAGGAAATGATTAAAGATCTACAAGCACACTTTGAAGAGGCCAAGAAGAATGAAGAAGACCTCATAGCATAGTTGTAAATAACAAGAAAAGAATGTCAGAGGTATGTTATTGAAATTGCCTCTTTAAAAGAAGATATTAAGAAAGCAGTCAGTGATAAAGTAGTCAGTGATTCAAAATTTGAAGATAGCACTAACATGCTGAATAAGATATTGGAAAGTCAAAAAGCATATTTAGATAAGATAGGGATTAGTTTTGAAAATAAAAATATCTATGTTGAAGCTCTTACACAAGAGGAAACAAAAATGGGAGAAGTGAAGAATACAGAGGACATTCCAAATAGAGAAGGATGGAAGGAACAAAGCTACAAAAGGCAATCAGGTCAAAGATATACAGATAGGTATTATTTTTATGGCTATTGTTTTTATTGTAATGGATATGGTCACAAGAAATTAGAATTTAGAAAAAGAGCTAATAATTTCAGAAATAAGGAGAAGGAAAGTCAAGTAGAGTCAAGCAGAAGCCACAACTCTTTTGCTCCTCTATCAAGCTTTGATAAAGAGACCATAGTATGCTACAAGTGCAACAACTTCAAACACATAGCTCAATATTGTAGAAGCATGTTCAAATCAGTCAAAAAGGATTAGAATTTCAAATCACCATTCATCAAGAAGAAGGTTCAGACATGTTCATGGTAGAAGAAACAACATGAAGATTCTATGATGGTTTAGACAGCCCTGCATGTAAGAGGTAAAGATTAGCCATGGGTAATTGATAGTGGATGTTCGAGGCATATGATAGGAGATAAAAGTAAGTTCATTACTCTAAAGAAGATCAATGGTGGTACAGTGAGATTCAGAGACAAAACCACTACCAAGATAGCCAAAAAATGTACTTTGAGTTTAGACTATGGTAGAACTAAGACTAAAAATGTTTTATATGTAAAAGGTCTTAAGCATAATTTGTTGAGTGTTAGTCAAATATGTGATCAAGGATATACATTAAAATTTCATAAAGAAGGTTGTGAGATTAGAAGAAAAAATTCAAATGAGTTGATTGTAGATGCTCAAATGATAGGGAACAATGTATATGTTTTGTCAGATATCTTCTCAAAGGCACGATCAAAGGATACATTCAAAGATCAACAAGAGGAGTTGGGAGTAATTTCTATTACTTCCTAGCATTGATGTTCAGCATCAAGTGAGGGGGAGCTAAGTGTTAGCTCTAGGTAGGCCCTTTTCCATTGATGTCAAAGGGGGAGAATAATAGGTACAGATATAGGTGCAAAAAATAGGTACAGGGAATAGGTACAAGTTACTACAGTAAGGGGGAATTATTTTATGTTTTTAGATGATAGTATGTGTAGGTGATAGGATATGGTAGTTTCAAGATTGAGGTTGCCATCAATGACAAAGGGGGGGATTGTTGGAAATATTGTCATTGATGTCAAAGGTCTAGCATTATTGGTGATAAAGGGCCCATTGCATTTAATGTTGTTTATATTAAATATATCTTGGATAATATGATTTAATATTTATTTAATATTAATGAATATATTTTTCATTTAATATGAGACAAAAGAAGGGCCCATGTAGAAGTCAAAGAGTCATGAGGTAAAGATAAAAGAAGGATGGGACACATTTTCCCATGAAGAGTCATCTTGGGGAATACCAAGAGTCACCAAGTGAAGACAAAATAGTAAGGGCACAATTTCTCATGAAGGGACACTTTAAGGAATACAAAAAGTCACCAAGATGAGGACAAAAGATGGAAGGACGTTTTTGGTCATGAAGGGTCACCACATGACTTTTCAAAGGCTTGAATATGAAGGGTCATACAAGTTTGGCACCATTTCCCAAGAGGATTGAAGGGTCACAAAGTGGGGAGGCCAAAGGTCATTTGGAAAGCTATAAATAAAGTGTTGAGAAGCCATTTTTAATGTGGAAGATATAGGTTGATTTTATATTGTAATATCTAGCTTAGAAGAGCAATTGTGAGAGATGAATATGATTTGTATTTGTTATATCTAGTTTAGAAGAGCAAAGGTGAGAGGGAGAGGAAAGAGATGTCATATTGATCTATCATTTGTTGAGATAGTAACATTGAGAGATAGGTGTGTGGTATACACAAAGGGGTTGGTGCTCCTATGGGTTGGTGCTCCCGAATTGTTGTTGGCTTGGTGCTTGGCAAAGGGGTTGGTGCTCCTATGGGTTGGTGTTCATGAATAGTAGCTAGGTTGATGCTCGGCAAAGGGGTGTGGTGTTCTTGTGGGTTGGTGCTCATGAATAGTAACTTGGTTGGTGCTCAGCAAAGGGTTATGGTGCTCCTACAAGCTTGGCTTGCAAAGATTATTTGGGTTTGTGTTCATTCATATACTTGAGATTGTTCTCAATGGTTTTTCCCACATTGGGTTTCCACATTATATTTGGTGTCTCTCTCTATCTTGCGTGGTGTTTATTGTTTGAGTTTTATTGCATATCTTGAATGTTTGATTAAGTGGAATTTGGTTAAAGGAAAGTTTTATAAGATAATGATATACTAATTCACCCCCCCTCTCAGTATATCCCATGCTTAACACTTACAAAATCACTACTAAACAAAATCGTTATTTTAAATGAAATCACTGGCCAAGAAATAATATCACTATTCTGGTCGACAATATCATTGGTCATACAAAATCACTACCAAAATCAAGGAAATCATTATTCTTTTGACAAAATCATTATTTTCAAATACAAAATAACTACATAGGGTGAAAAATATCACTATTTTTGTAAAATCACTATTCAAGCAAATGAAATCATATTCCAGTGAACAATATCACTACTTAAGGCTACAAAATCACTATTCAACAAATAATGATTTTGTTACAAAATCACTACTATGATAGCAGTGATATTGAAATAAAGAGAAAAATTGATGTTAGCAAGAACAAAAATGTAATTATCAAAAAAATGGAATTTTAAATTAAAATTTCACTCTTTTGAATCCTTCACTCCAAGATTCTGCATAAAATTAGTTAGTAGGTTTCTTTAAAGAGCCTTTTTGAGAAAATTTGTGGGGCTAGGGTCCCACCGAGCATGGCATTATGTGAACTAGGATTACAATAAAGGTAGATTAGTATTGTGTTAGTGAATAAAAATAATCCAAATAAAACACAATAATGCTAACACCTTATCCTATCACAAAGGGGGAGCTTATTTGAAAATACTAGAATGGAAAGCACAACTAAAATGTAAAATAAACCTTATTTCAGCTTCCTTGGATGCTCCAAATAGCTTGTTGAAGTGGCTTACTTAGTTTGTGCTCATGAAGTCTGCATCAATGAAGTGTGGCTACCTCCATCTCTCTTTGGCACCATGTTTGGCTTTGGTTTATCTTGGCTTGGCTCAATATTTGGGTATTATAACGCTAAAACACAATGATTTTAAATAAATTTGGGTGTTATAAGTTTGGCATAAAAGAGCTTCAAATTCATGTTCATGGCTCTTTTATTTATATATTTTAAAAAATGGTTAGAATCAACCTAAACCATCCATATCAAGATGAAGATTTGTGGCTAAAGATTAATTCAATTATGTAATTAAAATTCATAAATAGGCTCATCAATATTTGGGATAAAGGGGCAATGAATAGGTATGGAGGATCCTAATGAGGCATGGGAGGCATAAATCTTGATATTTTATGCATTTTTGGCTTGTGGATGCCACCCCATAAGATGATGTCATTTAATGATGTAGTTAATGACAATCAAATTCCAATAAATATTTATTCAACAAGTTTCATGGGAATCTTAATTAGGCTCATGATTTGAATTAATTAGATTTAAGTATGATTAGTCATTTTGGTGCAAACCTTGACTCTTTAGTGTAAAAATTAATTAAATTAGTTAGAATTTCCATTTATTAGCTCAAAATTTAATTGGATTAGAATTAGAGGTTGATGTTAGATGTATTGGATCCATTATACAATTTAGGATGTTGTCAACACCAAATAATAAAGGCATATGTCTCGTGTAATAGATTTGATAGAAAAGAGCAATCTAGGGTACCCAAGTACAAAATTGGTATTTTGACTCAAAATGATCTGATCAAAGTTAGATGGCCCATAATATGCATTACCCCATTTAGGGATACTTTGGCCAAAATTGACACTTGAATAAGTCAATTTTAAAGCTTTTAATGTGTTTTAGTTTTTTTAGGCCAAATTGTACATTTTGGTGCAAAATTGGTCAAAATATTGATTAAAGGTCAGTCATTGATAGATTCAGGTGTTTACAAGAGTGTTTATAACTAATGGAATAACTATATCTATAGAATGAACTAGGACTGCTAGAATTTCTATTAGTGAATGCATAATTGTAACAAGTGTAAGAATCATGACTGATGGAGTAGCTAAAATGGTTAAAGCTACTATGATTGGCTAAATTTCTAGAGTTGAGGACACAACTGTAAGCAGAGGAGTGTGAGAATTGTTAGCCTCTATAACCTCATATGTATGTATTTGATCAATAAAAATATAATGAGGTGGTGGTTGAGCTATGATATGAGGTGTTCTATCTAGTGAAATAGTCAAATATGACTCTATAGTTCTATAATATCTAAATGGTTTGTTATCTATTGGACATGTATATAGGTATCCTTCATGGAGAAGCTTAACACATCGATGAAGAGTAGAAGGAACTTCCCCTATAGTGCTTATCTAGGGTCATTTGAGTAAAAGATTATAATGAAGAGGACTTGGCATGACCTGGAACTATGTAGAGAGGGTTTTGGGTCCTGCCATGATATCCAAAGTAATGGTGCACAATGTCTATCATAGTATATCATCAAACCCTCTAATATTCTTATATGATTTTCTCATGGATTCCATATCCATGCCCATTGTATGTAAGAATGTAATATTACATATATTAAGTCCAAAATTGATATCAACTAGAACTCTCTTAGCTACACTTGTTTTGAATTGAGCTTATATGAATAGTGGTAAATTTTGATCAATAACTGTCTAAAATGGCATGTCATCATGATTAAAAGTAATATCATCTTCTATAGTTTTTAGTGTGTTGACCCCTGATGAAAAATAAGAAGGCTCTAAATCAATGGGAGTAAAATTTTGAGTGAGTGCTTGATAGAGAATTTCCTTGAACACATTAAATTTTTAAAGTAGTTCTAACATGGAAAACTTAGCTAGTGTATCTCCCAACTGATTAACAATATCATATGCCTTATGCATATTTTCCTATGCTAGTGGGTTGGGCTTAGGATGGGAAGGAATAGGAAGGTGGTGGAGCTCCTAACTAGGTAGAGGAGGCATGGTGTCACATCGAGTAACATCTGTAATTGCATCATCTACTATCTATATAAGACTAGTAATATCTATGGGAGGAGAGTAGAGATAATTGATAGGTCAAGGTGGTGGAGGGATAAAGGGTGCCAACTAGGCTCTTTGGTGATGGGTAGTGACCTAGGGAAGGGCAAAATGGACCATGCAAGATGACTCAGCATGGGATATAGGCTCCAAGGGAGGTGATGTAAAAGATATCTTAGCATGTTTAATAATAAATTTCTTAACATCATCCCATATTATGAAAAATAAACATGAAACACAAATAATAAAGATTTGTATTAACATATGGTAAAATTCATCATTCATGTACATGATAGGAACAATGACGGTCTCCTCATTTTTTGCAAAAAATGTAAGAAAAATTTGTAAATGAGTGAGATCCAGTTTTGAAATCTAATTTTAAAATGGAAGGTGATATATCAAAAAGTAATAAGACCTAGTGTATGAAAGTAGGGTTTGAAAGATGATTATTTTTAGATTTACTATGAAATTTTCTAATTTAAAGTGAATTTATGAGTTAGATATGAAATTAAAGAATCAAAAATTTATTATAAAAATTTGTGAGTTAACAGAACCTAGTAGATGCAACTAAGGTTTTGAAAAATAAATATTTATAAAAATTACTATTGAATTTTGAAATTTAATGCTAATTTTTTTTATTGAAATATGTTAGTAAAAAATCAAAAAGTTATTGAAAAAATGTTGGGAAAATACTGGGACCTAGTATGGGTAAATACAGTTTGAAAAAAATATTTTAAAATTATTATAAAAATTTGAATTTAATGCTAATTTATAATATTATTATGCAGGTAAAAAATCATAAAAATATAGGAAAAAATAGTAGGAAATTTACCTTAGGATTTGTATGGTTTTGATGCACAAACTAAGTCGGGTTCACCAAATGATTTAACAATTTTGGGAATATTAGTGTATTATTCCTAGTTTAGTTATAAGGTTCGAGTAGTAAAATTAGTAAATAAATATGAAATAATTAAGATAATAATTTGTGTAAATTAGATTACAATTTTTACCTTTATAAAAATATTAATAAGAGGGAGAAAATAAGACTTAGCTAAAAACTAGTTGAAATGACTGAGACAGGGCCTAGGATTCATAGTGTAGGACTAAGACACTATCAAAATCTAAGATATAACCTATGTTTTATGATTGGATAGGAGAAATGAAAGTATATAGGAGTGGCATCAATTTTTTATTCTTCCTCTACCATTATTATCTTAAGGATTTGAGCTTTCTATATTTTATTCACCAGTTCTGTGTGATCATATCTGTGAAGTTTCAATAGTTAGAATTCTATATATTTCCCTATAAACAATATTTTATCTTCAAACCCTATACTCCATTGTGATTTAACCAATTTAGAGAAAGACAGGTGGGTTAGTGTATTTCATATTCATTGAATGTGTATCCACACCCCTTGTGTGGGCATGTTGCCTACATACCAATTCTCTGAAGAGGGATCAAGCCATATGTACTTCTCCCACTTGATGTGATTTATGTAATTGAGTGTATGAAGATGAAAAAATGCTAAACTGTATGTATTTAAGGTGGCTAGGGACTGGTGTAAGGATTTGAATAAGCTTGTAAGTGTATTGGCTAGTTGTATGCAGAGAATAGGGAAGATTGCTAGAGTATTCTTGCTTATATTCTCACTTAGTGATATTTTCCCACACTTTACAGATGATGTTTTAATGGGATTTTATATGGAACTATTGGTCATAGGTTGAATGTAATCACATTAGGCCAACAAGGAGAAGGATGGGTAATTTAAAGGAATTTACCATTGGGGCTAAAATTATACTTGGATAGGAGTGTCAAAAATAGACATGAGTGGCACCAGTGCTATAGTCCAAGTGTGGTTCTATTGTCCTAAGCTGATGGGACTTGAGGAGATGGATTAGTCATGGAAAAAGGGGTCTAGATTAGTTGGTATCAAGTATAGAAGTCTACAGATGATTGGGAATCAATGACAAGATGTATATGAGGGTCATGAGAGTAATCAAGAAGTACCTAAGGGTTGGGTTCCATTAAACACACTCAAGTTATCAATTTTCACATTTTATATGACTACAAAAAGTAAGAAAACAAAAATGAAAGATTGAAAAAATCAAATAATAATTTAGAATGAAAAAAATTATATAATTAATGTCTGATCATAGAAAATAGAATGATACAAAACCTAAGAGCATCTATGTTTAGGGTTTTGGGAATATATGAAGTAAATTAAGTTCACCAAATGATTTAATTTTTAAGGGGATTATGTTATGTAAAATATTATGTTGTTAACGCAATGGAAACTAAAATTAGGGAATAAATATCAATAAATAAATCCACTAATTTGTACAATAACTGACCTAAGTTGATTATTCTAAAAATAAAAATCAACCACACAAAAATGTACTTAGCTAGAAACTAACTGATATGGATAATTGATAGGATATAAATTACTGTAGAGACTAGGTAGGGTGTCATTAAAAATAATTTTAAGTCAAAACTCATCCCAAATAGTAGTGCAAATGTTTAGATAATAATATAATACTCTAGTGTCCTTTGGGGAACAATATTATCCCTTGAAGGTAGAGATTATGAGCTTCTCGATGGATCTTTACTTGAGTTTGAGATGCCTATGCTTATGTGCCTAAGTAATAGATCATTGTATTTTATCTTTTTTGACTAATTTAGAATGTAAAACCTTATATCTCCATGTTGTTAGGGTATTTGAGGAGCACAAGTAGAAAAAGTGTCATTTTAGATAGATAGACTAGATGTTACTTCAACACACCACTATGTTGATAGTTGCCTACATACCAATACCTCAAGAGGGGATGAAGCCTAATGTAGTTGTCCTACCTAAGTGCTTGGTGTAAGTGAAAGTAGTAGGAAGCCTAATGTAGTATGAGTGCTGACTTGAGTGCTTTGATTATACTTGAGACTATAAATCTAAGTAATCTAAGCTTAGGTCTACTGTATATGGTTATATGAAAAAGTAATGTAGAATAAGGATTAATGACCTTGATTTACACAACTTGTTTTTGAGATTATTTGTGTGTATTTTCATCTGATTCTCATCCAACTAGAAAAAGGGGTAAAAGTGGTGTATATATATTGATCTAGTGCTTGTTTTTATGTGTAATAGGTTTAGGCCAACCCTAAGGTCTTTTAAGAAATGGAATTATGTATGTTGGAGGATAAAAGAGGTAAGTGACATCAATGTGGTACCTTGATCACTAGAAAAATACATTGGTGTTTAAATGGCTATGATAGTGTCTAGGTGGCATAATATAGTGCACTAAGGGAATGGATGCATAATAGATGGTATGCGACTACTTTTGTTACATCTTAGGATGGGTTAGACATGTATGAAAGCTAGATAAGGATCAAAAGAGGCCCAAAGATAGGTCTAAGGTTAAGATAGGGATAAGGTGGTGTAATCATATAAAATTGGTATTTTAGTGCTAAGAGTGATAATTAAGATTACTTATCCCTAGCTTGGACCTAGACCTATCCTAGAGCATATTTTCACACTTATCTATCCTTTATATAGGCCACAAACAATGCTAGTCATGCCTAAAATAGTCCTAAACTCTCATTTTCTAATCCTGGCCCTTCATCCTAGTGTTTTACCACTTGGACACTAATGCCATAATAAGGGCAATAGTGCCACATGGTTCTAGTGTCCCAAAAATGGTGATAGTGTCCTTTCCCTCTCTTTTTAAAAAATGGATATATTTTCAAATCTAAAACCTCCTAGGTAACCTACACCTCTTTTATCACCCACACAAAGATAAAAATAGTATATATACATGAGTTTTATCCCTATAATGACTAGATGAAAATTAGATGCAAAATACACATTAAAACTCATAACAAGTTGTGCACAACTAAGGTTACTAATCCCTATCCTACCCTATTTTTGCATACTACCATCTACAATGGTCTTAAGCTTAAATTACCCATATTTATAGCCTCAATTAGATTTAAATCACTCAAGTCCACTATCATACTAGATTCACCTAGACTTGTACCAAAAATTATGTGGGGAGAACTACATCGATCTTGATCCCTCTTCAGAGTATTGGTATATAGGAAACTCTCATCATAATGGGGTACTGAGGATGTCCACCCTACCCCACTAACAAACACACTTTTTATCTTGTACCAATCAGATACCCTAAAAACATAGAGGATAAGGGTTTTCTACTAAATTCAATAAAAAAATAAATATATAGGGTTTTATAAGTCCTTCACATTGGAATAGACCTTATAGATCCAAACACAGTGCACCTAAAACTTAGGACAATCCTACACAATGGACACTACTAAAAATTTAGGGAAACTTCCACCACATTTATAATAATGGTGCTACTATCCAATTAGGGTGATAATATATAATATGGGTTCTAATATTGGAATCCTATTTGTGACACTTAGTCCAACTTCTACCTCTATTTTTAGCCTCCAGATTGTCTAGCTTAGTTATTTTCTATCATCTTGCACTATTTATTACTATTTTTAGAGAGGTCAAAGTTAGTCAATTATATAACAAATTAGTGGTTTTAATTATTTCATATTATTACCATGATTTATCATACTCATGTCTTTAACAAACATAGGATTTATATTCACTAATTCCTAAAAGGTTAAAACATTTGGTGAACCTAACTTACTTTGAATATTGCACAAACCCTAACCCCAAATAACCCTAAGGTTTATATTTCCAGCATTTAGATTTTAGATCGATACATTTATGATTTTATTTGATATAATCATGATAATAGTGACATAAGAAGTGTATCATTTTTTTTTTCAAATTTTAATACTTTCATTTGCATGCTTGTTCCATTTCATTTGGAATGAACTTAGAAAAGACATTAACAGATATATACATAATGATTTATATTAGTTAAGATGATTTTCATGTTTCATTATTTATTTATAATGCTATATTTATCTTATGTGAAATTTAATTAAGACACAAATCTTTAAACATAAAGGATTTAGCATATAACTGAACAACTATATTTCAAGTTTCAATGTCATATCCTATGCACAGGAAATAGTCTTCTTCTCCTCCACATATCCATGAGGGTGATAACTAATTTCCCTCTAACTAGGTCCATGATATCACTCCTCCATGAGATGAAATAACTCATACTATTACCACTAATCCCCATACTCAGCCTGTTCACACCTTTTCCCTATAGGGTGTGTCTATAAGTTCAATCAGAAACAACTAGGGTTGACACTTTTGAGACTCTAAAGGATCAAATTATTAGTGTGAGCAAGCTAATATTGGATTTATAGAATCAAAATATGTTATTAAGTGAATAAGTCACATTATTGGCAAATCAAATTACACATACACAGTCTTTAAAACATACTAGTGTAAACCATTTATATATATCTACACATAGAAAATTTGTGCCTAACACTCTTTCATATCCAAATCATAAATCACAACAAATTACATATAAAACTAGTGATTCAAAAAGCATTCAAAGATCAAATAAGATTTCAAGTGAATTACTAATGTAAATGATTAAATCTAAGTTGATCAACTTACCCACTCTACACCCAGGGAGGACATCCAAATATTATTGTGCATATCATAGAATGCATGGGCACCACACCAATTCATGTTTAGCATTTAAAAGGAAAATAAAATAGATAATAGATACATAGGACTCAAACAATGATACATCATCCAAATAACATACAATGACACATGTACAAATTCAAAAAGGGTAAAAAAAAATAGTAAAAAAATGGTTACCAAAGCATAACTCAGAATAATAAAAGGTTTATAAACCATAATCAAAGTAATAAACAATACAAAAAGAACACATAAATCAAGTAAAATATACAAATCTACCTCTCTAAAACTAGGTTCAACTTTCAAATCAGTATGTGTTTGGCCAAAAATATCTACAATAGTTTGATTATCATGGTCAAGGTTTGGGCAAGAAGACCCAAGACATCACTACTATTCTACTAGTTGATAATGTTGGTCAACAAGGTTTGAGATCTTCTAAACATCCTAAGGCAAACCATTAAAAAATACAATTTATCAAGGACAAATATCTAGATACATAGGAAATGTTATAGAAAGAGTAAGACCTTAATTTACAGATTCAAAATAAGGTTAAGCTAATAAATATTCTCAAAAGGGGCTTTCTAGAAAAAAGAGCCTCCATAATACCATATGTCTATAATAAGCATAGCTTCAAAGGAAATAATCACAATTAATACTCTAAAACATACTTTAGAAAGGTTAAATCCATATTATGAGGCAATTCCATTTAGCACTATGGGTTATTATGATTCTAATGATGAATAATACTCAAATTCATATTGCAACACCATTCAACTACATCATAATACTCACACTATATGATAAATTACCATTCATATTTTTGACACATGCCACAATGGTAGTGAGTCTCCTATGAGACTCATCAGTTAGTATTGTTCCTCCCTTCTTTTACATACTTTCCTTCTATCATGCTCCTTTGTATATGGTTTCATTTTCCTGTTGCTTTTACATAGATAATATCCAAAAAATACAAAAACAATATAACATCTCAAAAACAACAAACATTCAAATATCTACTCAAAAAATAAAAAATTGTAAATTTTATGAATTGCCATGTTTACATCTTTTATATTTTATATACACTATATATGCTATCTATCATAGTATTATTAGTTTTATCATACATACTTACTTCACTAGTTATTATCAAGTGCTTATAGATTGGTACAGGACTCAGATCCATCACACCAATCTAGATTTACTATTATTTACCCATTGGGGGCATATAGAATGATATAGGGTTCTTCATTTGCCACATTCACCCATTTGGAGGCATCCTATAGATAATTTTGATTACCAGGTTATATCTTTCTATACTCTACATCATAGATTTAGCATTGTTATATCTTGATATTGATCATGCTACACTTACTCATATTTTTTGTTGACTCTTACAACTTTAAAATCAACATATGTACATCCTCGCTCTTACACATATTTATATTAAATATTCATGCATACTTTCATTTCTATATTTCTTAGTTTAGACTTTATTGCATCTCTATGCTTCTTCTATTCAAGGACATTTGAATATGCCATTACTCTTTGGCTATATGCCACTTTTGTTCACTATATGTATTCTTTAGATGTGTGCCCATGTCTTCATGTGTACCAACTTGATTATGTATGTGGACGTTTGAAAATGTCCTTGTATGTCTTTTTCTTAGATTTAGTGATATGTACCCATGTCCCTTGTATTTCAGCCCTTTAGCCTAATTTACATGCCTCATGTGTGTTGTATGTATGATTTATTGTATGTAACATGGCCATGAATCCTATCTCTTGATTTTTACACACCCTAGTTTTATATTTCATAAGGGACCTCATGGATCTCCCCTTCCTACTAGGGTGACATGATGGACATCACACCCCATACCCCTAGCTAGATACTCAGTTATTATTGATATTTGTTGTTACATACATTATTACATCTATCTTGACACCCTCATGAATGTTAGACATGACATACATTTCACATTATAAACTTATGCTTAGATTATCTTACATTTCAATGTTATGTACGCACATTATATTGGATTATTATGTAATTATCATATATGCTCTGACTAACACACATCTTGTCAAGCTTTTTATTTTGAGGACAATTCTTACATAGGTTTAATAGCTCCCCTGAAAAGAGGGTCAATTCATAGGGGTTTGTCACATAGATAAAGCTATTATAATGCATTCAAAATACATTCTCAACACACAAGCTTAGATTAAAGAAATTAGACTTAGGTAAACATAGTGGAAAAATAATGACACATAGATCAACACAATTGCATAGAAATTAAAGCAGGACACTAACACCCAAATTGGGACACAAACACCACATATCTAATGATGGTTCTAGTGTGAAAGATATGGTGCTACTATCCAATAAAATCAATTTTATAAAAACCTAGATTAGCCAAAAAAGTATGGTGGCTACAATCTAGATTTACACAGGTTTAGTTATAGATTTATCAATTTTGCCTAGTTTCACTTAGATTCATACTAGCTTAGTTTAGATTAATACTAGTTTACTCAGATTTGGGGAATTATGCATGACATTACCATTACTATATTCAATTTAAATATCTAGTTACATATTATTACAACTTAGTCCATAATCTATATGCCTAGATATTAGATTTTGGGGGCATCTATGCAAAACATTATTTTTGTATGCTCATTTACACACCAATTGATTAGATGGAATGACACATTCCATATTATTTATGATATATATATATATATATATATATATATATATATAACATCATATTATAAGTTTCACACAAGTTTCATGCCTTAATATATCTTCAGTGGTTGGCATTCTTGAGTGATTCAAAGCTGCCTAATATACTCGAGTGGTCATAGAGATAACATACCTAGTTAGACATTTCTAGTTATGTAATGTAGTTTTAGTTATAGATGCATATACTACACATGGGTGGGAAATGATGAAGTCATATCCTACTTGAGTATTTGATCTACCCTCGCATGAGTACTAAAGAATCGATCAACTTAGTCTAAGCTATTCATTAATCTATCAGTATATACACACACATACATATGTTATCACTAGGTTTATGAATTGGTTCACGTACCTAATGATGTCTATTCATTAATTTCCTCTCTCTTATCCTTTTACTCGATTTTACTCAATTTCACTTATTTACTCATTTTAGTCTTTTGATTTTTATATCTCTTAAATTAGAATACATTTATGTACATTTCACTTTCAAGACATGCATTGGAGCATGTTTCACATACTCAAACCCATCTTTATGGGCTTCACCTTTTAGGTAAGTCTAGGTACACTTTTTTTCCCTTTATCCTAGCAATTTTTCATTGCTAAATTTATAGAATAAAAGGATGGGGGTGAAATGTAATCACCTAAAAGTGGTGTTTGAGTGAAAAGAGTGCTACTTGAGACTACTTATCACTAGATTATCCCTTGAGCTATCTTAGAGACTATTATCACACTTATCCAACCTTTATGTGGGCCACAATCATCCCTAGTCATCCCTAAAGTAGTCTAAGATCCTCATTTTTTGATCTTGGCCCTTCATGCCTAATGTTTTCTACTTGGATACTAGCAAAATAATAAAGATAGTATCACCACATGGTGTTAGTGTCCCAATAATGGTATTCGTGTCTTTTCACTCTATTTTTCACAAATGGATGTATTTTTAGGAATAAAACCTCCTAGGGTTGCTCTTAATAAAACATGTCTAGATATTTTATGAGAAATTTTCATAAGAGGAAAATAGGAAAAATCTTGGGTTGTTAGCTTTGCATTGATGAGATTTTATGTCTTTGGCACACTATCAATATCCATAGATCTAGGTAGGATATTTATTTATTTGCATTAATTTTTTATTTTGATCAATGATTAACCCTCTAAGAAATAGGGGGTACTATTTATTTAATGACCACCACTTCCATCTCTGCATCCATAGATGTAGAGGAAGATGTAGTGAGTGAGCACAACCATGGCCCCAAAGCAGGTAAGGAGATTCATCTCAAAGGTCTTTCATAAGTTAATGTTGATAATTTTGACTCTCTATTACTTAATGTTATTTTGGATGTGCTAAAATTTGATAAAGCCTATAATTTTTTTGATAATTTTACTTTAATTTCTTATTTTGTTGGTTGAGTCCCACTTGAGAGCCTTTTGAAGAAATGGGTTCACAACCACTAGCAAGGCCATGGTGTGAAACTTGAAGGAGTCCAAAATATTACAAAGGGATTTTTTTGTTTTGATTTTCTAACCTAGAACACTATAAGTATATTGTCAATCATAGGCCTTTTTTCATTCTCAACACTTTAATTATGTTTTCTCATTGGGCTCAAGACTTTCAAGTCTCAGAGTAAGCAAAGATAAAATTCCCCATATGGGTTGAATTTATCGGCTTGCCTCTTCCCCTATGGGGTTATATATAACAACTTATAAATCCCATAAGGAATTTAATTTTCCATGAGAAGACTAAATTTTTTATGTCTTATCCTCAACAGAGGGTTTGTGTGGAAGTGGATTTGTCCCATGATTTGATTTTATATAAAAACTTATAAATCCCATAAAGAATTTAATTTTCTATGAGAAGAATAAATTATTTATGTCTCATCCTCAAAAGAGGTTTTATGTGGAAGTGGATTTATCCCATGATTTCAAAGATTCTATTGATATACCAATTGGCTCTAACCACTTTTATCAAAGTGTCTTACATATTAATCTCCTAAATACTTACTTTTAGTGCTAGTCCTTAGACCACATGATCTAGGAGTACTCTATGCTGGTTCACACACCCCCTATTACTTAGGAAAAAGGTAGATTTGAACCTAAAACTCAGAATGGAAATAATGAAAATTAGACTACCATCACCAGCAATAAAAATAATAGTTCCTTCAAAGGTAGTGGTAGGAGAAAAAAATCATCATTATACCCTATTATTAATAATTATGCTTCAACTTCTATTATCAAAAATGATTTTCCCACCAAAGCTTCTTCTCAGATTATGCAAAAATCACATGTAGCATCCTCGTTGGTAGAGATGCCATCTTTAGTACCATGGTCAAAACCCTCTCCTAGGGTGAGTGCCCCTAAGGAAGACAAAATATTGGTCAACTTAGACTACAATTAGTATTTCATGACTCTTTTATCCACTCTCCATCTCATAAATAAGAAGAATGTATGGCACACAAGTGAAAATCATTTACCATGCATAATAAGTTTGATATACTGGAATATCTCATTGAGTATAAAGATATGCACCTCAATCTTGTCTAATGATTATGTACTCTTGGAATGCATAAGGTCTTACTAATCCACTGCAAAAGTATGCAGTCAAGAATAGTTTTCAATTTTTTGTAACATGATAATTCTTTGTTTGTAAGAGGTCAAGATTTGTGGCTTCTTACTATATAATGCAATACAAATCATCTAGATTGGTGCCATTTTTAAATCCATTGGGTATGACATTTTATGGGGTGTTTCCATCACTTTTTTAGCCCCAAAGATTGCTTATAACATTATTTTATGGGGTTCAAACCCCACCCACAACATGGTGTAAACCCTTTTTGATTTTAATATTCAAATTATTGGGATGGCCAATTTATATGCCTCCAATGATGCTATAGAATGAGCCACCTTATAGAGGTGTTGGATAAATCTCTCCATAATGCTCATTGGATTATATGTGGTGAATTAAACATGGTGGAGCTAGAAAAGGAAAAATAAGGATGCCTTTAAATATGATGGTGTTCTGGTGAGCATGAAACATGTTTTATATTGTAATAAACTCAGGGTGTTTGATCCCAATAATCATTGAAGGAACGATTTAGACTCCCATTGGTTTACCTAGTCTAATTTTTGATAATAAGACAAGGTGATTTAGTGAATTGATATAGATATATTGGTTGAGTAAGATCTTTTCTATTTTTCTCTAGTCTAGGACAAACCAATATTAGTCATTCTTGACACCTTTTTCTCAAATCATCACCTTATTTTCTCTAACTTTGAATGGATTGATAATCAAGTTAAGCCTTCCAATATGTAATTATATATTAATAATGCCCACCTTAAGAATGAAATAATGGTGGGGTATATTATCAAAATTTGAAACTTGGTCCCTAAGCTAGATGAAGACACTAACTAGATCTAGTGGTGAGATGATGCTCTTTCTCCCACTTCCACATTTCTTTGGATCTATGACAAACAAGTAATCATTTTAAGATGGTGTTTACATAATGCTAAAATACATGAGTATATCTGAGCCTCATAAGAATTGGCATAGATTCCATTCACTATCCACCTTCAAACTCAAGTGGCATAATAGAGACATAATCTCTAAGTTGGGGAAGCACTCAAATCCATAAGAGCTCAACTGAGAGGTCGTATGCACTGGCTAAAAATTGGTTACAAAGTTTTTAAGGATTTTTTCCCTCCTCCATTATAGGAGAGATAATGATAGAATAAAATCTATCAAGGAAGGAGACATAAGGCTTACTAAAATTCCTTACATTTTACAAGATTTTGTTCACCATTATCATGGTGTTTTTTTGGTGTAAGCCTCTTCTCCAAAAAGTGAGGCTGCTCTCCTTCAATGTCTCTAGTTTGTTCTTTGCAAAGTATCTAATTATCGAAGAGTTGCTTGTGATAGGACCTTGTCTCTTAGTGACCTCTGTGAGGTTGTTAAGTAGATGGTAGTGAAAAAATATCCAATAATTTATCATTTTCCATGAATGTTTTATCAAACTTCGTGGGACACTATTGGTCCTAATCTCCATTAGGTGTACTCTAAAACCATTCTAACCAATTCCTTAGGAACCCTTATTAATCATGGTCATATCAAGTTTATCCCAAAGGATGGTGGTATTGAAATTATTATAAATATAAGACCTATTAATTTTCTCAATGTCTACTATAAAATTATCACTAAAGTTCTATCTCTCAGGGTGAAACACGTTCTCCCTTTAATTCTTAGGAGTGAACAAACAAGCTTTATATAGAACATATTCATTATGGATAATGTCATTGATATTTGGGAAGATATAGAATGGGATAAGATATCTAATCAAAGGACATTCTTGTTAATATTGATTTTGAGAAATCCTATGATCGCATTAAGTAGCCATTCATTTTGGCCATGATACATGCACTTGGTTTTGCCCACAAATTTATAGACTGTCAATATGATTTTTTTAGGATGTAAGGGATTATATCACTATGAATGGCACCCAATATTCTCAATTTTAAATTTATCATTATATTCAATGAGGATGCCCCTTATCCCCTTCATTGTATGTGCTTATATCTAAAGGATTTAACTAACTATGATACTAGGGGTCTTATGAAAAGTATCTTTCTTCATCTATCTGATAGATAAATTTTAAATGGTCATTTTTCAAATGACTCTTTTCTCACTCTCTAAGAGGAAGTCAAATCTATTAGAAATGCCATGAAATGTCTATAGATATTTTGTTTAGCTTTAGACTATTCTACTCAATAGAGGAATATCCAATGCTAAAAGAAATTCTAGGACTCAAAACTTACTTGGATTGAGGAATTTTAATGGTAGTGGATTCTACCAAGAGTGTAGTTTAAGTTTCTTGGTATTCATTTAGCCTCTCAGGCCTCTGTATCTTATTTATGGTCTTATGTGATGTAGATATTTGAAAAAAAAAAATTAGATCACTAAGCCTCTTTCTCTTAATGGAATTTTTTTAATTTATTATAATGTATACAATATATTAGAAAATATCTTATGATATTATATTTAGGCTAATTATGAAGGAAATAAGGGCTTCCATAGAGTTTCTTGGAACATTTGATACCATCCCAAGGAAGCTGGGGAATTCAGTCTCCTTGATATTAAACTCCAAGGACTTTCTCTTAGAGACAAATGGATTATCATAGGAGTTGTTAGGGGTGAATCCAGGAAGATTCTTCTCTACCATTGTATCTCGTAGGGAATCCCTTGTGGTAGAAAGGCTTGGCAAGGTCTAGGAATCCAATCCCTACTCATCACCCGAATGTCTATCAAAATTAAAAAATATTTTATAATTTAAATTCTATTAAAGGATTGGGAAAATATTAAGACTCACCTCAACTTGGTTGGTGAAGGGTTTATGAATGGTATTTATATTAAATCTTAGTCCCTTTGTTGGTCACCTTACCTCAATTTTCATAATGTTCCCTTTTCCTCAGTCCCCTGTATTAAAGGGTTATGCCTTTTTAGAAAAGGTGTAAACTTTATCAATGATATTTTTTGAAAAGAGAAAATGGTTTGGCTCACTTGGAATCAACTTTAGAACAAATATCATTTATTAAAGTTAGATGCAAAGGTTATTGTAGAAATTCAAGGATCCATACCTGATGAATACTTGCATACAATTTTAGTCAATAATCTTGTTCCTTGTTATAAGGATTAGCATTAGCCTTTGACCACCCCCTTCACCTTATATTATACTTGGATGGGATATCATTTAATTACTCCACAACACATTCTAGTTGATATGCTCAATATCAGAGGGAATCCTCATTCTAGAGATAGGATCTAGGCTTGTCAATTTATAATTATTTGGTCTACTTCTATTGAGCCCAAAAAATCTCAATTATTATGGTTCTTTCTCTAAAAAAGCCTTCTTGTGGAAGATCAGATCAAGCATCTGAGAATGCTTAATCCCATTTGATCAACTTGTTAGCACTAGATATTGTTAAGCACCTTTTCTAGTTTTGCCCACATATGTAGTATATGTGGCACTAGATTCACTCTCTTTTCCATCCTTTTCATCTTGAATTCTTCATGTGGAATATGGATCTCTCTGGGGACTCAAATATATTTAATACAAAATATAATTGTTATTGGCAGATCTTTTGAGCTGAAATTTTGTTTCAAATATAGAAAGATAAAAAATATGTTTGCTTTAATCATGAAGAGTTGGAATGTAATTTTTATATTTTTTTAAAAATATTATTTTCTCTAATGTTACTCTCTAGATACAAAGCCAAATAGAAAAGGTATATCTAGAGCTTAACCACCACCAATGTTTTCTAGATCATTGGGGAAATTTTCTGTGTATAGTCAGTAGGGAACCTCTTAAACCCCCATGATTTCCTTTACCCCTCAAGTATGAAGACATGGGATATATTAGCAATGGTCCAAAACCAAATACATGAGTCACTCTCCATGATGATCACCACCTTGCTAGCCTTCTCCTTGTTGTGATGGATCGAGTGGCTCATATAGATCCGGAGGTGATGGTAGGGGATGGGGATCTCCTTCCCTAGCCTAGGATGGTGATATAAGCAGTGGGGGTTTACCTCCCTAGGGCAAATTCCCACACATGTATTTGGCTATTTCACCTAAAATAAATTAAAGTGAGACTTTGGAAGCTCAAAAAAACACTTTTTAGGAGACCTTACTTGATGATGTGGATCCTCTTACTATGGGAAGATGTGGTGATAAGCCTCTAGGTCTGACATCTCTTCTGCCTCCCCTGGAATAAATATTTATTATTGCTAATGTTGAAAAATTTTAACCATATAGGTCAAATTAGGACCCCTATAGGTAAAAAATTTACTTTTAGGTGTTTTAGGGGTCTAATACATATGCCAAAAGGTGTTTTATAGGTTAATTAATGTCATTTAATGTTATACTAGCCTTGGTCCTTATTCATTTTAGTACTTTTAGTCATTTTGAATCATTTTGAGGTAAAAAAGGGGAATTTAATGAATTTTACATATTTATTAAGAAGTTTTTAGGTTATAAAAGGTTATTTCACATGAAATATGTCTTGATATGTCCTAATCAACTGTTGGTATCTAAAAGTTGCAAGTTATTTAGAAGAAAGGGTAGTTTTCTTAAGGAAAAAGGAGAGTGTGCAACTTGTGCAACACATGGGGAAGTGTGACACATGGGATAAGGTCATGAAATGCCTCTTAAGCTTCCTAAATATTAATTACATGTTGTAAATGATTTTTAAGTGACAATTTTTATAAAAAACCATTTTGTTCCTTTTTCACCCTTCTTAGCAAACAAAAACAATCTTGAGGTTTGTAATTGGTATAGACAGCTAAAGAGGTTTCAGGATAAATGCTTTTGGGAGGTGTTATTATACTTATAAAAATTTATTTTCATTAAAATATTTATAATAATGGTTTCATGTGATTTATGAACCATCCTCATGATGTTGGTTGTGTTTTTTTTCTTGCTAATCTGTGCACCCTACAGGTTTTACTCTTTTTTGAGAAACTATATACACTAAAGATGATAATATTAGTTATAAATGATTTTTAATAATTTATATCATGTTATCAATTTTTTTTTCACATTTGGGAAGGATTTTATAGCTCAAACAACTCAATTTGCAAGGAGAAGTAAAGGAGTAGAATTGCAATCATGTTTTCCAATTACTAAGGATTTCTTTTGTGATATGGTTACAAAATGAATTAAATTGATGTATGATTGTTCATATATGTCTTTTATTCATATTAAATTCCAAATAAAACTCAAATATCCACTTTAAGAGCTAAGAGATCAATTAAATGCACAAAATGGTCATCTATTATAATTGTACGATCTACCACTTCTTGGGGAAACATGAAGTGTGTATTTGAGAATTATCTAAGGTTTAGAAGTTTTGAAAATGTTTTAATACAATTTGGAAGAGTGTTTATGAGAGTGGATTCTACTGTAACCTCAAGGAAACCCTCTAAGAAAACTTGTGTCATTTTGGAACAAATTATGAAAACTATCGAAATAGAGTTACAGGCCTTTTTTGGGTGTTTTTATATAGTGTTGCATTCATCTCTAGAGCCTAAATGTTATTTTTTTCCAATATATAAAAAATTAATATCATATTAAAAAATAATGGAAGTTTTTGAATTAGAGAGGTTGGCTTTCAGGAGGTCCCAAGTTGCCTTCTAAACACTAAAATCACTTAGTGTTGTCTACAACCATGTGAGCCAAGTTGATCTCTCAAACAAATGAAATGAGTTTCAATGCATAATAGTAGGTTGGGATGGTATAATTTAAATAATAGAAAAAATTTTCATGAAAATAATCAAGGGAGACCTTAAAATGATATTTTACATTCACCAATGTGGAAATAGTTCATACACAAGCCTAATGAGCATCTACAAACAAGCCTAAAAAAGGAAAACATAGTCTTTTAAGTCATGAAAGGTAGAAGACCTAAAACCATATTTTGGATAAGTTTTGATCATGGATATATAAATTAATGGTTGATATAAGGTAACTAAAAAAACCTCAAATGGTTTCCATCGAACATTGATGTAGGTTTCAAAGATGAAAAGCTTCTACAGGCCCCACACAGTCAACTATGAGGGGTAATTAGCATGAAGAGTGATGGTTCTTAGTGTTGGCATTGTATAAAAATGATGCACAAGTATAAAATAATTTATAAATGAAATTAATTATTTAATTAAAGTCCTAACATATCATAAGCAAAGTCCAACTAAGCTATTAACACCTACAAGTACGGTTCTAAAGAGCAAGTCACAGTCTAGACCAGGCAAAGAACAAAGGGGGTGTTTTGATAAGGTATATTCCTACAAAATATGAGATAAATGGATCCAAAAAACACCAAGTGATTATAAAATATTTATAAGTGGAAGGATATCATAATTTATATAGGAAATGTGTACTAGCAAACCCTTTTTCTCCAAAAGAAGTCAACTATAGTTGATTTTCACAA